>CM070560.1:11078859-11476359 GCA_036346405.1 Phyllostachys edulis | reverse complement strand
CTCTGCTGCCGTCTTCGTGGTCGGTGCCGCCCTGCGACTCACCGATCGCTTGGGGTCGGTTCGCCGCGCGCCTCGCTGATCGCTTAGGGTTGGTGCCGCCGCGTGCCTCGTCGGCCGCTCCACCCGATCCGCTTTGCCTTCGCGGCCGAAACGAATCCGCCTCCTCCTCCGCAGCGTTCTTTGTGAGGACTCCGTCACTACCGCAGCCGCCATCGCTCCATCCGAAGGCTTCATCCCGCTGCTCGCGCCACCACGCCACCGTGCGCGCAGACCTCGAGCCCGAGCCATGCGTCGTTAGCCACTCCGCTTGCTCCGCTGCGCCGAATAGATCCGACCGCCTCCTCTTCCGCGCATGCGTCGCCGTGAGGATGCTACCGCCACCGCGAACTGCCCTTCTTGCCGACCTCGCCGCCACTACTACCGACCTCACGCATTGCGCCTTGACCTCGCGTCGCCGCCGTTGCCGCCTGTGCTGGGAACCCTAGTCCCCTTCCGTGCACACTTCTCTCGCCTGTGTGGGCCTTTGCTTTAGCGGTAGGCGGTTAAAAGAGAGAGAGAGAGAAAAAGGAAAAAAGAGAAAGAAACAAAAAAAAGCAAAAGAAAAACGTCGTTCTAACCGCCACGTCGTCCAGCGCCGCTTGTTAGACTTCGTTGCCTTGGTCGCCGTGCCGTGCAGCGCCGCCTACCAATGGGCACTATTTCCGTTCCTCGCTGCCCGGTGATCTTCAATGGTCTCAATTATTGGGACTAGTTTCAGCATATGCGCCTCCACATGCGTGGTCAGCGTCTTTGGGATTTTCTTACTAGCGAGTTGCCTTGTCCGCCTCGCCCTACTCCACCTGCTGAGCCTGTACTCCCGAAGGATGCTTTCGAAGACACTCATACAAAGGCATTTGAGGTTTTTGAGGATGCCATGGAGACTTTTCAGACTCAGTATGTTACCTACAAGACATGGATTGATGAGGATGCTCGTGCCTCTGCTGTTCTGGTTGCTAGCATGGAGGTGCAATTCACTGGGGATGTGGTTGGTTTGGCTTCAGCACAGTTGATGTGGGCACATCTGTGCAACCGCTACGAGCCGTCTGGTGATTCGTTGTATCTTTCTGTTGTGCGTTAGGAGCAATCACTGCAGCAGGGAGATGCCACTGTGGACGAGTTCTATGCACAATTGTCTGTGGTATGGCATCAGATTGACTTTTTGGGACCCGATGTTTGCCACACGTGTCAGTGCTGTCAGCGTCAGCAGTCTCACCTAGAGCTTCGTCGTATCTACGACTTCTTGACTCATCTCCAAGCTGAGTATGAGCAAACTCGTGCTCAGTTGTTAGCACGCCACCCTCATGTGACCTTGTTGGAGGCAGCTCCTCCAGTTTCTACACCCGCTACGTCTCCAGCTACTCCTTCACCAGTGACAGCTGCTGTTGGTAGGGGACTCCACTGCACTTACTGTAACAAGGATGGACATATACAGCAGACCTGCTACAAGAAGAAAAAGGATTTATGTCGTGGTAGCCGTCCTCCACAGGGAACTGGTGGTTCCTCCTCTCAGAGGGGCTCTAGTGCTTCTGATTCTCAGGAGTTTCTCACACTGCTGCATCGCATGGCTGCTCTTGCACCGTCTGGTTCTGTTGGATCTGCTGCACAGTCTTCTAGTGAGAGACCACATTCTACTTCTTCCTCAGGTATGTCACCTTAGATTCTTAACTCTAGTGCTTCCTTTCATATGACATTTGATTCCACTAGTCTCACTTCGATTCGTCCTTTAGCTGCTCCTATCACAGTTCAGACAGCAGATGGTACACCTCTTTCTGTTGCAGGACGAGGCACTATTTCGAATTCCACTTTTCATATTCCTGTTGTTTCTCATGTTCCCAAACTAACCATGCAGCTCATATCTGTCAGTCAGCTCACTAATCATGGTTGTCGTGTTATTCTCGATTCTGATTCTTTTTGTGTTCAGGATCGACGCACGGAGACTCTGATTGGTACTGGCCCTCGCCGCCATAACTCACAGCGTCTCTGGGAGCTTGACTGGCTTCGTCTTCCTTCCACTGCCCCTGTCAATCTTGTCGCCTCCACTGTCACCGCCGCTTCTGCTACATCCTCTACTGCGTCTTTTGCTCAGTGGCACCATCATTTGGGACATCTTTGTGGATCACGTCTATCTTCTTTACATCGTCATGGTCTTTTAGGGTCTGTGTCTGGTGATGTTTCTCTAAATTGTCAGGGTTGTAAGCTTGGTAAACAACTTCAACTTCCTTATCCTTCCAGTGAGTCAATGTCACAGCATCCTTTTGATCTTGTTCATTCTGATGTATGGAGTTCGGCTCCTTTTGTTTCAAAAGGAGGTCATCGATATTATACAATTTTTATTGATGATTTTTCTCGCCACACATGGATATACTTTATGTCATCTCGTAGTGAGGTTTTATCCATCTACAAGACTTTTGCCACTATGATCTGTACTCAGTTTGATTCCTCTATTCGTGTCTTTCGTGCTGACTCTGCTGGGGAATACTTGTCAGGAGTCCTTCATGGTTTTCTTGCTGAGTAGGGCACTCTCTCTTAGTTTTCTTACCCTGGTGCTCATGCCCAGAACAGTGTGGCTGAATGGAAGCATCGTTATCTTCTTGAGACAACCCATGCTCTTATGCTTGCTCCTGTTGTCCCACCACACTTCTGGGCTGAGGCTGTTTCTACTGCCACTTTCCTGATTAATATTCAACCTTCTTCTGCTCCTCAGGGTGGGATCCTAGTTGAGCGTCTCTGTGGCAAGACTTCTGACTATTCTAGTCTTCGCCTCTTTGGGTGTGTGTGCTATGTTCTTCTTGCCCCTCGTGAGCGCACCAAGCTCACCGTTTAGTTCGTGGAGTGTGTTTTTCTTGGCTATAGCGCTGAGCATAAAGGATATTGTTGTTGGGATCCTGTTGGCTGACGGATGCGGGTTTATCAGGGCATCACTTTTGATGAGTCTCGTCCTTTCTACCCTCATCCTTCTCCTTCCACCACTCCAACATCTCTTGTCGAGCCGCTTTCTTTCCTGACTTTTTCTGCCACCCCCATAGTCACCACACCTCCATCACAGCCTTTGGCCTCTTCGGTTCCTCCTTCACCGTCTTCTTCGCCACCGCCACCCTCTCTAGAGGTTCCTCCCGGTTTTCATCCTTCTTATCCTCTCTACTACACTCGTCGTCCGTGAGTTGAGAATTCTTCTGATGGTTCATCTTCTTCAGCCTCCCCTCGATATGCCCTTCGTAATCTCCAGTCTATTCGGCCTCCTACGTGCTTTTGTTTAGCGGCTCTTGCCGAACCGACTTCTTATCGTGATGCTGCTGTTCATCAGGAGTGGAAGCATGCGATGGCAGAGGAGATTGCTGCCCTTGAGCGTACTAGCACGTGGGATCTTGTTCCTCTTTCTGTGCGTGTTACTCCTATCATGTGCAAGTGGGTCTACAAGATTAAGACCCACTCTGATGGTTCTCTTGAGCGCTACAAGGCTCGTCTTGTGGCACGTGGTTTTCAGCAGGAGCATGGTCGTGATTATGATGAGACATTTACTTCTGTGGCTCACATGACCACTATTCGCACTCTTCTTGCTGTGGCGTCTGTTCGGACATGGTCCATCTCTCAGCTTGATGTCAAGAATACCTTTCTCAATGGTGAACTGCGTGAAGAGGTTTATATGCAGCCACCACCGGGGTATTCTGTTCTTGAAGGTATGGTTTGTTGCCTTCGCTAATCTCTCTACAGCCTCAAGCAAGCTCCCCGTGCCTGATTTGATCATTTCTCTTCTGTTGTCACTACAGCTGGTTTCTCTGCCAGTGCTCATGATTCTGCTCTCTTTATTCAAACTTTGCCTCGTGGTCGGACGCTTCTCCTTTTATATGTTGATGATATGATCATTACTGGAGATGATTATTAGTACATCACCTTTGTGAAGGAGCGTCTTAATGAGCAATTTCTCATGTCTTATCTAAGTCCTCTTCGCTACTTTCTTGGGGTTGAGATTACTTCTACACCTGAGGGCTTCTATCTGTCCTAAGAAAAGTATATTCAAGATCTTCTTGATCGTGCTTCTCTTACTGATCAGCACACCACTGAGACTCCTATGGAGCTTAATGTTCATCTTCGGCTCACTGATGGTGAGTCTCTTGCTGATTCTACTCGCTATCGTCACCTTGTTGGGAGTCTTGTTTATCTGGGCGTCACTCGTCCAGATATTTCGTACCCTGTGTATATCTTGAGTCAGTTTGTTTCTGCTCCTACTCAGCTCCATTATAGTCATCTTCTTCGTGTTCTACAACATCTTCGTGGTACCATCACTCGTCGCCTGTTTTTCTCTCGCTCCAGCTCTTTACAGCTCCAAGCATATTCTGATGCCACTTGGGCCAGTGATCACTCTGATCGCCGGTCTCTCTATGCTTATTGTGTTTTTTTTGGTGGTTCTCTCATTGCTTGGAAGACTAAGAAGCAGACAGCAGTTTCTCATTCGAGTGCTGAGGCTAAGTTGCAAGCTATGGTTTTGTTGACTGCGGAGGTTACTTGGCTATGGTGGTTACTTGAGGAATTTGGTGTTTCAGTTTCAGCACCCACTCCTCTTTCGTCTGACAGTACAGGGGCTATTAGCATTGCTACAAATTCGGTGAAGTATGAGCTTATGAAGCATATTGGCGTTGATGCTTTCTACATGCGGACACATGTATAGGATCAGATTGTTGCCCTTCAGTATGTGCCTTCAGAACTTCAGGTGACAGACTTCTTCACAAAGGCGCAGACCAGAGCTCAGCACAATTTCTATCTCTCTAAACTTAATGTTGTTGATCCACCATAAGTTTGAGGGGGTGTTAGATGTATATGTATTATCCTCGTTGTATAAGGGGTTCCTTGTATATATGCCACCCTGTACTTATATATATATTGGTTCATTGGTCTCATATTGTATACAAGCGCTATTTATAACACTACATTCTTATTCCTTGCAAATTATTCTATTATGATGATCTGATCCCTAAGATGAGCCCATACATTGTTTCAAATTTTATGTCTGCGTTCCTCAAGTGCACGATGAGGTGATACTGGAAGGGCCTACAGAATCTGCTGAAATGGCCAAGGCCATTGTGGTAGACTGCATGTCCAGGCCTTTCTGTGGAACCAACATCCTGAAAGTAGACGTCGCTAGTGCAATCAAGACTGGTTATTCGGTGAAATATGGCGGGTTTGAGCTGGCAATGGCATAGAGACTGCAGCTCTGGGATCATACAGCCTGAAGTGGCAGTGCCCCCCACTCCCCACATGTCATGGTGGGAATCACATACAAGCGTCGGCCGAAAAATACAGCAAGCAGCAGAGTCCGAATACATTCAGGAGAGAGCAGCAGCGTCGGAACACAATCGGAGGAAACTACAACCGAATAGAGTATCAGTCCATACAAGTTGGAATCGTATTACAGTAGTTATTTACAAGTTGTTTCGGAATCCTAGTCTATCTCTAGTCTGTAATCAAACCTCTATTTAAAGGGGCTTGGCTATTTGAGTAAAGCATGGAAAACCAATAGTATTTCTCCTCTCTCGCCTTTACTATTTCTAGTCTGGCACAAACGTCTGAGCTGAGATAACAAAGCCTTTTCACTACTCATCCTTTTTAGCCTCTACCCGGTAGGTCTAAATCCATACATCCCTCGGGACACCACCGGCCAATAGTGGAATTTGTGCCCCGATGCTGACGGGTCCATACCGTTATGTAGACCATCGAGTGTCCCTCCAGGCCCACCCCTGTCTCATTCTTGATACTGTAGATATTCAATCGGAAAAGCAGTGTACTAAGCCAGGGAGTAATGACCACGCATGTGGTTGAGCGATTTTCTCTGTCTGTTACTGTGGCACAAGGTTCTTGTCCTTACTTGTCATCTAGTGAGGTGATGGCCCAACACCAACTCGTGGCTGTCCACCTCCAGATCTCACTGATGACTCACTTTTACCACAAGTCTATTGGGTTATCCAACTTCCTGGACACAACCCTCAACTCTCCACCAAAATCATTGGTGAACCACCAATACTTCTTTTGATTGATAAACACATTTGTGTGACAAAGCTATTTATATAGATAATATTTTATGTGAACTTGTCAAGGTGAATATGGCCTACAAGTGCTGGGTGAGTTTGTATATGGGGTAATATGATTTATCTATTTATCATGTCATTCAAAAATATTATTTGAATATTTAAAATACTTGGCACAAATACAATAATGAAAGTAATAATAAATATATGAAACGTGGGTTTAAAAAAAATGATCAAGGAATGCGACTTGCCTTCTTGCACAAAGTCTTGTGGATACTGGTCTTGTCTTGCATCTTCTGGAGTCTGGTCGTGAAGATCATGACCTAATGAGAAGCAATGCGATAAAAAAATCAAATAAAAAACTAGCTCGACGAGGAAAGAGCTGGGAACAACATGCAAGTAAATAAAACCGAAAAAGAAACACAAAGAAAGGTGGTGTGAAGGGTAGGTAGTTATTTGGTGTTTAATTGGACTGAAAGGAGTTGTGAGATTTGGATCCAACTACAACAAAAATATTGTAAAGGGATAAAGAATCCTATAGAAAGGTGAAAAAGATTTATTGGAGCTTGGTATAGCTGAACAGAGCTGAGAAAATGAACTGTATCTAGGGTTTACTATTTTGAGAAATAAATAGTGTATTGGAATAGTAATTCTATTTTTTCAGAATGAACAGTACTCATTTTACTATGCAGTGAACAGTGCTAGACCGAAAGGAAAAAAAATAGTGAATGGGCCGGCCTTTACTGTGTGGCCCATGGCGCAAAGGCCCAAATCGACCGGGCCTTAAAGGCCTTGAGTCTTGGCCTTGACCAGCGCCTCTCATGTGAGGCGAAGGAGCGAGAAGCTAGCTAGCGCTCATGGATGAAGGAGGGTGGAGGAGTAGCACATGAGGAGGCAGGCTGTGGCGGCCACCAGCCGGGGCCGGAGGAAGACGGCGTGGGGAAGCTCCACCAGGTAGGTCCCCTTACCTCTAGGGTTTTTTTTCGGCTGGGGCTTTTGGGTGGGAGCGGTGAAGGGGAATGGCGGCGGCTCTTGGCCGACCTTGGGGAGGAAGGTGGGTGGGGAGGGGTAAGGGTTTGGTGCGGGTGTTGAAGGCTAGGCGGGGCGGCTTTTATAGGCGGGCAGAGGCGGTGGGAGTAGGGCGCAGCGTGGGCAGTGGCATGGCAGCAACAGGGAGGTGGTGAGAATAGCGGGTGATGACGTGTGCGGCTGTGCTTGTTTGGGCGGTGTCGAGCGGGAGGTGGCGACATGGGCGCGCGCGTGGGCGGCGTCGTGGTGGTGGTGCCCCTCACTGGAGTGGGGCGGGAGCTGGCGTGGCGGGAGATGGGACGGGAGCGGCGCGGGAGGTGGCGGCTTGGGGCGCGGGACGCATTGAAGAGGGGGCGAGGTGGTGCGGGAGGTGGCGGATGACGGAGACAGCGCTAGAGGCGGTGACGTTCGGGCGTGATGCGGGAGGACGACGGGCGAAGGCGCCCGGGGAGGAAGACGCCTCCGGGTAGAGGAAAGTGGATTTCCAAAAAGGGAAAGCAGAATTTGATGAATTTTGCTGAAATTCGCTGAGATTTTGAACGAAAACAAAATTCAAATCAAAACTCAAATTAATTTTTGAAATTTTGAATTTTGCAGATGTTTCAGAGATGACTTAATCTTGAGGCAAGTAGCAATGCTAAAGCATGCTATTTTGTTCATAAGACCTGTTCAGCGTGCTGATGATGTATTGAGGTAGTTACTTTACTGAACTGTTCAGTTCTGTTCCAGTTAGGCCTAATAGGGGTGCAAATGGAGCGGATAATTCCCGACTGACCGACCGATCGAATAAATGTGGGCAAAATTTGGAGCATTTTTCCGAATATCCGGGGGTTTTTTTTTCTTTCCGAATTTGGATATTTTCTGTCGGATTCGGATGACCCATATCCGATGGATTCAAAACTATCCAGTGAATAATTCGGATATATCCGGTTGACTATCCGGCGCCAAACATGAAACATCCAATTGGCCTGGGCGCCTGGCCATTCTTCATCCCGCCCGCTCCTGTTGTCCTGCACACTGCATAGGTCCTCCCTCCCTCCCCTGCGCTCCCAAATCCCCTACCCCAACCCTCACCGCTGCCGCCTCCCTTCCCCTTCCTCGTTGTCGCTGCCTCTCTTCCCCTCCCTCGCCACCGCCGCCGCCTCCCTTCCCCTCCTTCACTGCCTCTACCCAGAGACTCCCTCTCCCTCCCTCCGCAGCCACCTCCCTCACCGCTGCCACCTCATCCCTTCCCCTCACCGCCGCCGCCTTCTCCCTTCCCCTCCCTCTCTCTTCGTCTCCTAGCCTTCTATGGTTTTTACCCCCCATGGCGGCAGCGTCGCAAGGCCTCCTCCTCTGCTGGCTGTCGCCGATCCCCGCCGTCTCATGCCTCCTTCGCCGCTCTCCATTGCGGCGAGCCTTCTCCCGATGGTGGCCTCGCCCACCCCGGCGGCCGGCGGCGGTGCGGTTCTTCAGCAGACACGGCGGACGGCGTCATCGCTGCGGGACTCGTCCCCTAGCTGGAGCAACCGCCGCCCAAGGAGACGATCCTCCTCGATGGGTGCGACTTCAAGCACCGG
Organism: Phyllostachys edulis; assembly: GCA_036346405.1. NCBI lineage: Eukaryota > Viridiplantae > Streptophyta > Magnoliopsida > Poales > Poaceae > Phyllostachys > Phyllostachys edulis. The sequence goes on along the minus strand of CM070560.1, from coordinate 11,467,712 downwards.
CCAGTAGTCATGGAGCCGCCCGGCGACGCCTCCAACCCCAACGTTCTCTGCGAAGAGATCATCGGCAACTACATCAAGACCCTCGCCTGTGTCGTCGGAAGGTATCATTGGAGCCATTTCTCTGGTCTTCTTCTGTTTATTCGACTAGATGATGGGGTATCATCTTATGGATGGGCATCGGTCGCTCTTGTTGGGTAGATTTTGGTGTATTTCGTAGGGTTTGGTTCGATGGTCCATAATAATGTGTAGTTGAGGGAAATTTGGGAGTTGATTTGGCAGGTTATTGTTTGGATTTGAATGAGTTTCTAGGTATCAGTGATTTAAGTATATGGCCTTTATCTGGTTCATATTAATGCATTTTTCTATGAGAAATTTTTGTTTGATCTTGTTAGTGCCTGTATCAAATGTGTTAGGCTCTTAGTTATTTTTTCTGTCTGGTGTGTGCTTGTGTATTTTTGTGGGAGCAGCATTTGTGATATGTTGTTTTGATTAATCTTGGTTATATTTTGAAAAAAATGCTACGTTTTATTCACCGAACTCCTGATTACTCATGGATTTTTTTTATTTTTTTTGTCGTTCTCTATTTTGCTAGGTGTTGGTGCCTTTTTCTTCATAGTTGGATCCTTTACATAGTGTTTTTAGATTGGGAATTTTGGATCTCCATGTTCTTTTTGTGGAACTGTAACGCCCCAGCCTGATAAAGGCCTGGAATGCTACTAAACTAACAATTCAATCAATTTAAACTAAAAACTTCTTAATAAATTTCGGCAGAACTTCCTTTGTATAGTTAACTATACCAGAGGTTCCAATAGCTAATTATAACATATCTAAATAATCCAACATCCCTCATGTAATCAAGAGACATCCAAAATTGAGTTAATCAATACTATATCCTCCATAGCAAGATAAACAACTAAAAATATAATCCAAAAGGCAATGTCATAATCAACTAGTCAGCCCTATTACAATTTATTCCAAGCAAAGGAATTAACCATAAAGAATACTCTAAGAAAATTACTCAACTATTATATTATCGGTCTATCAATTCAATTGTGAGTACTTTGTGCCATTGTGCAACCACTCTAATCTTTACTTTCCCTCATGCATGCCGTTCTTGTAAAGAGTACCTAAAAACACAGCAACAGCAAGAGTGAGTCCAAAGACTAAGCAAATACAATAAATGACAACAAATACATAAACAACTTTAATCATCAACAACCATCCTCAAAGCTTTATAACAAACATGCCATATAATCATGCTATGCAAGATGCTCAAATGCACTTTCTCTTTCTTTTTCTCTTTTGTATTTTACCGGTAATGCAGAGTGTACATTCGTCAATGCACACCCATGCCTTTGCCATCTAGCACAGGGACCATTGCCCATACTCCACAAGTATGGAGACCTAAGCCCACACTTCATGAGTGTGGGGACCATAAGCCCATCATATTCATGACGGGGACCTCAACAAATGCTTGGTCACCACATGACCAAGTCTTCAATATGTCATCATGATGCATATGAACGAAATTTTAAATCATCACAATCATGCATTTGCAATAACATCGCATATGAATAAACCTATTCATACTACAGGCATTCATGATCATTGACGTTCATAATATTCAAGCATCCATGAATAGCACATAATTCATAACACTAGAAAACATGAGTATTAACATTCATAATATCTTAGCATCCATGAACAGTACTTATACCCATAGTACTAGCAAACAATGCCCTTCATTCATATTAATTCTATCAATTAAGGTACTTGCCTTAACCGTGCGAGAACGAAGGACGTGAAGAGGGCGCTGCCCCCGGGACCAAACCCCCACCTGAGTATATTTATAAAGCATGCTAAGACAATCATACTAGACCAATAACAAAACTATAAGTACAAACGAACTCGCTATACTCTCTAGCGCAATCCCAACTCCAACTCCTAATTGTCGATCTGTCCCCTCTGTGGACAGTCATATTCTAAAATTCATATCTTTTAGTACAGAGGTCTAAATAGGGTGTTCTTGGACTTTGTGGAAATTTTATCAATTTCTCCAACTAAACCTAGTTGATGAGCCTTCCTGATTCGGCCATCAAAAACCCTACCAAACTAATTAACAGAACATCGAATTCGCGTCGGGTTTCTAAACAGTCACATTAAAACCATCATATCTTTCGGTACAATTGTCCAAATTTCATGTTCTTGAGCTTTCTGGAAATCTGAGACAATTATATACATCTTTCGTTATAGTGATATCCTCTAATTTTTCCTTTAACTATTCGCTTAATTCAGATTACTAAAAATTGTCAGGATACCGACATATTTGTAGAACAGACACGCTATAGAATTCATAACTTCCAGGCCGTAACTCAAAATTGGGTGTTCTTGGAGTCTACGGAAAGCTAAGAATGAATCCCACATAACGCTAGGAGACGGGATCCACAGATTCAGACTCTAGATGACCGAAAATAGCCGCACAAGGTTCTGGACAGAACACATTCTAGCAGCAGTTGGGATTCGATCCACTAAACGAAATCATAATCGCATCTAATACAATTCATACAGTGAAGAAGACCCTTCATTACCCTTGAAGCACCCGCTGTCGAACGTGATGAACTCCACGCGATCCCTCTTCCCCTCTTCCCCTCTCTTCTCTCTTCTCCCCTTTCCTTCTCTCTTCTTCTTCTTGGCAGCATAACAGCACACACTTGCACTTAGCTCATAGGATCAGCAGCAGCAACGCAACAATAGAGGCACCTCTCTCTCTCTTTGTGTGTGTGTGTGTGTGGCTTTGGCAGGCATGCATGCAAAAGGGCAGCACCACAGGGCTAGATGGCAGCAGGATTCGATAAAAGGGCAGCACAAAAGGGCTAGATGGCAGCAGGATTCAGCAAAAGGGCAGCATGATTTGGTAGGACATGGAAAGCAAAGCAGCGACATAAGAGAGATGGCATGCATCAGGACTCGCGCAGGTAGATGCTAGGGTGCAAGGTCTTGTGGCGGCTGGGAGGAGGAAGAGATAGTTTAGGATTCTAGGGCACCGGTTCCCTCCCTCTTTCCTTCTTAAGGGCAACCCCCATCTTGGGCCGTGGGCCAAAGGCCCACCTCTATTTCCCCCTCTAATTTCTGAATTAATTATTTAATTACTTCCTCTAATTTGTTAAGTACTCAAATAATTAAATGGGATATTACAGGAACACTATGGTAGGCAAGCAGCCTACCTGAACATGTATTGATCAATGGTCCAAGTACAAGATATTTTATAGGGTGCCGAGGAGAATCAGATCTACATGCTGAAAATTGGATGTATCTGACATGTTAATTTATTAGACAGAATCTAAAGTTTAGTGTTCCATAAAAATTTCCTTGCCTCTGCTTAATTGACTTGCTTATGTGCCCATTATCTACTTCTACGATGGCTTTATGTGGTTAGGGATTTGCTTGTCCTTAATTGCTGGTTAAGTTGGGGTCATGAACTCCTTGAGCTTTGCCCTATCAGCTCAAATGGTAGACACCTTTGAACGTCTGATCCATGAGGTCACTGCTAAGGTGATCAACAGTCCCTTTCTCTTATTTACGAGATTAATGCAATTTGTGCTTATGTAAGTGGTCACATATTTGATAGCAGCTGAACAGAAGACATAAAATTGAAGCGTTAATAGGTTCACAAGAAGACAAGTCCACTGACAGCTCATTACAAGATACAGTGAAACCCAGTGCCCCAGCCGCTGCTTCGAGTCACACTGGTTAGCTTTCAGCTTTTCCTGATGTAAATGCAGATGATAGAGTTGCAGATGAAGGTACACTTTGTTGGAACCTTCTATCCTCACGGCTGTTTTTCGATGCTAAAATGAGTGATGAGATAAACAAGGCCATCAAAGCACGTATTTAGGTTAGATATACCGCTCACTTTCAAGAAGATACATGTCCTTATCCATATTTATTTATTTATTGATTTTTGTTTGTTCAGCGAACATTATCAAATATGAGGACCCCAGCTTACATGGGTGAAATTACACTTGCTGACTTCAGTCTTGGAAAACTTCCACCTCGTGTACATGTCTTCATTTATTATTTCTTGATTTAATATCTTATTATGATAAAACACTGAACTAAGAAAAATGGCTCAAAACTATGGTGCATCGACATTCATTGTATGAATAATGATCGAGACATTGATGTTTGGTATCAGATGCTAGTCAGTCCAAGAGCACTGGATGGACATCAACTTATATATCAAGGTGGAAAAATATATTGCATTCAATAGCCGATCTTGTCTCACAGGTTTGCTCTGCTCTTAGTGCTACCAATGGGGGTGGATCAAATTTGACAGTGGACCGTGATGTGGCCTCAACGTGGGAGACATTCAAGGTGCGGAGTTATTCTGTTGACATGCGGTTTACACTGGGATCAGGGTATCTGTAATGACTGCTATGGTAACATGAAGCAGATTAGTCTCACTATTTTTTTTAGACAATACGATACAACATCTCAGTTGCACACACTATATTTCTTATTTCCTGAATTGTTTTGCCCACTTATGACATTGACACCAGAAGAAACTCACTATGAGCTATCTTAGTAATCTCATCTTCTTTCATAAAGTATGAAAACTGAATACAATGATGTCCTAGTTGACGTGCTGAAATGTTTTTTTTATATATAAAAGAAACTGAATAGAGTGATTTTATATACTGAATGGTCCAAACATATGCAAGATCTTTTATCTTAGAACTTCAAGGACTACAAAGATTTTGTACAAATTATCAGCAGGACATGCGTGTTTCCGTTGACTTGTTGTTCAACATATTCCTGTTTGTTCCCTTGCTAATAGGTGACATATTGCCATATTTTCCGCTCCTTAGAATTTATGATGTTTTTTTACTGTCAATCCACCTAAACAATAGGCTATAGAGAATGTTGTTCCTATCATTTCCTCCTACACAAGTTATTCTCCACAATTTGGTTTGTGGAAAAGTTAAAAGTTAGTACTGCCCATAATACACAATTTAGTTTCTAGTATTTTTTTGTCAATCCACCTAAACAATAGGCTGATGGATTTTCATGAATCGATTGCAGGTTAAAGGAACAGATTATCCTACAACTGATGGAACATGCATAAGAGACTACATTGATGTCAAAGATCTAGTTGATGGCTTGATGCTCATGTGAAAGCACTCAACAAGGCAGAGCCTAGTAAAGTTGGCATTTACAATGTTGGCACCGGAAGACGGGAAGAGGTTTGACAATGCGAGCTTTCTTTTTACTTATTTGCATTTAATTTTTTGCTCATATAAGAATGCTAACTGACTCTTAATTAAATGTTGTGTAGTTTACATGAAAATTTGTGATGAATGATACGACTTGCAAAGAGTTACTCTTGAAGAACTATTCTTTAATGAATGTACATAAAAATTCGCGATCAAGGTTAAATAATTTTGTGTACCAAGCTCGAAGAATAATTGAAGTTCTCTTATAAAATCATCTCCATATTCATCTCTGTGTTCCATGTTACATCGGCACCAATTTATTCTCGATATATGCATGATAACTTGCTTAACTAGTTAACCACCCTTTGTTATCGTGTGATGTATTTAAATTTGCTTGTTAAACTACTAATCTAGTTGCATTTTAGACATGTTGTATGGTTGATTGATCTTTATTTGTGCGACATATATGGTTTCTATTTTTGCGCAATTTCCGAAGAAGTATTTGTGGCCGAGACAATCCGTATTCGGTTTGGCATGTATTTCTTCCGTATTCGTGACCGAGACTATCCGCATTCGTATTCGTATCTGGCACTGTCCGTGTCCGATTCCGAATCTGAGAAAAAAAATATAGTAAAAAGAATACGGGATAAGCGATATCTGTCCGTATCCGTTCCGTTTGCACCCCTAAGGCCTAGCATTGCAGTCGGTAAAACTGTGTTTACGTTGGTCGAGGGATAACACAATTTAGCATAAGCGATTGCCTTTTATTTATTTACTTTTTTGAGGTCGGGTATTTGCCACCTTTTATCTCGTTTGGGCATCGACACACATGACTGGCGCACTTTGGATGCACCCCACCACTCCAAAGGTCGACATACCCATTTGGAATGTGAGAATTTCATAGAAATTTTGTATGAAACAGTTCAATTCTTTCAACGACCTATGAAATTCGCACTTCCAAACAGGGTCGGCTGAGTTAGAAACACATGTTGTTAAGTTGTCAAAAATTGGAAGTGCAGGTTGGATTTTGCTTCTTTTTTAGATGGAACAGAGCTTCCATTAAACGATTGATCCAGCTAAATAGCTGGTCACCAAATCGGTAACAAAAATTGGTGTCACGCACGCAAGAAATAACATAGGCTCGGGGAAAATTAGATAGCAGCAAACTACACCCTTCCTTGATCAGGACGCCAACATCTGAATGATCAAAATCTGTAGAATTCAGCGCCCTGACCAGACTCGTAGCATCTAATTCCAGAATGATTCTTTCCATCCCAAGCTGACTCACACACTTGATTGCTTAAGGCTTGCTATGACTTCAGCATGAAAAGCATGTAAAAGAATCGGTATAAAATATGCTCCTGCTGCCAAGACCTCACCCTGCTCATTTCTGATTACAAAACCCCAACCTCTGTTACCAGAGTTGCTATAACAAGCACCATCACAATTCAATTGGTAAAAGAGACCTCAGGGTGCCTTCCATCTTGCTTGGCTTCGGGTTGTCTGGACTGCTACAATGGCCTGCAGTTTGTCAAATTCAGCACAGAAAAAAGACACTGAACTACAAATCTCCTCGGTGAGCTCCCTATATTCACATACATTAACTTTGTTTCTTGTCGACCATCACCGCCATAACAGGACCCATACCTACTGTTGTACTTTCTGTTTAAGCTTCCAAATACAATAGAAAACCTCTTTTACATTCAGGCATTCCAGCACCTTCAGTTGAATATCTTCCAGCTGGAGCCGACGCCAACACTCTTTGATTGCCTTGCAAATAAAGAAGGGTTATTTAGATACATGCCACTCTAGAGCTGTAAATTTTGAAATTTTCCACTGCAAAGTTCATCCTTAGACATATGCCACTCTAGAGAACATAATTATGAGATATGCCATTATGAACTTTTCCAGACTAGATTACCCTTCTTGCTTTCTCCTCCCCTCCTTCCTCCTCCCTCCTCCTATCCACCCCCTCCCATGGCTGCTACCATGCGGTGGAGCGCTGCTGTTGGGGAGAGCATCTGTGACAACTGCTAGGCAGCGGCACTACGTGAGTAGAGCTACATGAGGCCGCAGAAAGGAGCATCGGCTTCTCACCACCGGTGCGCGGTGAGGGGTCGCGGGAGAGATCGCTGCTACGTAGGTCCAGCGAGTTCTTGAATTCTACGATTGTGCCAACGAAGTTGCGACCCAATCGCTGCCACTTCTTGGGCGTCGTCGATGCAGGCGGAGTCGGCACAGGTAGGGAGGGAATCATCTAAGCGAGTGTGTTGTTTCATGACAACATGCTCCATCATCTCATCGTCGGTGCACAACCTCCCCGAATAGCACTCCAGCACCACCGCCATTGTCAACCTATCAGCTAAAAACATGTAAAGTTCATCTCACAAGAGAATGACTATAAGAATTGAATTGGATTTCAGCAACATAACAAACTTGAAAATATTCAATCCTATTGAACTATTCAAGATAAAACTATCAAGAGTCTATACTAAGAATATTAAGCATTCACTAGTTCAACCAAGTCATAATGAATGATAACCTTAACCATCAAATCTCCATTATTACAATCTAGTATTTTCAAATGAAAGATAATAACAAGTTCATTAATTAATAGTGAAATATGAAGTGAATGAAGTGATTCGTGACTAATCCCTTCTAAGCATGCCGTCATCAGGGTTTACCTAAAACACACAAACAATGGTAAGAATGAGTCCACAACTCAGCAAGTACAATAGAATAATATAGAAAAATATTGAATCAAGAACATAACATTCATAATGTCTGGATATGAAACAGAATGGTAGAAATCTTATGCGAGAATGGAATGCATGCTCTTCACTTCTGCTTATACCAGTATAGCCAGTGAACATCCATCGGTGTTCACTCAGGCCCGTATTATCCAAAATATGGGGATTCAAGGCCCGTATAAAGAATGTTTCATAACGGGGATCCAATTTTTTCGTATTGGAATGGTGGGTCTTACGTGCCTATATTAGAATGATGGGTCTTTACTTCCCACTCCTATGGGTGAAACATGAACGAACGAACGAATGAATGAATTCATGGATATGAAAGGCATAATCTTAAGAAGCATGGATTAACATCTATGAAAAGAAACAAGAATTATTGGAATTACTCGAAATCCATAGAACTTAATCATAGCATGAGCATCAAGCATTACAAATAGATATCAGTAAATATATTTCACAATGTATTTGCCCATGTTGGAATGATGGGGCTTCACTACCCACTCCTGTGGGTGAAACATGAATGAATGGACGAATGAATATGTTGAACGTAAACATATTATCGAAGAATCGTGGTATATCAATTATGAAGGGAAACAAGTAATACTGGAATTATCTATTGCACATTCATCAATCAAGTGGAACAAATAGCAATCAAGACAATTCAATTGTACTTGTCTTTCGCGTTGCGACGCGTTAGGAGGCAAGGATGATGCCACTAATCCCGAAGCCTCTCCTCCTACATAATCAACTTACTCAAATAAGAATGACGTGGAAACAGGACTCTACTCATAACGCTCTAACTCGTTCTCCCAAACCCAAGGTTTATCTACTTGTTCTACTCAAGCTAGACAACATACTAACAGGAAACTATACTGGACAGTAGTATTAAAAGTTACATAACTTTCGCTCTGAAACTCGTAAAAGAGCAAACTCAGATTCTCTGGAAAGTTAGTGAAATCCTCTACAATAACCTAGTTGGAGAGAATCTCCAATTCGGCCAACCTTTGAGTCTAATAATCAGATGAACATCTAGAACTATAATCTAACAGATATACTATACAGCAGTATAAGAAATTTCATAACTTTCAAATGGATGAACCAAATTTTAAGATTTTTAACAAGCTAGAAATCTTAAGAAATCTTCTACGACAATCGTGTTGGGTGAACTCCCTGAATCAGCCATTAACACAATCTTAATTTAATAAACAAATCAATTGCTAATATTCGTCAGAATTCTGGACAGCAGTAATGAAATCAACGTAACTTTTAGACCACAACTCCGAATTAGGTGATCGTTGAACCTATGGAAAGCTGAAAACAAACCCTACCAATCTCTAGCAGACAAAATCCTCCAATTCAGATACAATCTACACTAAAACTGATGAGCAACAAGATACAGAATACTGGAATTAATCGCAGTAGAACGACGATCCCCTAATCATGGCAATTTATGAATCTAATTCGATCTAACCTGTAGGGAATCATTCGTTACCCTTGAAGACACGCGTGCCCACTGAATTCCCCCGTGAGGCACTCCTCTACTCTTCTTCTCCTCTCTCCCTCTTCTTTTCTCCTTGGCCGGCGGCACCCGAAGGGTTCTTCTCCCTCCCTCCTTCTTCTTGGACAACAACAATGGAGGTGGCGGTACTGTAGCAGGGTCGGTACTGTAGCACCTAGGGTTTTGGCTACCCCTAATGGGCCAACGCTATGTGCCTTTAGCCCAAAATTTAATCCCCTTCAAGAGAAATTTTGAAATCCTTTTTAATTCCTAATAAAATGGTTCAAATTCAAATATAGTTCTAAAGATTGAACGGGGTATTACATTCTACCCCCTTAAATAGGATTCGATCCGGAATCCTCGCAACGATCTACGCGAAAGAAAAACCACAATTGAAAATTAACAATGGAATACAAGTAACCGCCGTGAACGAATCTGGATATTGATCGCGCATGCGAGACTCCAGCTCTCAAGTGGCCTCTCTCTCGGACTGATGAGACCAAAGCACCTTGACATACTTCAATGTTTTGTTTCTTAGAACTCGTTCTGACTCTTCCAGAATTTGCACTGGCTGGGATTCGAAGGTAAGCTCGCGTTCAATGATCAACGGCTCTAACTGGATCACATGCTCTGGATCTCTCAATTATTCACTCAGCATCGGAACATACCAGATGTTGTGTACCTCGTGTATTGTTGGACCCCAAATTTTTTTGGGATGTGGAGTCCTCTGTGCCGAGCTGTGCTATTCCCTGGATCAGTAGATAGCATACACAGATACATTCTTGGACCAATTCCATGACCAGATAAACTAAAGCAGACCTACGGTCAGGCCCATATTTGCGACCAAACTTGGTCGAAAAAGGAATTCTGAGATCTTGAGGAGGTCCCGAAGGTCACAGAGATGTCCTGTAGGAATCCTGAGGAGGTCCTGGAGTCATCCTGAGGAGATCCTGGGAGGTCTTGAAGAGGTCCTGATGAAGTCCTGTAGTGGTCTTGGGGAGGTCCTGAGGAATACTGTAGAGACGTCCTGGGGTGGTCCTGAGGAGTACTGTAAAGTTGTCCTAGGGAGGTCCTGAGGATCACTATAGAGACGTTTTGGAGAGGTCCTGAAGATTACTGTAGAGTCGTCCTGGGGAGGTCCTGAGGAACACTGTAGAGACATCCTAGGGAGGTCCTGAGGAACATTGTAGAGATGTCCTAGGGAGGTCCTGAGGAACACTGCAGAGACGTCTTGGGGAGGTCCTGAGAAACACTGTAGAGACGTCCTGAGGTGTGCTATAGAGACGTCCCGGGGAGGTTCTGAGGAGGTCCTGAGGAGGAGGTCATGAGGAGGTCCTGAGATCGCGACAAAATGATACAGGAGGTCCTGAGGAGGGGGTCCTGAGGAGGAGGTCCTGAGGATACAACAAAAGGGTACAGGAGGTCCTAAGGATACGACAAAAGGGTATAGGAGGTCTTGAGGAGGTCCTAAGGAGGAGGTCCTGAGAATACGACAAAAGGGTATAGGAGGTCTTGAGGATATGAAAAAAAAGGGTATAGGAGATCCTAAGGAGGAGGTTTTGAGGAGATCATGCGGATACAGCAAAAGGGTATGGGAGGTCCTAAGTGGTATGACTATGCTCAATGCGGTTTGTGCTCGGTGCAACTAGTGCTCATATGAACAATTGAGAAAATACAAGTACACAACTTAACATATATATTTATACATAACAGGCTGTGCGGCCAATTGTTTTACAAAAGAGAGCCACGAAACGGAAATCTCACAAGAGTCAAAGTACAGAAACAAAGATCAGTGCGGAAGCAAAATAGGTCGTAGTGGATCCATTCACTCTGCCCACAGGCAAGCGACTGGGGGTCCCGGCCTACGCTTCATCATCTTCTGGTGCAACCTCCGAGTAGTAGTAGTCGTAGGGGTCTTGGTCGCTTAGGTCTGAAAGATTATAATGGACGAGCCTGAGTACACAACCGTACTCGCGAGCCAACACACAATGCAAATCATACAGATGCAGGGCTAGTCAAGGGAAGTTTTAGAGCTCTTTTATTTGCACAAAGACAAGTTTGAAATAGATAAGTAGTAGGAAATCCTGAGACTTAGCATTTTAATAAATCAGTTTTCATAAAGAAGTTTTCATTTTGTAAAGTACTATTGGAGGTCCCACCTCCTATACCATTGAGTGGCTCCATCCACCCAATGCTCGGGCTAACCCATACTTATCACTGGTCCCCAACCAGGCCTTTCTCAAATCCCTGGGGTCCCACCCCAGCCTTCCCTTTTCATCACGAATGGTTTTGTAAAAAAATAAAAGCTATATCAAGTAAGTTCTCAGCACCGCTCTTGACCATGAGCACGACTATCATGATAGTTTTCTTACTCTTCAGAGTTCGCACACTTTACCCACAAGAAGTAATCATCTTGATATATACACATGTTTTCTTAGATGTGTGAATCAAGGGGAGATTATCACAAGGCCTTTACAATGCTCAACCTTGACGCAACTCCACCCGCTAAGGTTTCACCGCTCGGAGCGACGCTCCCAGGAGGCCCCCTCTTGTGCCGTGTGGTTTTCCTGTGGCTCCCTTACCCTTACCCACGCCACACACCCACTAGTGGAGAAGCCACGCCGAGGCGAATGAATTAGTTAGCCAGGTCGTACCCATTATGGACTTGTGGTTGCACTATTTTTGCATGAGAGGTCATTCCATGATTCGGTCCTTAATTGACTCGGGTGGTACATCCACATACCAACGTTCTCTCGTGCCCCCGGCACTAGCCACTCTTTCCAACCACCTGAGTCGAAAACAGTTTTCAGGATTTGCTTTGTTTTGAAAATATTCTTTAGTCCAACATACCAGCTAGGCTCCCAGCCTCAACTGCCCCAAATCACTTTCAAAACATTTTTAATGATTGTGGTTGGACAGTTTAATGCCCGCATGACATTGTATCTAAGCAAGGCTAAGCATGACACTTAGATACAGACTTATCAGCTAGTATGTAATCCATTAAGTCTAGGGTGACAAAGGATAACGTCCAAATTCAAGGATGAGATGTTTATACACAATTATTGTTAAGGCATTAACTATGAGCCAGACCAACATAGTTTGTTAAAACTAGCAATGAAATTTCATAATTTTAAAGCAACATAATTTGCAAAAGGTAGGTGCAATATGATCAAAGTGTTGACTCGCCTTGGTTGAGGTTTTACTGATCTTGTCCCGGATCAACCGGAGGTTCTTCGGTCACTTCGGCTTCTATATACGCAAAATATGCAAAAGTCAAATAAACCCCGAGAAACTCAATTTGAAATCAATAATCAAATAAACTCAAATAAATCCAAATACATTCAATACAAGGGAACCCTTTGAAAGGAGACCCTTATATCCGAAGATACTATGGCTAGGGAGGTCATGAGGTACTGTGGAGGGGGGGCGGGTCATGGAGGTCTTGGGACCAGGGGAGGTCACGGAGGTATTGGGACCAGGGGAGGTCGCGGAGTTTACTGTGACCAAGGGAGGTCATGGAGGTGTACGACTATAGGGAGGTCGTGGAGGTGTACGGCCATGGGGCGGTCGCGGAAGTACTATGACTAGAGGAGGTCGCGGAAGTACTGTGACCATGGGAGGTCGCGAAAGTACTGTGGCCTGGGGAGGTCGCGAAAGTATTGTGACCATGGAAGGTCGCGGAGGTACTGGGACCAGGGGAGGTCGCAGAGTTTACTGTGACTAGGGGAGGTCGGGGAGGTGTACGACCATGGGGAGGTCGCGACTAAGAGGGTGGTCTTTGTAAAAAGATCAAGAGGGTGGTCTTTGCAAAAAGACCAAAAGGGAGGTCCAGACGGAGGGAGAGGTCCAAGCGCAAGGGAGGTCTGGACTCTCAGATCCAAACGTAGGGAGGTCTGGACCCTCAGATCCAAACGAAGGGAGGTCTAAAGAAGAAAGAGCTGGGCCGAGGGAACCAGGGAAGGTCGTGAGAGTGTACGACCCGTGAGAGGTCGCGGAAATGTATGACCTGTGGGAGGTCGCATAAAGGTTATGACCTGGGGAGGTCGCGGAAAGGCTTTTAACCGTGCATAGTCAAATGAGAGAAGTCTTCGACTACACAACAGTAATCGCAAGAAACAAAGGTCCAACTACTTTAACGCGATCGAACAAGCCAGTGGAAAAGCCAAAGAAAGAACCAGAGAAACACTAGTGAAAGAACAGGGTAGTTCAAACAAGGAGGAGTATCTGAGCCATTAGGAACGTACCGGTACTGAGCTGGGGTAATGAACTAGCCGGAGCTGAGTTGACAACGGTAAACAGCGACAGCGAGAGGAACTCCACGCTACGGTAGTGGCTTGAGGAAGGAGAGTGGTCTTCAATCTTCACGGTAGCTCCATGGAAGCGGTGGGTGGTCCTTTAGGGACGTCTTGAAGTGTCCTGGTCGGAGGGGAGGATGTACGAGGCCAACGGCGGCCCCGATGGCGTCGACGGCGGAGGTAGTGAGGTGACGGCGCTCTGCCGAAGTGAGCGCTTGAGCTTGACAGGAGCTCAAGTTCACTTGGAGGAGGAAGAAAGTGAGGCTAGCACTGGAAATGACGAAAAGTGACACTAAGGGGCTAGGAGCAACTATATATAGGCACACAGCCTGACCAGGGGGAATGGTTGGAGTGGTTGGTGCTGTTGGACGGTATGGGCAACACAGTGTAGAGGTTGTGATGGTTTTGAGTGACGAGCAGTAAATGCCGAATGACAATCCAAATAAGAAAGTAAAATGCAGTCCTCAGAAGAAAACATGATGCAGTCCAATTAGAAAATATGATGAAGTCCAAATAAGAATTGAAATGGCAAACAAGACACGCATCAATAGTTTTCACATAAAAAGTTTTAAAAAACCCATGTTTTTGCATTTATGGATTTTTGGGCTGTTATACGTATGGACCCGAGTTGGTCCTAGCGATATGCTAACTTCTTAATTCCCGCAATTGTCGAAAACAACCCAATGTACCTTGTGCCTACTTCCCTATTGGTACGAAACCACACAACATGCACATAGCATACAGAACTCTTGCTCCTTCTCTTAGTCAAACTCTTCCGCTTAACAAGGAGCACCTCCTTTAACCCAGAATACACAAAAGAACTTGCTTTAACCAAACTCTTTTACAAACAGATCACAACTGAAAATAAAAGATTCTCATTGCAACCATTCAATGCCAACTCCCCACTAAAAGGGTCAAATTCAAAATCAAAAATTCATCACGAAAACCATTCCACTTTCTAATTAGGCAGTTTGCGAATGAACACCATGAAAGCCAAAGGAGAAATCACTCGAATGCCCAAAATAAATATTTCTTTTGTTCTGTCTGAACTGGAAAGAATCACACATACCAACACAGCGCCAACTCAAATTGCGAAAGACATCAGTCATAAACACATAGCTCAAACAAGAATCAAGGGAGTGTTTCATTACCCGAGGCAACATTTTTCTCAATTTCTCTTTTAAGAATAGAACTTCTCTCAAATTATGGAATTCCGATTCATTACACGACACTAACTCATTTTTTTTCTTAAATTGGCAACCTCAACGCCATGCTCAAGCGAATACATCAACCACCCCTTTGTAGAGAGGCTCTGTTGACTCCACAGAAACATACTCTAGCCAACTCCTCTGCCGACGGAATTACTTTGACAGATGACTCCTAATGCATCTCAAAATAGATCTCACACGTAATCACATCACCTCAATCCTTTAAGAATAAACAACTCGGAATTCACATCACACACTCTCATGTACTACATCAAAAGTGTTCTATCAATGATCATCTCACTGTTCGGAATCCACCCTTATTCTACTTCCTCTACACATAATCCTTGGGCAACCAAAGTTCTAACATAAAAATGCGAAGCTCAAATCTAACCTCCAAGACTCCTACAATGAACTTTTGGTGTAAATGATAGGGAAAACCTCAGATTCGATGACTGAAATTCTCACAATCTAACCATACTCGACCATTAACGTCAATAGTTAATTATACTCTTAACCAAATTATCCTTTGAAAGATTCTAACTCCAAGAGAGTTACTCATTGAAACCAAGCCATACTTGACAATAATCCAACAATCTCTGCCATCTCATTAATTGCTTTAATGATTCGATTACTTTGCTAATCTTTCCGCATTACACTACACCACAAAATGAACAAAGGACCTCAGTCCACAAATCACTATAGGTTCTATTAGTTGCAACAATGTAATTAATTTAGCCCAAAGACAAACATTCTGTATAACTAAGATTCTCACCAAGAATTATATACGAAATCAATTCATCCACTAATGCTCCTCAAATAACATACAACCTAAGGTCTCACAACAACAATTAATAAACACTTCGAAAGACCCCTGTGAAACAAATAGGTTGATTCTTTCTCAAAAGAAAAGGCAAATGAAAACAATTTTCACCAACTAGAGAAACATTTACCACCCGCAGTGAACACAGAACCAAGGGAAATAGTCAATTAGGCAACGAACTCAGAAAACATAAGGGAAGACCACAATTGAGGGCACAAGTCTCACAAGAAGAGAATATCAAACCTTAACCGATAAGAACAAACGTTGCCATTGAAACTTCGGATATTTCTATACAACAAAAACAGAAAGGTTAAGTATGCTTCAAATAAGCTACAAGTTACAAAGCTTGACTCCCACCACAAATACTTCTGCTACACTCCTTCATTTAAAATAAAATAATTTTCTTTGATTACAACCTTTCTTGCCAACTCAAACAAACGGGCCTGTAAGATCAAATCACTTGAATTACTTAAGAACCAATAGAACTTTGAAACACGTCGTTTTACTCAACAAATTTCAACTACCACATAAATCTTGAACCTCAAAAGATCATGAATGCAAAATCTAAAATATTTTCATTTAAGAGATATCACGAAAGGCGATCAATTTTTTCTCTATAAAAGAATCTACATCACTCTCATATTTCTGACCATTTTATTAACATCAATATCATACATTCTTGGTAAAATTCAATATACATTACTATCACATCAATAAATCTGCCAAAAAGAAACACAATAAATCGTGTCATAAAATTTCCTTTATCATATAAGATTGTAATAACGAATTATTCTAGAAAGGAAACCTAGTGCGCAAGCCACAATGTTGAAACAAAACTCTTTTAACAAGATCATACTAGTACATGACAATCTCATAAAACACACCAATTTAAATCACTTACTAGATTTCATCCATTTAACCCTTACTGATGCTCAACGCCAATTAGCACACACTAATAGCACTCTAAACATTACTACTAACAATTGATGATTATCTAATCATGGGAGCATTTATGGTCCTACCTCTATGTGCGAACTCAAAACATATATGAGTATAGATTCAACGTTCTACCTTTTGCTCAGAAATTAGAATGAAATATCTTTAAACTTCAACAATAGAATATTTATGGGATAAGGTTTCGTAAGTTAATACAACAACCTTCATCCATTTCTTCATACATATACCAACAATTTAGCATGAAAAAATCAGGTGATTCGAGCATTTATACAAATTCATCAAATATCTAAATAGAAAACAGAGTCAAGATTAATATTTACTAAGGCAAGAGCCCAACACATCTGTAATTAACCACCTCGAACGGTTAGATTAATTACCTAAGACCAAAAAAAATCCAATTTATTCAACAAGTTTAGAAATTTAAACATTTGAAATGATCAAACAAATTCATTATTGTTTCACACTCCCTAATAACTCCATGAGTTCCAAACATGTATAGACAAATTCTTATTCAAAATTGTTCAAGAAGCTACTACAGGACAATTTAAAATTAATCAACTTCACTTCTAAAGATATTAGCTACAAATCATTGGTTTGCACCATGCTAATAACTCAACCTGATAACTCATACATACCAATTAATTCTTTTAATTAAAACCTCTTAGTTAAGCATGACAATACATTACTAAAGGATTTTAACATTCTCTTTCATAAAAGAGAGGCATTAAACTTCAACTCTCAAATTAATCCAAAAGGAATACGCAAGGTCAAAACTTTCACATAATAAAGAACTTGCAAAAGAAAACTTCCATTGCCCAAATACCAAGCGAACAAATGAGTTACGTTTGCCAATAGAGAATAAAAACAGAACTTCCGTGAAAAGATCAATCTTGCAAATTAACGGCATTCCAAAGAAACAACAATGGATCAACCGTCAGGAGAACAAATAACCACTTAATTGAACCAACAAAGAACAGAAACCCACCTCTTGCGAGGTAATAGCGCCGTCCAAGAAAGTTCATCAATCACAAGAAAATTATAACCAGAACCCAAACGCAAACTCAAGGAAGACAACAACGTCCCAAAGAACTAACCCTCAACGCATGAACTAAGTTACCCGAGGTAACCACTTTACTGACCCAAACCACGAACGGTGGTATAACCTGGCAATACTCAAGGCCATAACCACGACCTCTACCTCTCAACATCCATTACCATCACGCATAACCAATATAATCAATTATGAATATAAGATCATCTCATAACAATCATAGAATAAATTCATAGATATAGAAGATCATAACATTTCATAGATTAACAATAGTATAGAATCAATTCAATAACAGTTCAACATGATGGAACATACTACCAGAATCACATATGCAATGGATTACCCAATCCCACCTACTGTGCACAGTGTGTCAATTTAATATTTCAATTACCACGGACCTAAAGCCCGCTCTGATACCAACTGTAACACCCTGGCTATGCGGAAGCCAAGATATTACTTAAAAGTCTAACATACATCAACAATACAAAATAATTTTAGCAACCTATCAGCTAAAAACATGTAAAGTTCATCTCACAAGAGAACGACTATACGAATTGAATTGGATTTCAGCAACATAACAAACTCGAAAATATCCAATCCTATCGAACTATTCAAGATAAAACTATCAAGAGTCTATACGAAGAATATTAAGCATTCACTAGTTCAACCAAGTCATAATGAATGATAACCTCAACCATCAGATCTCCATTATTACAATCCAGTATTTTCAAATGAAAGATAATAACAAGTCCATTAATTAATAGTGAAATGTGAAGTGAATAAAGTGATCCGTTACTAATCCCTACCAAGCATGCCGTCATCAGGGTTTACATAAAACACACAAACAATGGTAAGAATGAGTCTATGACTCAGCAAGTACAACAGAATAATATGGAAAAATATTGAATCAAGAACATAACATTCATAATGTCTGAATATGAAACAGAATGGTAGAAATCTTATGAAAGAATGGAATGCATGCTCTTCACTTCTGCTTATACCGGTATAGCCAGTGAACATCCGTCGGTGTTCACTCAAGCCCGTATTATCCAAAATACAGGGATCTAAGGCCCGTATGAAGAATGTTTCATAACGGGGATCCAATTTGCCCACATTGGAATGGTGGGTCTTACGTGCCCATATTGGAATGATGGGTCTTTACTTCCACTCCCGTGGGTGAAACATGAACAAATGAATGAATTCATGGATATGAAAGGCATAATCTTAAGAAGCATGGATTAACATCCATGAAAAGAAACAAGAATTATTGGAATTACTCAAAATTCATAGAACTTAATCATAGCATGAGCATCAAGCATTACAAACAGATATCAGTCAATACATTTCACAATGTACTTGCCCATGTTGGAATGATGGGGCTTCACTACCCACTCCCGTGGGTGAAACATGAATGAATGGACGAATGAATATGTTGAACGTAAACATATTATCGAAGAATCATGGTATATCAATTATGAATGGAAATAAGTAATACCGGAATTATCCATTGCACATTCATCAATCAAGTGGGACAAATAGCAATCAAGACAATTCAATTGTACTTGCCTTTCGTGTTGCAACGCGTTAGGAGGTAAGGATGATGCCACTAATCCCGAAGCCTCTCCTCCTACATAATCAACTTATTCAAATAAGAATGACATGGAAACAAGACTCTACTCGCAATGCTCTAACTTGTTCTCCCAAACCAAAGGTTTATCTACTTGTTCTACTCAAGCTAGACAACATACTAACAGGAAACTACACTGGACAACAGTATTAAAAGTTACATAACTTTCGCTCTGAAACTCGTAAAAGAGCAAACTCAGATTCTCTAGAAAGGTAGTGAAATCTTCTACAATAACCTAGTTGGTGAGAATCTCCAATTCGGCCAACCTCTGAGTCTAATAATCAGATGAACATCTAGAACTATAATCTGACTGACTGACTATACAGCAGTATAAGAAATTTCATAACTTTCGAATGGATGAACCAAATTTAAGATTATTAACAATCTGGAAAGCTTAAGAAATCTCCTATGACAATCGTGTTGGGTGAACTCCCTGAATCAGCCATGAACACAATCTTAATTTAATAAACAAATCAACTGCTAATATTCGTCGGAATTCTGGACATTAGTAATGAAATCAACGTAATTTTTAGACCACAACTCCGAATTGGGTGATCTTTGAACCTATGGAAAGCTGAAAACAAACCCTACCAATCTCTGGCAGACAAAATCCTCCAATTCGGATTCAATCTACACTAAAACGGATGAGCAACAAGATACATAATACTGGAATTAATCGCAGCAGAACGATGATCCCCTAATCATGGCAATTTACGAATCTAATTTGATCTAACCAGCGAGGAATCATTCGTTACCCTTGAAGACACGCGTGCCCGCTGAATTCCTCTGCGAGGCACTCCTCTACTCTTCTTCTCCTCTCTCCCTCTTCTCTTCTCCTTGGCTGGCGGCACTCGAAGGGTTCTTCTCCCTCCCTCCTTCTTCTTGGACAGCAGCAATGGAGGTGGCGGGATCAGAGCGGCAAGCAAAGATTGAGGGTTGGTCTTGTAGCACCTAGGGTTTTGGCTGCCCTAATGGGTCAAGGCTATGGGCCTTTAGCCCAAAATTTAATCCCTCTTCAGGAGAAATTCTGAAATCCCTTTTTAATTCCTAATAAAATGGTTCAAATTCAAATATAGTTGAAAAGATTGAACATGGTACTACTGGGGGGTAGATGGGCAGCGTAACTGATGCAAATGGAGTATAACAAGTGTTATGAATAGTGCTTGTATTCATGATGAGGCCAATGAGCCAATATATATACAAGTACATGTATGACATATATGCATGTAACCCCTTATATAACAGGAAAAATACACAGGTGATAATACACATCTAACACCCCTCCTCAAACTTATGGTGGATCAACAACATGACGTTTGGAGAGATAGAAACTGTGCCAGGCTCTGGTCTGCGCCTTTGTGGAGAAATCTGCCAACTAAAGCTCTGAAGGCACATATTGAAGAGCAACAACTTGGTCCTGCACCTGTGTCCGCATGTAGGAAGCATCAACACCAATATGCTTCATATGCTCATACTTCACCGGATCTTTAACAATGCTAATAGCACATGTACTGTCAGACAAAAGGGAAGTTGGTGCTGAAACAGAAATACCAAAATCCTCAAGTAACCATCATAGCCAAGTAACATTAGCAGTCAACAAAGCCATAGCTCGCAACTCAACCTCAACACTCGAACGAGAAACTGTTGTCTGCTTCTTAGTCTTCCAAGCAATGAGAGAACCACCAAGAAAAACACAATAGGCAGAGAGAGACCGACGATCAAAGTGGTCACTAGCCCAGGTGGCATCAGAATGTGCTTGGAGCTGTAAAGAGCTGGTGCGAGGGAAAAATAGACGACGAGTGATGGTTCCATGAAGATATCGTAGAACACGAAGAAGATGACTATAGTGGAGCTGAGTAGGAGTAGAAACAAACTGACTCAAGATATGCACAGGGTATGAAATGTTAGGATGAGTGACACCCAGATAAACAAGACTCCCAACAAGGTGACGATAGCTAGTAGGATCAGTAAGAGGCTCACCATCAGTGGGCCGAAGATGAACATTAAGCTCCATGAGAGTCTCAGCGATGTGCTGATTAGTAATTGAAGCACGATCGAGAAGATCATAGATATACTTTTCTTGGGACAGATAGAAACCCCTAGGCGTAGAAATAACCTCAACCCCAAGAAAGTAGCGAAGAGGAACCAGACCAGACATGAGAAACTGCTCACTAAGACGCTCCTTGACAAAAAGTGATGTACTGAGAATCATCTCCAGTAATAATCATATCATCAATATATAAAAGAAGAAGCGTCCTACCGCGAGGAGAAGTATGAATAAAAAGAGCAGGTCATGAGCATTAGCAGAAAAACCAGCCGTAGTGACAACAGAAGAGAAACAATCAAACCAGGCACGAGGAGCTTGCTTAAGGCCATAAAGAGATCAGCGAAGGTGACAAACCATACCCTCAGGAACAGAATAACCCGGCGGTGGCTGCATATAAACCTCCTCACACAGCTCACCATTGAGAAAAACATTCTTGACATCAAGTTGAGAGATGGACCATATCCGAACAGACGCCAAAGCAAGAAGAGTGCGAACGGTGGTCATGTGAGCCATAGGAGCAAAAGTTTCATCATAATCACGACCATGCTCTTACTTAAACCCACGTGTCATGATACGAGCCATGTAGCGCTCAAGAGAACCATCAGAGCAGGTTTTAACTTTGTAGACCCACTTGCACGTGAAAGGAGTAACATGCACGGGAAGAGGGACAAGATCGCATGTGACAGTACGCTCAAGGGCAACAATCTCCTCTGCCATCGCATGCTGCCACTCCTGATGAATAGCAGCATCATGATAACAGGTCGGTTCGGCAAGAGCAGTAACAACAAAACCAAAGCGCACAGGAGGCCGAATAGACTAACGATTATGAAGAGCATATCGAGGAGGAGAGGCCGAAGAAGATGACCCATCAGAAGAAGATGGCGCATCAGAAGAATCCTCAACTCGTGGATGACGAATGTAGTAGAGAGGATAAGAAGAAACAAAGCCAGGAGGAACCTCTAGAGAGGATATTGGTGGCGAAGGAGGCGCCGATAGTGAAGGAGCCGCTGACAAGGAAGGAGGCACAGGAGAGACCAAAGGTTGTAGTGAAGGTGTGGTGGCTATGGGATTGGCAGGAAAAGTCATAAAAGAAAGTGGCTCGATGAGAGATGTTGGAGTGGTGGAAGGAGAAGGACGAGAGTAGAAAGGATGAGACTCATCAAAAGTGATGTCCCAAGAAATCCGCATCCATCAGCCAACAGGATCCCAACAATGATACCCCTTATACTCATGGCTATAGCCCAGAAAAACACACTCGATGGACTGAGTGGTCAGCTTGGTGCGCTCACGAGGTGCAAGAAGAACATAGCGTACACACCCAAAGAGGCGAAGACCAGAATAATCAGAAGTCTTACCACAGAGACACTCAACTGGGATCCCTCCCTGAAGAGTAGAAGAAGGCTGAATATTGATCGGGAAAGTGGTAGTAGAAACTGCGTCAGCCCAGAAGTGTGGTGGAATAACAGAAACAAGCATAAGAGTACAGACTGTCTCAAGAAGATGACGATGGTTTCGTTCAACCACACCATTCTAGGCATGAGCACGAGGGCAAGAAAACTGAGAGAGAGTGCCCTACTCAGCAAAAAAACTATAAAGAACTCCCAACACGCATTCTCTAGCAGAATCAGCATGAAAGACACGAATAGGAGAGTCAAACTGAGTACGGATCATAGTAGCAAAATTCTTGTAGATATGTAGAACCTCACTATGAGATGGCATAAAGTATATCCATGTATGTCGAGAAAAGTCATCAATGAAAATTATATAATATCAATGAACTCCTTTCGAAATGAAAGGAGTCGGACCCTATACATCAGAATGAACAAGATCAAAAGGACGATGTGACACTGACTCGCTGGAAGGATAGGGGACTTGAAGTTGTTTACCAAACTTACAACCCTGACAATTTAGAGAAGCATGACCAGACACATACCCTAAAAGACCACGACGAACTAAAGAAGATAGACGTGACCCGCAAAGATGTCCTAAACGACGATCCCACTGAGCAAAAGACGTAGTGGAGGATGCAGCAAAAGCGGAGGCGGTGGTGGAGGCGACAAGACTGACAAGGGCAGCGGAAGGAAGATGAAGCCAGTTAAGCTCCCAAAGTCACCGTGAGCCATAGCGGTGAGGGCTAGTACCGACCAGAGTGCCCATGCATCGATCCTGAACGCAACAAGAATCAGAATCGAGAATAACACGACAACAATGATCAGTGAGCTTACCGGTAGATATGAGCTGCATGGTTAGTTTAGGAACATGAGAAACAGCAGGAACTTGAAAAGAGGAATTCGAAAGAGTGCCTCATCCTGCGACAGAGTGAAAGGTACCATCTGTTGTCTGAACAATGATAGGAGTAGCTAAAGGGCCAATGGAAGTGAGACTGGTGGAATTATGCCATATGAAAGGAAGTACCAAAGTCAAAAATCCAAGGTGATATACCTAAGGAAGAAGAGGTAGAAGGTGGTCTCTCACTAGAAGACTGTACAGCAGAACCATCAGAATCGGACGGTGCAAAAGCAGTCATGCGATGTAGCAGTGTGAGAAGCTTCTGAGTATTAGAAGCACTAGAGCTCCTCGAAGAGAAGGAGCCGCCAGTGCCCTTTGGAGGACGGCCACCACGACGTAAATCCTTCTTCTTCCTGTAGCAGAATTGCTCCACCCCATCCTTGTTGCAATAGGTGTGGTGAAGTTCCTTACCAACATCAACTGTCACCAATGAAGGCACTGCTGGTGAAGGAGTAGCTAAAGATGTAGCGGGTGTAGAAGCTGGAGGAGCTGCCAGAACCAAAGGAAACGACTGGGACGACAACAAACCCACACCACGAAAGCGGATCTCCTCATAATGAACAGCTGCAAGGGCCTCCAACAGAGTCACACGAGGGTGATGTGCCAACAACTGAGCACAAGTCTGCTCATACTTAGCTTGGAGACGTGTTCAGAAGTCATAGATGCGACTAAGCTTTAAGTGAGACCGCTGACGCTGACAGCACTAACAAGTGTGGCAAACAACTGGTCCCAAAGAGTCAATCTAACGCCATACCAACGAACAACTGGGCATAGAACTCGTCCACAGTGGCATCTCCCTGCTGCAATGACTGCTCCTAACACACAACAGCAAGATACAAGGAATCACGAGATGGCTCGTAGCGGTTGCGTGGATGCGCCCACATCAACTGTGTTGAAGCCAAGCCAACCACATCCCCAGTGAGATGCACTTTCACGCTAGCAACCAGAATAGTAGAGGCACGGGCATCCTCATCAATACATGTTTTGTAGGCAGCATACTGAGTCTGAAAAGTCTCTATGGCATCCTCAAAAACATCAGATACCTTTTTACAAGTGTCTTCGGAAGCATCCTTCGGAAGCATGAGCTCAACAAGTGGAACGGGTCGTCGGTGAGAAAATCCCAGGGACGCTAACCATGCATGTGGAGATGCATGTGCTGAAACTAGTCCCGATAATTGAGACCATCGAAGATCACCGGGCAACGAGGAACATAAACAGTGTCCAAAGAGGATGACATTTTTTTTGTAAACCAAAAACTCTGCTTATAATCCTCTGTCCCAAAACTGTAAACCACCTATGGTTTTCTTCTTTGGCCCAACGATGCGAGGGTGCGGCGGCCGGGCTCAGGCGGATGAGTGGGAGGCTCCAGCGGCGGCGCGACAAATCTGGTGGCGGGAAGGCAGCGGCTCGGGTTTGAGGTCCGGGGCGGTGGTGGCTCGAGCTTGAGGAGTTCAGGTGGCTCGGGCTCAGGCGACGGGCGGCAGAGGCACAACAACTGGGTTCGGGTGGCGCTTGGCTGCATCGAGGATTGGGAGACGCGGTGTGAATCGACTCCCGATCGGGAGGTGACCTCCTAGCTCTGAGCGACTTCGGTGGAAGACGAGGTGACGCCGGGAGAAGAGAGGTGGCGCAAACACCGAGTGAAGGAGACACAAGACGCTACAAGATTGAGTCAACGCCGGGTAAAGGTACAATGAATCCGAGCGATTCGAGACGGCAACGATGAATCTAGGCAGCCTAAGACGGTAGCGTCCTAGATGGAAGACGATGGATCCGGGTGGCCCGAGCAAGCGAAGGTGGAAGACGGCAAAGCCAGGCGGTGGCTGGAAGAAAACCAGCGGCGGCGTGACAAGAAAAAAAACAAACCCTAGGTTTGCTCTGATACCATGTTATGAATAGCGCTTGTATCCATTATGAGGCCAATGGGCCAATATATATACAAGTACAAGTATGGCATATATGCAGGCAACCCCTTATACAATAGGAGAAATACATAGGTGATAATACACATCTAACAACAAGGTCTTGTTATTGGTAGTTCTAGGCTCTATACTTCTTCTTGGATGATTGGACCAACTGAGCAAACTAGATGGACTTTTTTGCTGGACTTTTTTGGTCCACACGATGGAATGGAGGGCTCTAATTCTGGAAGGAAGTGGAGGCAGAGGAGGAGGTGGTGGTGGTTGGGAGACAGGAGGGAGTAGGTGGTGTTGGTGAGGAGGAGATGGTCGGCGGCAGCCATGGTCTTCACTCTTCACCTCCACGTGCAATAGGGAGAATAAGATCGGGCGGATAGGAGGATGGAGGAAGAAGGTATGGAGGAGGGAGGGGTAATTTGGTCCAAAAAAATTCATAATGGCATATCTCAAAATTATGCAACTCTAGAGTGACATATATCTAAAGATGAACTTTGCAATGGCATATTTCAGAACATGTAACTCTAGAGTGACATATATCTAAATAACCCAATAAAGAAGGATTGTGCGCCATTTTCATCCAGCCTTATACAAATAGGGCACAGAGTTTCTATATCTAATCCCCTTCATTTCACATTGCATTTCAAAGGTAGGCTATTATGTGCTAATCTCCAAAGAAACATCTTCATCTTATTTGGATATTTAGTACTCCAGATTTTATTCCTTGGGAAAGCATTCTCCTGACCTGAGCCCAGATTGCCCAAACTAGCAGTGTCTCTACCCATTCTTGCATCCCTTAACATAACACCAAGTTTATAAGCCGATTTAACAGTGAAAAGCCCCTTCGGATCAGGGTGTCAGGCTGGTCTATCTTCCATCTACTCGCACACTGGGATTGACTTGATATGCAAGGTATCTTCCTCAGAATATATCATCAATATGTACTTCATCCCAATTACCAATATTTGGATCAATGAGATCTAAAACTTTGTCAACAACAATTTGCCCCCGAGTAGTAATTAGTTGTCTAGTCGATTCTCTTGGAATCCAAGGATCATTCCATACATTAATCCATGCTCCATCTCCCACTCGCCACACTACCCCCTCCTTCAGCAGACCTGCTCGTTTTAAAATACTTCTACATGTATAGGATATGCCCGATTTAGGTGAGGCATAGATAATATCCCCCTCCGGATGATATTTCATGCGGAGAATGGAGTCTGGGCGCGTTAGCATTCTCCAAGCCTACCTTGACAACATAACTGTCGGTGTTTTAGAACCGATCTTACGTAAAGATTGTTTGATTCGGGGGGTCTCCTAGAATAGAATCACGCAGAGAGATTGACACAGGTATTTTTATACAGGTTCAGGCCTTCTCCGGAGATAATAACAACCCTACTCCTGTGTGTGTATGGTATTGAGTGTATTTTGAACAATCAGGAGAAAAACTAAGACTATTACATATGATAGTTCTTGTCTCCCTAATAGCCCTCGATAGCGTGTGTATACGCCTCGATTGCCCTCTCCCTTTTCCTCTCTGACCGTTGCCTTTATATAGTTGTGAAGGAATGGCCGTTTTCCCTATTTGAAGAGCGCCTCATCAAATCGAAGTGAGCGCATGTTTGTAGTAATCATCGGGCTGGTAACTCCTTCACGCCTACCGCGATTACTAGTCAGAAATAATGGGGTATTATGTGTTATTATTTCGCATAATAACAACGCATATTGACTGTTTAGATTCCTTAATCAATTGGACCCATTTGCCTGTAGGTTTTATTGATCATAAGGTGGTCGTGGTGACACGGTCGTAGAAGAACTTACGACCATAAGATAGTCGAGCAAGACTTACAACTATGAGGTAATCGAGAAAAACTTACGACCATAAGGTAGTCGTAGCAAGACTTACGACTATGGGGGTGGTCGAGAAGAGCTTCGACCACCTAGTAGGCTTCTCCTTGTAAATTTAAGGGTATACCCAGGACCACATGACGCCATATTTATTTATAATAAGGATTATAGATAAAAGATAAAATGAGGATTATTAGATCCTCGTCATCTAGCCCCCCACCTTCAAGTGAAAGCAACTTACTTGGTAAAGGAGTTATAGATGGTCTTACGGCCACGAGAGGGTCATAGAAAGATGGTCGAAGGAAAAACTCTTCGACATTTGTGTACTACTTTGACCAGAAATATGCTTGGTCAAGAAGGTTGCTTACGACTATCAAATAGTCGTAGAACACTCCTACGATCACGAGGTGGTCGTAGTATGGTGATCGAAAGAAAAACATTTCCGATTAACATTTCCTTTGGTCAAAAAGATCTGACCAAGAAAGTAATTTCGCTTGAGGTGTAAAAACGAACCTGATTTTCTTGAACGGACAAGTTAGAGAATCGCAAACGACTCCCACAAGTCTGTCCGTTGGAGCGGTTCCCGAAGCGGTGGCAACCTTTGGAATGCCACGCCTTCAGCCCAAGGCACACGATTATAAATACTTACCAGGGGTAAAACCTAGGTTTATACTTTTCCCCAAATTGCTCCCGCTGTTCATCGAGTTCTTGTCTTCTCCGCTACCAACTCAATCGAAAATCTCCCCTTTCTGAGA
Source organism: Phyllostachys edulis (assembly GCA_036346405.1). Classification (NCBI taxonomy): domain Eukaryota; kingdom Viridiplantae; phylum Streptophyta; class Magnoliopsida; order Poales; family Poaceae; genus Phyllostachys; species Phyllostachys edulis. The sequence continues at coordinate 11,439,435 of CM070560.1, read as the reverse complement.
GAAATGGCTGGGAGAGTTTCTGAGTGGGCCGAGTCAGAGATGGATGCGGTGAAGATTCAAGCCCTGGTCGACGATGGGAAGATTCCAGAGAAGATCCTCGTGAAGTGGTTCGCGGCGTCTGGGCAGCATTGGCCGTCAGGGGGAGGCTGAGCAAATCCCTATCTTCCAGGCATATTGTGAGTGTGGCCTTCGATTGCCTGCTCACCCCTTTCTCACACTTATACTCGAGCATTTTGGGGTGGAATTGGTGAATCTCGGTCCCAATTCCATCACAATGCTAAGTGTATTTGTGTATCTATGTGAGGCATACCTGGGAATTCCAGCGAACCTTGAGCTCTTTCAATATTTCTATGGAATGGCTCGACAAACTGGAATAGCTGGAAGTTGTGGTCTGAAGCTCCATGATGGGAAGTCGAAGGAGTATATTCAGATGTTTACTAAATCTTCGTGGCCGGGATGGAGGAAGAAGTGGTTTTACCGAAAGTCACCTCGGAAGACTGACCTTATTTTTGAGGGAAGGTCATTAAAAGAAATCTTCGTGGGATTCGACTCCCCAGGATATCAACCGAATTGCCCCCTATATTCAAGCCATAAAGGACTTGAGAGAAGAGGGGTTAACCGGATGGCATGTGGTGAAGGATTTCATCACACGTCGAATTAGCCCTTTAAAGAAACGAGTACCTCCTATGTGGAGGTACATGAGGCCAAAAGACCCGACCAGGGACTACGAGGAGGGTAAGTAGTTTTACGACTTAACTCTCAGTTTGGTCTTCTTCAAAATTGTCTAATAAATATCTTTATCTGTTTTACACAGATCTTCACAGGCAGAGATTGACGTTCGAGTCAAACTCGTTTGTGAGAAGTCTCCGCCACTCAGAGTGGTAGTTCCTCAAATCCTTGCGGTTTTATCCGCAGAGGAAAAGATGGAGCGCCTAAAGGTAATCAAAAGTTGATTTTATCCTTAGGACTTCATAGTCGTAGTAAGAACTTACGACTAGGTAGTGATCGTAGAAAATCCTATAATCAAGGAGATGTCGTAGAAAAGCTTACGACTGGATACTGGTCGTAGAAAATCTTACGACTGGTTAGTGATTCTTCTTTTTCTGTTTTTCTTTACAGAAAATAGGTATGGAAAACCGTCAGGACGACGAAGAGGTCGAACTGATAACCATCGACGCAGGGATGACAATATACAAGGGCTCATCTCCTCTGACTAAAAAGCGTCGACTCACAAAAGTTGCCGACAAGGGAGGACCAAGCTCAAGTCCCTTTATTTCGACCAGGTCCTTAGCAAAGTCTGCAACACACATGGTTGCAACAGAAGCCGAGGTTGAAACAACTGAAGCTGAGGAGACTGAAGAACCTCTTAGGCGCAAGGTCCGCAAGGCCAAGGACACGGCTGCAGCAGAAGCCGAGGTTGAAGCAGCTGCAGCTGAGGTGGCTGAGGAGGTCGAAGAACCTCTTAGGCGTAAAGCCCGCAAGGCCAAGGTACCTTTTTATTATGACAAGAAAACTTTCACAGTTTCTAACACTCCTAGTTTTGTCAAGCAACTAGAAAAGGAGAACTGGAAGGACTTTATATCTTTTGTGAAGGACAATGCTGATCTAGCCGAGCCTACAATGGAGGGTAGCGCTGCTCTTGGAGTGGTCGAGACTGATCTCGGCCCTCCGGGAAGTCAGGAGACCAGAGAGATGGTTCCTGTTCAAGATCTACGACCAGACGTGGTCGTGGCCGAGCCTATTCTTCAACTTGAGCTGCGACCAGACGTGGTCGTAGAAAAGAAGTCGAAGAAATCTTCTGTCGGGAAGATGACTCCTAAGTTCCTGGTTAGGTCCAGGAAGCAGAGGTATGTGAAATAAACTAAAGTGTAAGAACAACATTTACCTTTTGCTTTTCACAACTTGACTTGCTTTCCTTTTGTTGGTTTTAGCCCGACTCCTTCAGCCCCCGAGGACGCTTCTATCAAGAAGCCCTTGCCGCCTCTCCAGCGGTTGGAGAGGTGACAGCGGAAGTGGTCGAAGGATCATCTAGAGCCCAGGTTGTGGAGGAAGTCGTGGCTCCTGAAGTGGTTACCACAACCACTGAGGTAGTAGCTACGACTACTGAAGTAGTAGCTACGACCACTGAGGTGATCGTGGAAACAGCAGAGGCAGCCGTAGAAGCCTCTGCCCAAGGTGGTGATGTATTTGACCACCGTGCTGGAAAGGAAGTCGTTGAAGATGTTCCTCCTTACGTTCAGCAGCTTTAAGCTGTCGCTTTGATTCATATGCCGATGATCCCCCGTTGATGTGCTCGACGGTGTGTTGCGGATCCTGGAACGGCATCTCCTCCTCGTCATCTGAGGACTTATGACCACTCGTTTGTCCTACACCGCCGAGAGTGGGAAGTGGTCCTTGTCGTTGTAGTAGTCTTCAAGCTTTTGTTGAAAGACCCGGCAGTTGCGAAGGTCATGTCCTTCCTTTTTATGGAAAGGACACCACCTAGGCTTATCATTTTTCCGATCGGGCGCTTACCTTTGCCTCGGTCAGAGTGCGGCTTGGAGGTGCATGGCTCTTTATCATTTACAGCCAAAACCTCCTTGAAACTGCTCGCTTGGAGTTTTTGACCCTTCGCCTTGTTCTTGGACTTTTTTGCTTTCTTATCTTTCTTCTTACCAATGTCGCCTGGCTCTTGAGAGGTATTGCCTTCTCGATCGATTGTGTTGTTCCACTCGACCGCCTCAGAGGCATCGATACCAATCAGCCATCTAAAAGAGTCGGTGGCAAGTGGTAGGCTTAATTTAAAGCAATATCTTCGTTATCCTTCTACTACGGACTCCTTGCTTGAAAGCCCGATGACAGATGAGTCGAAACTTTCGAATTGAATTACGAACTCGACTAAAGCGCTTGATGAATTAGCGCAAGGTCTCGTTGTCGCTCGTCTCATTCGATGCAAGTCGTCCTCCTTCCTGATGCATTGTAAGTGCCTTGGAAGTTCGCCGAAGAGAAGGTCGCAGAGGTGTTGCTAAGAATAGATCGACTCGAGTGGTTGGTTTAGTAACCACGATCGAAAGCGCACCCTTCGAGCACAGCTTGGAAGGTAATTTGCCATCACATGTTCTCCTCCTCCTGCTTTGCTCGGACGGTGTTGTATAGATTTGAAGGAATTCGATAGGATTTTGGGATCCATCGAACTTTTCCATGTTCTTCGGTCGAAAACGAGGTGCCAAATGAGCAGCTCAAGATCGGTGAAAATGTCAGACATCCAGTAATAACTTCTTGGCGCCTTCTTTGCAGGAAAGAAGGGTTGATATCATCAGGTGGTCGTACTCGACGATACCCAGTAACAGGTTGTCCTGACCTGTAATAGGTCTCGGTCCTACGAGGGGAATACTCCTTGTAGTTCGTATGCTGTTGCAGGTTTTCATGCCGGAATGGTGAGCGATCACCTCTCCGAGGGGTTTGTTGATCATCAGTCGTTCGAAAGACATTTCTCCGAGTAGGAGATCGATGCGACTTACTGTTGCGTCGATTTGTCCGTGGTGATGTGTTTGATCGACTGGTAGCTGAAGAAGTTGTATTGCTACGACTTCCTGAATGATGTCGACGAGGTGCTTCCAGTCTTGCCATCGTGGACCGAAGCCTTTGTGCGATCTCTTCGACGAAGAGATCGTATCCTGGCGCTCGGGCGAGTTCTCGAGTTGGATTCTCGAGCAAGTCATTGATGTGCTGGAGTTCTTAAGCTTCCTTTGATTGATATTGGATGCACCCAGGCAAATTCTTCTGGGCTGCAATCTTTTTTCGTCGAATAGCCTCAAGATCTTCCATGTCAGACTCTTGAGACTGCCTCAATGGAGTGCGAGTATGTCGAGGATTTCCCTCGCGTTCATGAAGGTGTTGGTTCTGTCCGCCATCGGTGGTGCCCTTGCCATTGTCACGAGGAGGTGCAATGCGTGATCTTCGGGGAGTGTCCCTAGCTCGGTCTCTAGAAGAGTGACCTTGATCTGAGGGAAGGATGAAGACCTACCGCTGATGATTCTCACTTGCGCTCGAGGCCTCCCCGCTTGAGGAGTAGTCGAGAGACACCATCTGGCGACTTGGAGCAATCCCCTCCAGGTAGGGGAACTCTGGGTTATAACCGTCTCCATCCGCAGGTGTGATCTGCGAAGAGATGGTCGAATTTGTAGGAAAAACATGCTTGATCCTGCTCTCTCTGGCGTCATCCGGAGAGAGAGGATCACCAGATGCTGGTGAAGTCCTGGAATTGTGGCTTCCAGAACTTGTCTCACCAAGTCGGACCGCCTTAGGGAGACTCAGACACTTGGAGGAAAAACTCTCGTCGTGTTATGAGTCCGCCTGGGTGTAATCCTGGTCGGATTGACCCTTGTCCTTTGAGAGGGTAGATTCCTCCCTTGGACGTACTGTTGTGGGGGATAGGGATCCCTCCTCAACTCCATCAGTGGCATTGTCTCCTGGATCTGCGGGAAGATCCCCGGAGGCAGCAATACCATCGGATGAGTCAATACTCGGCTCGTAATCGAAATCGGCATCCATGTCGACGTCTGCGTAATCTGCCAAGTCAAACCAGTTCTCCTCATTCCATTCTCCTACCATGAGTGCATGAGATTTGGGAAAAAGAGAGTATGTTGACAAGAGATTACCGAAAGATCCCCACGGACGGCGCCAACTGTCGGTGTTTTAGAACTGATCTTACGTAAAGATTGTTTGATTCGGGGGGTCTCCTAGAATATAATCATGCAGAGAGATTGACACATGTATTTTTATACAGGTTCAGGCCTTCTCCGGAGATAATAACAACCCTACTCCTGTGTGTGTATGGTATTGAGTGTATTTTGAACAATCAGGAGAAAAACTAAGACTATTACAGATGATAGTTCTTGTCTCCCTAATAGCCCTCGATAGCGTGTGTATACGCCTCGATTGCCCTCTCCCTTTTCCTCTCTGACCATTGCCTTTATATAGTCGTGAAGGAATGGCCGTTTTCCCCTGCTGAAGAGACGCCTCATCAAATCCAGTAACGGGCGCACGTTTGTAGTAATCATCGGGCTGGTAACTCCTTCACGTCGCCTGGCAGTTACTAGTCAGAGATAATGGGGTATTATGTGTTATTATTTCGCATAATAACAGTGCATATTGACTGTTTAGATTCCTTAATCAATTGGACCCACTTGCCTGTAGGTTTTATTGATCATAAGGTGGTCGTAGCTAACCTGGTCGTAGAAGAACTTACGACCATAAGATAGTCGTAGCAAGACTTACAACTATGAGGTAATCGTAGAAGAACTTACGACCATAAGGTAGTCGTAGCAAGACTTACGACTATGGGGGTGGTCGTAGAAGAGCTTACGACCACCTAGTAGGCTTCTCCCTTGTAAATTTAAGGGGTATACCTAGGGACCACATGATGTCATATTTATTTATAATAAGGATTATAGATAAAAGATAAAATGAGGATTATTAGATCCTCGTCATCTAGCCCCCCGCTTCAAGTGAAAGCAACTTACTTGGTAAAGGAGTTATAGATGGTCTTACGGCCACGAGAGGGTCATAGAAAGATGGTCGAAGGAAAAACTTGCGTAACCGCCTTGATCAGAATTTCCTTTCCCGCTTTTGACATCATCTTTTCTTTCCACCCTTGAATATGATTCCAAATCTTTTTTTTTTATATATTCAAAAGTTTTCCCTTTGGAATGCCAAACATGCACTGGAACACCAAGGTATTTCTCATTAGGAGCTTCCTATGTCACTCCAAAAGCTGCCATAGCGATCCGTTTTTGATTTCGCAGGGTATTCTTGCTAAAAAAAATTGAAGTCTTCTCTCTATTCATCATTTGGCCCGGACAATCTTCATACAAATTCATAATATAGCTGATCCTATTCACAATTAATTGATTAATCTTCATTAAAATAAGAGAATCGTTAGTGAAGAAATGGTGATTTATGCAAGGTGTTGCAGGACAAATCTTAAATCCTTCTAGACTACCATCTTCTTCAACTTGTTTCAACAGCACGAACAAAGCCTCGACACAAAAGATAAAGAGATATGGTGACAAGGGATCACCTTAGTGTAGCCCCCATTGGGGAACAAACTCTTTAGAATATTCTCCATTCACCTTAACATGGTAAGAGATTGTAGTGACATATTTCATTACCAACTGGATCCACCTCTCTCGAAAACCCAATCTCCTCATCATGGCTGTAAGGACCCGGGGTTAACACCCCAAATCTTCTGTGCATTTCTGAACTAGTCCTATGATCAGTGGCTAGCTCACACAGTAAACAAACATGGTACCACAACCATAATCGCAAAACTTTATTAATAAATATCAGAGTTGATTACCAGAAAGGCTTACGAGCCAGCAATATAGAACACAACGGAAGACAAAAAGCAAGTATAGTAGAGCTCAGCTAATCTACCACAGGCAATCGGCTGGGGTAGTGTGAGAACCCGCGTAATTAAGCTAATCTATTCAGCAGTAATCGGTATTTAGCATATTTAAAAAAATCCATTAAATTAATATCAAAGCATAACCTTAGTTTCATTAAGCATATCGTTAGCACTTCTGTCTGCATGAAGCATTACAATAGCAGTGCATCATCACCTCATTGCATCATTTGTTGTATAAATAATTACAACCCAGAGTATTTTGCAAAACAACAATAAAAATATTTCATTTCATATCACCGGGCCCTCCTTGTATCTTTGTTCATTCGAGCCCTCCTTGTATCTTTGTTCATTGACTGCCGGCCCATCAAACCCTTGTGTTGTCTTAGCCATCTGCAACCTGCACGCATACCACTCTCCACCAGTACTATTAGATAGGAGCAAGCCTAGTATTATTAAAGTAAGGATTAGGAGAAGGAGAAGATTGCCGTCAGATTCCTTGTGAAGGTCATTGAGGCGTCCCGACCACCCTAGGGTAGTGGCACCATTTCGCTTTCTGTGGGCCTCATCACCCGGCAATATTAGAACCGATACCCACATGTTACTAACCTACCTCAGCCGAATATCCGAAAACTGACCCGAAGCCCATATTTGGACCAAAGGTCCTTAAGCCACAATAGTAGGAGCATCCTTTGGACTGGAGGTCCATCAGCTTTACCCCAAATCAGCAATAGCACACAGGCAAAGGGGGTATCCGGATGCATCTCCCCTATAAGCCTTTCCCTGCATCAAGCCTCCCCATTCACAGCACCCAGCCATTCCAAAGTATCCATAGCCACATTCATCTCCCCATTCAGACCCCCAATTGTATTCACCCCCAAGCCAGCCATGAGATGCATTCCCCCCATCCAAAATATCAAGCACAAGCCATAGATAAGGCCGAGTCCAAACCATACAAGGGAGCGAGAGAGAGCATTTCATCCCCAACCAGCAGCCATACTCCCATTCAACCGAAGGCAACCACAAGGGAGGCAAGAAGTCCAGGAGGAAGGGAGCCAGGGAGAAGGGCGAGCACCGGAGAGCAAGGGCAACGCCGGCGGTGGCCTGCACCGCAAGCGACCACTAAAGGCCACACCGAGACCTGCAGGAGAACATCCACCCCACTGCCGACATCACCCCTACCATTGGCATCCTCAACCCAACCCAACCAAGCAAGGTAAACAATCATCTATCCCCACTGATATTTCTGCCCAAAGCCAAACCCACAGTGGCACATCCATCATCATTGATCATCACAGAGCAATAGGGGAGAGAGAGAGAGAGAGAGAGAGAGTAGGGTGTAGGTTAACCACAGTAGCAACCGAGCCGCAGTACACACAAGCGGTGGCGCCGGCGGCCAAGCGAGCTAAACCAGGGGGTGGTTCGGGTCAGGCCAAGTGCACCTGGCCGTGCGGGCCGACTAGGCCGTGGACCTGGGCCGGGGAGCACGCGTAGGTGGCGCGAGATGACGTCGAGCAGTGCACGTCTCGTGCCAAGCCGGGCGGGTCGAGAGGGCACGCCGGGCGGCGTCGATGGCGAGGCGGCAGGCACAACTGGGCGCCATGGAGGCCGAGTGAGCCGACGAGTGGAGACTGCCTTCGGCAAGGCCGAAAGAGGGAGGCAATCGAGGCGAGCAAGGGGCCTTGTGGAGGACGCGTTAGCGGGGTGGCGAGGGAACCCGTGGCGCCCGGTGGAGGGAGGAGAGGATGAGATTTGGGGAAAGAAGAAGGGGAGTTGAGTGTTGTGTGAGTGGGAAGTTTGGTTCGGCCGAATAAAAGGGGAAGGGTGTGCGTGAGGTTAAGGCCAGCCGAGTATAGAGGAGAGAGAGAGAGAGAGTGAGGTTACGAAGTAGGGGATTAGGTTTAGAAGGTTTGGGGCTTAGGGAAAAATCTTAGGAGTGAGTAGATTCTAATTAATTGACAAACTTATATCTATTTCGGTAGCTTTTGTCCTCAAAATAAATATTTTTAGCTACTTATTTTTGCGATTGAATGTTTTAACTTGGGTCTTTTCAGATTAACCAACTTAAAATCAATATGTTGATTTATTGCTAGAATAAATTGAGTTTTCGATATTTCTGTTATTAGCAAGTAGCTTGCATGCGTAGCAAATATGTGCATTGCTGGCATTTAGTCGGGTATATTGAACTGTTTTAGTCTTGTTAATTTAATTAATTAAAAGTGAACCTTGGGTTTTCGACCTTAGCGCGAATAGACAGTAGAATGGCTATATTGGGCAATGCTAACTTAGCTAAGGACTCGAAAAGTTTTATTTAAATTAAATTGGGCTAACAATTAGAAGCCACTAACTTATGTATCCATAATATCACTCAAAATCAACTAAGTATTTATTTATATATTATTATTCTTCTTTGTAGTATTGCTCAGAGAGGGCGACCCAAAGGCAAGCAGGAGAAATTGATCAGAGGTTCATCAACGCCAACCTTTCCTGCAATTACGAAGGCAAGTGATTCTCTTGAACATAAATATAGTTATTGTAACATCCCGTTTCTCTTAGGTTCTTGCTCAGTTTTCAAAATAAAAGTAACCATTTGGTTTTGATGAGAGTTCAAAGCTTAACTTGAGTTTTCAAAAGAGCTTTAATTGATTAAACCAAACTTGAACTAAATCTGCTCGGTGCCTTTGCTGTTTAATTGGAGTTTCCCTGTTCTCCCTCTTTTGGCTCTGTGTGCCCTTGTGTTTGGTTTCTCCTTCCCAGACCACTTTTGTGTTTGGAAGCCCCCCCTTTCTCGTTCTCCCTCTCTGTTTTGACCTCCCCGAGGACCTCCCACCTTTCTTTTGAACCCCTGAGTTCACTTGGGCGTTCCCGTGTTCCCCTCGACCTCCCAGTGCCCTTTTGGAACCTCCCTCGAACTCCCTTCCAGCCCTATCGGACCTCCCTGAGTCCCTTCGGGCCTTTCTTTGTCCTACGGACCTCCTCAGCGTCCTTTACGACCTCCCTTGTCTATTTGGACCTCCCCCTTGTTGAGATCTGGCCGTTAGGACCTCCTCTCTGGAGATCTTAACCGCACAGACCTCCCCCTTGTTGAGATCTGGCCGTTAGGACCTCCTCTCTGGAGATCTTAACCGCATAGACCTCCCTGTGTTGTGTTCGGACCTCCATTAGGTTCAGACCTCCTCCTTTGTGTGTTTAGACCTCTTTGCGGTCTAGACCTCCCTGTCGCGTATGGACCTCATTTAGGTTCAAACCTCCCTGTGTTGTGTTTGGACCTCCTTAGGTCCAAGTCCTCCTTAGTACTTGGGCCCACCATTGGTTCCTACGGGCATACCGCCTAAGGCTTTGCCTTCCTCACCTAAGGACCATTCGATGTTGTTCGGATGGCCCGATCCTAAGGGCACGTTCGCTTGGTCCGAACGTCCCCTTTCCCTCCTAGCCGTCCGATCTTGATCAGACGGCCTAGTCCCGTTGACCCGTTTGCTCGGTCCGAACGGCCCCTTTGTTTTGTGCCATCCAATCTGGATCTGACGGCCTCAGCTTTTCCTCGCGTACCCTTGCCTCCACGGACCTCCCTTGGTCTTTGAGATCTTGATCGTTAGACCTCCCTTTTGGAGATCTAACCGTCAGGACCTCCGTGCACCCTTTGATCTGGACTGTTAAGGTCCTACTCTTTGAGATCTTGATCGTTAGACCTCCCTTTTGGAGATCTAACCGCCAGGACCTCCCTGCGCCCTTTGATCTGGACCATTAAGGTCCTCCTCTTTGAGATCTTGATCGTTAGACCACCCTTTTGGAGATCTAACCGTCAGGACCTCCCTGCGCCCTTTGATCTGGACCGTTAAGGTCCTCCTCTTTGGGATCTTGATCGTTAGACCTCCCTTTTGGAGATCTAACCGTCAGAACCTCCCTGCACCCTTTGCTCTGGACCGTTAAGGTCCTCCTCTTTGAGATCTTGATCGTTAGACCTCCCTTTTGGAGATCTAACCGTCAGGACCTCCCTGCGCCCTTTGATCTGGACCGTTAAGGTCGTCCTCTTTGAGATCTTGATCGTTAGACCTCCCTTTTGGAAATCTAACTGTCAGGACCTCCCTGCGCCCTTTGATCTGGACCGTTAAGGTCCTCCTCTTTTAGATCTTGATCGTTAGACCTCCTTTTTGGAGATCTAACCGTCAGGACCTCCCTGCGCCCTTTGATCTGGACCGTTAAGGTCCTCCTCTTTGAGATCTTGATCGTTAGACCTCCCTTTTGGAGATCTAACCGTCAGGACCACCCTGCGCCCTTTGATCTCGACCGTTAAGGTCCTCCTCTTTGAGATCTTGATCGTTAGACCTCCCTTTTGGAGATCTAACCGTCAGGACCTCCTTGCGCCCTTTGATCTGGACCGTTGAGGTCCTCCTCTTTGAGATCTTGACCGCCCAGGACCTCTTCCTGGCTGTTTTGCAAGGACCACCTCCTCGATCCTTGCTGGTCTTTTTGTAAAGACCACCCTCCTAGTCCAGAGTATCCTTTGTAATCAGGACCTCCTCGTTGTGAGCCTTGCGGACCTCTTGTCCTTAGGACCTCCCTTCGAGTGTTTTGGACCTCCTGTCCAGGACCTCCCCCTTTGAGTGTTTTGGACCTCCTGTCTAGGACCTCCCCTTGAGTGTTTTGGACCTCCTGTCCAGGAACTCACTGTGGTCTTTTGCGGAGACAGCCCTTGTGGTGGGGCCATCCCTTTGACCGGTTACGCACCCGTTTGACTGGCCCCACTTACCAGCCTCTCTCAACCTTGTTATTATTGCTCTTGCCTCAGAACTCTGTGCGCATTTAATGGGTGTCGGGTCACATTAAATGCAGTCACATCTGAGGAACCTTGTTTAATTCTTTAAGGGCAGGCCCTGCCCTAGCTGCGCCGATTGCCAACACGTCACTGAACCTCTTTCTTGGTGCACTCCACCAACTCTGGCTATATGTAGCCTGGGTGGGCAAACCCTTGTAACCTTTTTGCTCACTTGCCAACCTTGCTCTTGCCTTGTTCGCTCCAGGCTTGTGCTCGGAGCCTCACCAAGAGTTAGCTGCAGGAGTTGGCATCTTCTCTGGAAGACCTCCTTACAGATCTTTGCTGGTCTTTTGCTTAAATACCACCCTCTCTTGCCTTGGACCTCCCGTCTCGTTTTGGGCTGCCCGTTTGGCTGGTTTTGGTTGAGTTTTGTTTAAGCTCTTTTTAGTCTTCTTTTGAAGTTCTTTGGCCTAGTGTAGATTTGCTTATTTGACTTTTGTGAACGTGTAGATCACGAGTTCGAGGAGTTCTTGGATCCAGCTCTTCCAGCCGAAGGTTCTCCACTGCTTGACCAAGGCAAGCCACAGACCTCCTGTTGATCATATTGGTCCTAGCTTTACAAATGTATTTTGGTTTTACTTTATCATGCATGGCTATCTTTATAAGAAAATGTTTGGGCTGTAGTTACTTTCCTACTTGATTTATGCCTCCTTCACAACTTGCTCAGGTCATGTTGTCATGTTCACCTTGTAAGCCTTAGGTTGGGTACTTAGTTGATATTCCTTGTTATTTGCCAACATGGGGCCGTAGGTTATGTATTGCTTCGCTCTAGAAATCGTGGGAATTTGTGAATCATGTTTCATTCCTAATAATCTTAACTAATGAGCTATGGAATCGTGGTGGGGTGCCCCTTTGTTAGCGACTATGGCGGGATGCCTAAGTTGTGTTGATCGTGGTGTGAGGCCACTTTGTTAAACTTGGTGTGCCAAGACTGGGTGGTCTTTTGGCAAGGGTAATTACAAAAGGTTTCGCTGAGGCAAGAAGGCAGGGAGTGAGTAGTGGGTGCTATGCACATCTGGGTCAGTGGAAGTCTTGCCTTAGCACAATTAAGGACTCAACTTTGTGTCTATTGATCTGGGCCAAACAGTGCAACTAAAAGATCATTTTATGGGAATGGTCTGGGCTGAATAATTAGCAATGAGATGGCTTGGGGCTATTGTGGTGGAGTGTGTGATTCGTTGGCGCAAGAGGGGGCACCCCATAACCCTGCGGACTTCTAGACCAAAGGGGGGGTGTAACGTCCCGTTTTTCCAGAGTTTTAAAAATTAAAAATAACCATTTGGTTTTGGTGAGAGTTTAAAGCTTAACCTGAGTTTTCAAAAGAAGCTTTAATTGACTAATCTAAACTTGAACTAAATCTGTTCGGTTCCCTTTGGGAGTTTGTTGGTGTGTTCCTTTCCTCCCTCTTGTGCTTTGTGTGCCTTTGGGTTTGGCTTGTCCTTCCCAGACCTCTTTTGTGTCTGGGTGCCCCTTCTCTTTCTTTCTCTCCTTGTCGGCCCAGGGCTCCTTTGGGTTTAGACCAGCTTAGGTTTGTGTTTCAACCCCTCTGATCTTTGGACCTTTTCCTTGTGCCTATCCTGTAGTCCAGACCTCCTTTTTGTTGGTTTGAATCTCTTTGTGTCTGGACCTCCCTCTCGGCCTAAACCTTTCTCTGTCTAGACCTCCTTTTATCTAGACTCCTTTCCCTATCTTGGCCTCCCCGTGGACCTCTCAACATTCATTGGCAACCCCTGTGTTCATTGGGGCATCCCTAAGTCCCTCTGGACTTCCCCATGCCCGCATGGACCTCTTTGTATCCTTGTGGAACTCCTTCGGACCTCCCCTGCGTCCTTTAGGAACTCCCTGTTGTGTTTGGATCTCCCCAGGTTCAAACAGACTCGCTGAGATCTCGCCCTCTCTCTGAGATCTTAGCCGTTAAGACCTCCTCGCTGAGATCTCGTTAAGACCTCCTCTCGAGATCTTAGCCGCTCGAGACCTCCCCTTGTTGAGATCTGGCGTTAAGACCTCCTCGAGAGATCTTAGCCGCTCAGACCTCCCCTCTCTGAGAGATCTGGCCGTTAAGACCTCTCTCTCGAGATCCTAGCCGCTCAGACCTCCCCTTGTTGAGATCGGCCGTTAAGACCTCCTCTCTGGAGATCTTAGCCGCTCAGACCTCCCCCTCGTTGAGATCTGGCCGTTAAGACCTCCTCTCTGGAGATCTTAGCCGCTCAGACCTCCCCTCGTTGAGATCTGGCCGTTAAGACCTCCTCTCTCGAGATCTTAGCGCTCAGACCTCCCCTCGTTGAGATCTGGCCGTTAAGACCTCCTCTCGAGATCTTAGCCGCTCAGACCTCCCCTCGTTGAGATCTCGCCGTTAAGACCTCCTCTCCGAGATCTTAGCGCTCGAGACCTCCCCTCGTTGAGATCTGGCCGTTAAGACCTCCTCTCTGAAGATCTTAGCCGCTCAAACCTCCCCCTTGTTGAGATCTGGCCGTTAAGACCTCCTCTCTGGAGATCTTAGCCGCTCAGACCTCCCCCTCGTTGAGATCTGGCCGTTAAGACCTCCTCTCTGGAGATCCTAGCCGCTCAGACCTCTCTGTTGTGTTTGGACCTCCTTTAGGTTCAGACCTCCCTGTCGTGTTTGGACCTCCCTTAGGTTCAGACCTCCCTCTTGTGTTTGGACCTCCCTTAGGTTCAGACCTCCCTGTTGTGTTTGGATCTCCTTTAGGTTCAGACCTCCCTGTTGTGTTTGGACCTCCTTTGGTTCAGACCTCCCTGTTGTGTTTGGACCTCCTTTAGGTTCAGACCTCCCTGTTGTGTTTGGACCTCCCTTAGGTTCAGACCTCCCTGTTGTGTTTGGACCTCCTTTAGGTTCAGACCTCCCTGTTGTGTTTGGACCTCCTTTAGGTTCAGACCTCCCTGTTGTGTTTGGACCTCCCTTAGGTTCAGACCTCTCTGTTGTGTTTGGACCTCCTTTGGTTCAGACCTCCCTGTTGTGTTTGGACCTCCCTTAGGTTCAGACCTCCCTGTTGTGTTTGGACCTCCCTTGGTTCAGACCTCCCTGTTGTGTTGGACCTCCTTTAGGTTCAGACCTCCCCTTTTGTGTTTAGACCTTTGAGGTCTAAACCTCCCTGTTGTTCTAGGACCTCCTCTTTGGACCGTGGACCATGTCTTTGACTGGTCTGTGCACCTTTTGACTGGCCCCTTGGGCAGTCTTAAGTGCATTTGATGTGGGTTGAGTCACATTAAATGCTACCAGCTACCTTTGTACTCTTTTTCTACTTTGTGTCACATCCCTTGCTTTCTTTATTTCTTTTCGTACCTTGTGGCGGTGTGCCCTTGTCCTAAAATCTTGAACACAGTGGCTTCTTTGGGTTGGTGCTCTGTTCCCTTGCTCTTTAAATAGAGCACCAGAGGGCACCGCTGCCTCCCGGCTCCTCATTTCAACTCCTCGGTTTCTTCCTGACCTGGTGGATCTCCTCCTCCTCCCTGTGGATCTCCTCTTCTCTCTTGGTTTTGAGTAAGTTCTTTTGGTTTTCTTGGAATTATTTGCTTATTTGGTTTCTTTTGCGAACGTGTAGATCTCGGGTGATCGTTGAGAAACTCGTGAATCAAGCTCCTTCAGCCGAAGCTTTTCTTTCTCCAACAGAGGCAAGTCGTGGTCCTTGATCATCTTGATCCCACTTTGCAAAGCTATTTTGATTCATTAAACTTGCATGGCTATCTTTATAAAGCATGTTTTGGGCAAGTAGCTATCCCCTACTTGACATTATGCCTCCTTGATATACTTGAACCGAACATGTTGACATGAACTCTTTGGACACCTTAGGATGGATATTTTGGTTGGTATTCCTTGTTATTGCCAACTTTGGGACCGTATGTTGTATGCTTAGCCTTGCTTTAGAAACCGTGGGTCTATGAATCATGCCTCATCAATTAATAATCTTGACTAATTGAAATATGGAACCCGTGGTTGGTGCCATTGTTACAACTATGGCGGGATGCCTAAGTTGTGTTGATTGTGGTGCGAGATCACATTAATAATTGTTGTGCCAGATGGGTGGTCTTTTGGCGTGGTTAATTACAAATTGTTTTGCTCGGGCAAGAAGGTCGGGAGTGAGTAGTGGATGCTTCATTTTGAGGTTGTGGATGTCTTGCACGAGCACAAATAAGGACTTTACTTTGTGTTCTGTTGATGCAGGCCAATCGATTGCAACCACAAGATCATTTTATGGGAATGGTCAGGCTGAATAATTAGCAATGGATTGGCTTAGGGTCTTTGGGTTGGCGTGTGATTAGTTGGCGCAAGAGGGCACCCCATAACCTGCGGACTTCTAGACCAAAGGGGGATTAAGCGAAACCTTAGCGGGCAGCTCTGAGTCAATTCAAAGCTTTGTAAAGCCTTGTCGCTCTCAGACCGCTCACCTTCTAAGTGAGCAAGGGTGACCGGAACCCGTCCTTTGGAGAGATCGTGGATTGTGGGTAAAGTTGTACACCTCTGCAGAGTGTAAAATCTATTCAATAGCCAAGTCCTTGGTTATGGACATGCTCGATGAAATGGTGCAAGGGGTAGCTTGCGAACTTGTGCTCCTGGACACTTGGGTGAGAGGTCATGGCTTTGCCTTGAAGAGACCTTGGCCGGCTCCAGAGGGTCATGGTCGGCTCACTAGTTGGTCCAGGGCTGGTTGGGGAACTCTGGAGTGGGTGCTCAGGGGTGGTCGTGGGAGAGGTCTGGTCATGGGTATGACCGGACCTCCCACAGTTGGCTTGGGTAGTCCTGGAGTGGGTGCTCCAGGTGTCTTTTGGTGTGAGCGGTGCTCACGGCCCTTTTGAAATCAAATGTATTTATGTACTAATGTTTTAACTTGAGCTTTTCAATCTACTTATTACTTATTGTCAAACTTTGCTTTATGCAACTAACCTTCTGACTCTCTTTTGGCAAGCCTTGCATAATTATCTAATGCATACATTCCTCACGGCTTGTCGAGTACATTCAATGTACTCATGGCTTTTGCCCTCTGTTCATATCGGCACTGCGCAGGAGGTTCCGAGGAGCTCAAAGCTCGATGAAGAAGAGGTCTTTGGAGACCTTGAGACCTAGGGGCGTCCTCCACTCGATAGCGATGGGCTGTCGGTTGGACCTATCGTTGAAGCTTTGCTTTCACTTATTCTTGTTATCTGTTGTAGCCCTTGAGGCATCTCTGAAGAAGCTTGGCCGGTTTGGTCCTTAATATATTTATATTTATTGTTTTATCTCTTGCTCCTCTTAGCTTGTGTTTGGATTTGATTACACTTGTGTTTGGATCTGGCGAGCTAGCCAACTGCTTCTCGACTAGATCGGTGCAGGCGGGACCTCCGTGAGGTCCCACGGGACTTAGCCTCGAGGTCTGTCGGACCTCTGTGATATACTAAGAGGTGCTACTAATCGGTGGTTGGCCAAGACCTCCGGGAGGTCTGAAGACCTCTGGGAGGTCCCGTGGACCTCGGCGGTGGTTGGCCACGACCTCCGGGAGGTCTTGCAGACCTCTGGGAGGTCTGGTAGACCTCCCTCGGGAATCTTGCAAAAAAAAAAAAAAAAAAGGGGGTCCTCCGGACCTTTGTCAGATATCACAGGTGGTTAAATCACAGTGGTATCGAGCTCCATGCCGATCGTGAGGACGAACCTTTGTTAGCAGGGACGTTTAGTCTGTTTCAAAAGCTATTTTCTAAATCAAACCAACTTAAAATTTGATTGGTGGTACTTTTCTTATCTTGTTCCGATCTGTCCTCAACTTGATTCATTCTTTTCTTCTCTTGAGCTATCCTTTTCTTGGCTTCTTCTTGGGTTCTTGTATCTTACCCTTTCTGGAAACTTTGTTTCTAAGCTCAAAATGACCTCCTCATCTCAAAGCAATCTTGTTAGGTGCGGCCTTGTTTTAAGTGGACCACCCCTATAGGTTAAGTTTAGTTGTCTTTGTCTTTAGGCTACCCTTTTGTTTTTAGCATCGCTTAGCCTAGTGTCTAGGGTCTTTTGTTGAGTTTTCTTGCCTCTTAGTAGCTTTTGGCTACTAGTTCTCTTCGGGTTAACCTACTTTTCCCTACCTAGAATGTTCCATCTATCTTCCTCTGTCTTAACTCACCTTTGGTGCTTTTCCCTCTCACCTTTGTGCTTGCTTTTCTCACCTTTTTAAACCAGAGAAGCTTCTTGCAGATGGTTCAGACCCGGCATTCAAAGCAAGTCAGAGTGAGCCAGAGGACCCTCCTATGTCACCACCTCTTCCTCCAGAAGACTGCCGCAAAGTTTGGAGCAGTTTATGGCAGCCCAAGCTCAAATGATGAGTGCCATGATGCAGAACATGAGTCAGATGATGGCCCAACAAAATCAGACAGCTGCTGCCCTCCTCGCCTTGGTGAACTGTAGCAGTCAGCATTGCCGTGCACCTTCAACTCGCTTTTTCCTCGGTCGAAATTGGTGGACTTCTTAAGGACCCGACCTTCGACATTCTCTAGCTCCGGAGCCCTTGGATGCCGAGGATTGGCTGCGGTCAACAGAGAAGAAGCTTACCATTGCCCAAAGGCAAATGACCGTGAAAAGGTTTTGTATGCAACTCACCGGCTTGAAGGCTCAAGGCAGAGTGGTGGGAGAACTTTTGTGCCGCCCATGCACAGACCACGAGCATCACTTGGTGAGTTTTGAAGCCTTCCGCCATTCTCATGTTCCAGATGGGATGGTAGAAATGAAGAAGAACGAAGTTTCATGAGATAAAGCAAGGAAGCTTGTCAAGAAGTGAGTATCTCAACAAATTCACTCACGGCACGCTTATGCTCCAGAGGATATTGCCACAGATGAAGCCAAGGTATAGTTCAGCGAGGACTCAACCCCAAATCAAGGTTCAGTTATTGGCAAAGACTATGCAGATTTTCAAAGATCTCGTAAACAAGGCCTTATTGATTGAAGAATCTCGAAAAGAACTTGCAGAGACATGCAAGAGGAAGATGTCACTGACCAGAGCTTATCAAAGACCTCCCGGCGAACCAAGATGTCGAACAACACCAATTTTGGGACCTCCGGTGAGTTTGGGACCTCTACAAAGAGGCGCCCTATCCAGATGCTCAGAGTTTGATAAAGAACCAAGCTGCCGGAACACCATGTATCTTTGAAGGTATCCAAAGGCTTCAAGCTGTCGTGATGGGGTCATTTCACCAAGCACTGCCCTCAACCCCGCCAGTGGAACCAAGCCCTTCCCCAAGCTTCAAGGCAAGCCATCAGACCTCCAGTTCCAGCCCTGTGTCAAAGCAGATTACGAAGATGATCAAGTGCAGGGCAAGGCAGACCTCTTTGAAGAGGAGTTCTTCGACGATCCAGCTGCCTAGGACGTCCTCCACCCGACAGCCTGTGGGGCTTGTTGGATGGCTTCTACGTGCTTTTGGTGTTGGAGCTTTAGAGCTCTTGTTGCCAGTTGTAAGTTCTTGTTGGTTTTGTAAGCCCTCAGTGGCAGACGTCTTGTTATCAAGCTTGACCATAAGGTCCTGTCTTATATTAAGTTTATTTGTCTGCTTCATCTTTGTGTGACCTCGTGGTTGTGATATTAGCTTGTGTTCCTGTGTGAGAGCTAGCTGTTGTTGTCCTGGGACTAGCTCGGATGCACAGGGGCAGGACCTCTAGGAGGTCCTACGGGACTTAGCCTGGGAGGTCCTGTCGGACCTCTCTAGTGATATACCTGGAGGTGCTACCGAAGAGTTGCGAGCAAAGACCTCCAGAGGTCTTAAAGACCTCTGGGAGGTGGGTTATGAGCCAAGACCTCCAGAGGTCTCAAGACCTCTGGGAGGTCCCGTGGATCTCCTCGGGAATGCACCGAGCGGTGCTACCACTCCTCTCTGTGGTGGCACCGCAGCAAAAAAAAAATGGTCCTCCCGGACCTCTTGCGGTATATCACAGGGCGGGTCGTCACAGGTGGTATCAGAGCCTTGGTCGGCTGTAGGACGTGGCCATAGGTAGAAAGGTCGTTTTAATTTTGATTCAAAAGTTATTTTCTAAAAAGCAAATCAACTTAAAACTTGTTCGGTGGTCCTTTCCTTGTTCTGGTTCTATGCTTCCCTTAACTTGTCTAAATCTTTTCTCATCTTATTCTATTCCGATCTTAACTTCTTCTTAGTTCTATTATCTCGCCTCTGCTGAAACCTTGATTTTTAGTCTAACGTGACCTCCTCACCTTTATAACTTCTATAGGGCAGATTTCAAGTAAGGTCAGGGTTAGTGGTCTTGGTCTGAATCTCGCTTAGCTTTGGTCTTTAAGACCTCTGTTTTGAAGTTTTGTTGCCTCTTTTTGGCCTCCTGGCCTTTTGGTTTTCTCTTGGGTTTAACCAAGTCACCCCTGATAGATGATCTATCTTTCTCCCCTGTTCTAACTCATCTTGGTGCTTTATCCCTCTTATCTATTATGCTTTCTTTCTTACCTATTAAACCTTTAGAGTTTTGTACAGATGGTGCAGACTCGGCAGTCCACAAGTCAGAATGAGCCTCCAGAATAGTTGCCACCACCTCCACCCTCCAAAGGGCGAAGAACAGGCCGGGTTTTGGGCGGTTTATATAAAGACAAGCTCAGATGATGAGTTCTATGATGCAGAATATGAACCAAATAATGACTCAACAAAGCCAGACCACCAATGCTTTGCTTGCTTTGATGAGCCAGAATAGCCAAACTACAGTAGTGCCACCACCTCCATCCCCAGCTCACCATTAGTCAAGGCTATCAGAGTTCATGAAGACGCGCCCAGCTACCTTTTCAAGTTCTTCTGAGCCCTTAGATGCAGATGACTGGCTGAGATCAACAGAGAAAAAGCTGGATATTGCTCGCTGTGAGGACAGGGAAAAGGTTTTGTTTACCTCACATCAATTGGAAGGGGCTGCAGCTGAATGGTGGGACACATTTTGTGCCTCCCATGTTGACCCCCAGAGGATCACTTGGGCAGAATTCTCAGCTGCGTTTCGCCACTCTCATGTTCCTGATGAGAAGGTAGAGATGAAGAAGAATGAGTTTAGAGATCTCAAGCAAGGCAGCATGTCAGTGAGTGAGTATCTCACCAAGTTCACACAATTGTCACGTTATGCCCGCGAGGATGTGGCTACAGATGATGCACGGCAGAAGCGCTTTAAGCGAGGCCTCCATCCCAGTTTAAAAGTTCAAGTTGTTGGCAACGATTACCCTGATTTTCAGCATATGGTGAACAAAGCAATGCTCATTGAGGAGTCCCGAAGAGAGCTTTCTGAGTCATTCAAGAGAAAGGTGCCACCCTCCAGTGCTCAACCAAGACCTCCCCAGCGCCCTAAAGCATTTGTGCAATACCAACACAAGCGCCAAGGACCTCCTGGACCTCCTAGGACCTCTGCCAAGACCTCCCGCCCAGCTGCCCCAGTCTAGCGCCGCATCACTGGCAGCACCAAGCCACCTCCATCGACCTCCACAACAGCTGGGATCACCTGCTTCAAGTGTCACCAAGTGGGGCATTTCGCCAATCAATGCCCACTGAAGACTGAACAAGCCGCAAAGACCTCTACTTCAGGACTTCCCTTGGCCAAGACCTCCCAAGCAGCAGGACCTCCTCAAGCTAGGACCTCCCCATCTTTCAGAAGAGGACGTGTGAACCATGTTGTAGTGGAAGAAGCTCAGACCTCCTCAGATGTGGTGCTAGGTATGTTCCTAGTAAATTCGATACAGTAGCTTTTGTTTGACTCGAGCTTCCCATTCGCTTATTTCTCGGAGTTTTGCTGCAAAGCACTAGTTTCGGGTTGTTGCTCTTAAGTCTACCTTGTTGGTTCAATCCCCCGGTTCGGAATTAAGCACGAACCAGGGTTGTCCACAAGTTAAAATGGTCATAGAAGGAATAGAATTGCTAGCCAACCTCATCCTTTTGGACACCAGGTCCCTAGATGTGATCTTGGGCATGGATTGGCTAGCTGACCACCATGCCATGTTGGATTGTAGTGGCAAAACAATCTCTTTGACCAGCCCTAGTGGTGTCACTGTGAAGTTTTCGGCCACCTCAGAGAAGCTCAAAGGAGCCCTAACTTGTAGTGCTCAAGTTCATACCTTGGAAGATGTCCCTGTTGTTAAAAAGTTTGTGGATGTGTTCCCTGATGAGCTCCCAGGAATGCCTCCAGACAGGGACCTTGAGTTTGTCATTAACCTTGTTCCAGGGACCTCCCCCATCTCCAAAAGTCCTTACAGGCTACATGTTGATGATCAAGTGGAATTGAAGAAGCAAATAGAAGACTTGCAGAGCAAAGGTTTCATTAGACCTAGCTCCTCACCATGGGGAGCCCCAGTGATTTTTGTGCCCAAAAAGGATGGCACTCAAAGAATGTGTGTAGACTATAGAGCTCTTAATGATGTCACTGTCAAGAACAAGTATCCTTTGCCAAGAATTGATGATTTGTTTGATCAATTGAAGGGAGCTGTTGTGTTTTCAAAGATAGATTTGAGAACAGGATATCACCAACTCTAGATCCGAAAAGAAGACATACCAAAGATAGCTTTTTCAACTAGGTATGGGTTGTTTGAGTTCACTGTCATGTCTTTTGGGCTGACCAATGCCCCTACCTATTTCATGAATTTGATGAACAGAGTGTTCATGGAGTACCTAGACAAGTTTGTCATTGTCTTCATTGATGACATTCTTGTATATTCCAAGAGTGAAGAGGAGCATGCAAAGCATCTCTTTTCGATTTTGGAGAAGCTGAGAGCTCATTAGCTCTTTGCTAAGTTTAGTAAGTGTGAGTTTTGGCTAAAGGAAGTGGTCTTCTTAGGACACGTTTTGTCAAAGGAAGGGGTATCTGTCAACCCTAGTAAGGTTCAAGATGTGCTCAATTGGGAACCTCCTAGATCTGTGCCTCAAGTCCAAGTTTTCTTGGTATGGCAGGTACTATAGAAGGTTTATTGAAGGCTTTTCCTAATTGCAAGACCTCTAACTCATTTGTTAAAGAAACAAAAGAAGTTTCTTTGGACCTCGACAGAACAAAGCTTCCAAGAGCTCAAGAAGAAGTTGACCTCTGCCCCAGTTTTGATTCTCCCAGATGTAGGAAAGACTTTGAAGTCTATTGTGATGCCTCAAAGCAAGGACTTGGCTGTGTTCTAATGCAAGACAGAAGAGTGGTAGCTTATGCCTCAAGACAGTTGAAGCCCCATGAAGCAAACTACCCTACTCATGACCTAGAGTTAGCTGCTATGGTACATGCTTTAAGGATTTGGCGCCATTACCTCATTGGCAATAGGTGTGAAATTTATACTGACCACAAAAGCCTAAAGTACATCTTTACTCAGGCAGATTTGAATTTGAGGCAGAGAAGGTGGCTAGAGCTAATTAAAGACTACAATGTGGGTATTCATTACCACCCAGGCAAGGCCAATGTGGTGGCAGATGCCTTGAGCAGAAAAGTTTATGCCAATACCTTGATGATCAAAGAGAGCCAACCTACTTTGCATGAAGAATTCCTGAAGCTTAGGCTTGAGTTAGTTGAAGAAGGGTTTTTAGCAGCTCTTGAAGTGCAACCTACCTTGCAAAAGCAGATCAAGGCAGCTCAAATTGGAGATGCTGACCTCCAAGAAATCAAGACCAATATAAGAAAAGGGAAGGCTGCAAGGTTTTCTGAAGATGGTCAAGGTGCGGTCTGGTTTGATAAGAGGCTCTGTGTGCCCAATAACACAAAGCTCAAGGAAGTAATACTTAGAGAAGTCCATGAGGCATTGTATTCTATACATCCAGGAGCTACAAAAATGTATCAAGACATCAAGGAGCTGTATTGGTGGCCAAGAATGAAGAGAGAAATAGCAGATTTTGTAGCCAAATGTGACACTTGCCAAAAAGTTAAGACAGTGCACCAAAGACTTGGAGGACTTTTGGTGCCTTTACCCATACCCGAGTGGAAGTGGGAAGAGGTCGGGATGGACTTTATAACTGGTCTACCTCGTACCCAAGCTGGTTTTGACTCTATTTGGGTCATTGTAGATAGGTTAACTAAAATGGCTCACTTTATTCCTATGAAGACTACCTATTCTGGAAACAAGTTGGCCGAGATTTATATGGCAAAGATTGTATGCTTGCATGGTGTCCCAAAGAAGATAGTCTCGCATGAGGAACTCTGGGCCACCTCCAAATTTTGGCAAAAGTTACATGATGCCTTGGGCACAGACCTCAACTTCAGCACAGCATACCACCCACAAACAGATGGCCAAACTGAGAGGGTTAATCAAGTCCTTGAGGACATGTTGAGAGCTTATGCTCTGGAAAAGCAATCTAGTTCGGACAAGATGTTGCCATATGCAGAATTTTCCTACAATAACAGCTACCAAGCAAGCCTTCAAATGTCCCCTTTTGAAGATATTTATGGGAGAAAGTGTAGAACTCCTATGTACTGGACAGAATCAGGTGAAGGCTAAGTTCTTGGGCCAGACCTCTTGAAAGAAGCTGAAGACCAAGTAAAGTCCATAAGAGAAAAGCTAAAGACTGCACAGACCCGACAAAAGAGCTATGCAGACATTAGGCGTCGAGACTTAGCCTTTACTCCAGGAGATCAAGTCTACCTCAAGGTGTCACCTCTCAAAGGTATGCAGTGGTTTAGAGTCAGTGGGAAGCTTGCTCCAAGATTTATTGGACCTTTTCCAATTCTTGCCCGGGGTGAAGTGGCCTACAAATTGACCTCCTCCTCACCTTATGGAGTTCATGATGTATTCCATGTGTCACAATTAAACAAGTGCTTATGAAAGTGCCGGAGGATCAAATGCCTTTAGAAGTGTGGACCTCCAAGAAGACCTTACTTACAAAGAGCAACCCATCAAGATCTTGGACCTGTCCGAAAGAGTTACAAGGAGCAAGACCACCAAGCTGTGCAAAGTGCAATGGAGCAACCACTCTGAAGCCGAAGCAACATGGGAACGTGAAGAAGACCTCAAGAAGGAGTTCCCCCACCTATTCCCTAGTTCAGCCTGAATCTCGGGGTCGAGATTCCTTAAGGGGTGAAGGTTTGTAACGTCCCGTTTCTCTTAGGTTCTTGCTCAGTTTTCAAAATAAAAGTAACCATTTGGTTTTCATGAGAGTTCAAAGCTTAACTTGAGTTTTCAAAAGAGCTTTAATTGATTAAACCAAAGTTGAACTAAATCTGCTCGGTGCCTTTGCTGTTTAATTGGAGTTTCCCCGTTCTCCCTCTTTCGGCTCTGTGTGCCCTTGTGTTTGGTTTCTCCTTCCCAGACCTCTTTTGTGTTTGGAACCCCCCCCCCTTTCTCATTCTCCCTCTCTGTTTTGACCTCCCCGAGGACCTCCCACCTTTCTTTTGAACCCCTGAGTTCACTTGGGTGTTCCTGTTCCCCTCGACCTCCCAAAGGCTCTTTTGGAACCTCCTCGAACTCCCTTCCGGCCCTATCGACCTCCCCGAGTCCCTTCGGCCTTTCTTTGTCCCACGGACCTCCTCAACGCCCTTAGGACCTCCCCGCCTATTTGGACCTCCCTTTGTTGAGCTCGCCGTTAGGACCTCCTCTCTGGAGATCTTAACCGCACAGACCTCCCCCTTGTTGAGATCTGGCCGTTAGGACCTCCTCTCTGGAGATCTTAACCGCATAGACCTCCCTGTGTTGTGTTCGGACCTCCTTTAGGTTCAGACCTCCTCCTTTATGTGTTTAGACCTCTTTGCGGTCTAGACCTCCCTGTGGCGTTTGGACCTCCTTTAGGTTCAGACCTCCCTGTGTTGTGTTTGGACCTCCTTAGGTCCAAGACCTCCTTAGTACTTGGACCCACCATTGGTTCCTACGGGCATACCGCCTAAGGCTTTGCCTTCCTCACCTAAGGACCGTTCGATGTTGTTCGGATGGCCCGATCCTAAGGGCACGTTCGCTTGGTCCGAACGTCCCCTTTCCCTCCTAGCCGTCCGATCTTGATCGGACGGCCTAGTCCCGTTGACCCGTTCGCTCGATCCGAACGGCCCCTTTGTTTTGTGCCATCCGATCTGGATCTGACGGCCTCAGTTTTTCCTCACGTACCCTTGCCTCCACGGACCTCCCTTGGTCTTTGAGATCTTGATCGTTAGACCTCCCTTTTGGAGATCTAACCGTCAGGACCTCTCTGCGCCCTTTGATATGGACCGTTAAGGTCTTCCTCTTTGTGATCTTGATCGTTAGACCTCCTTTTGGAGATCTAACCGTCAGGACCTCCCTACGCCCTTTGATCTGGACCGTTAAGGTCCTCCTCTTTGAGATCTTGATCGTTAGACCTCCCTTTTGGAGATCTAACCGTCAGACCTCCTCGCGCTTCTTTGATCTCGACCGTTAAGGTCCTCCTCTTTGAGATCTTGATCGTTAGACCTCCCTTTTGGAGATCTAACCGTCAGGACCTCCCTGCGCCCTTTGATCTGGACCGTTAAGGTCCTCCTCTTTGAGATCTTGATCGTTAGACCTCCCTTTTGGAGATCTAACCGTCAGGACCTCCCTGCGCCCTTTGATCTGGACCGTTAAGGTCCTCCTCTTTGAGATCTTGATCGTTAGACCTCCTTTTTGGAGATCTAACCGTCAAGACCTCCCTGCGCCCTTTGATCTAGACCGTTAAGGTCCTCCTCTTTGAGATCTTGATCGTTAGACCTCCCTTTTGGAGATCTAACAGTCAGGACCTCCCTGCGCCCTTTGATCTGGACCGTTGAGGTCCTCCTCTTTGAGATCTTGACCGCCCAGGACCTCTTCCTGACTGTTTTGCAAGGACCACCTCCTCGATCCTCACTGGTCTTTTTGTAAAGACCACCCTCCTAGTCCAGAGTATCCTTTGTAATCAGGACCTCCTCGTTGTGAGCCTTGCGGACCTCTTGTCCTTAGGACCTCCCTTCGAGTGTTTTGGACCTCCTGTCTAGGACCTCCCTTCGAGTGTTTTGGACCTCCTGTCCAGGACCTCCCCCTTTGAGTGTTTTGGACCTCCTGTCCAGGACCTCCCCTTGAGTGTTTTGGACCTCTTGTCCAGGAACTCCTTGTGGTCTTTTGCGGAGACAGCCCTTGTGGTGGGGCCATCCCTTTGACTGGTTGCGCACCCTTTTGACTGGCCCCACTTACCAGCCTCTCTCAACCTTGTTATTATTGTTTTGCCTCGAACTCAGGCGATTTAATGGGTGTCGGGTCACATTAAATGCGATCACATCCGAGGTACCTTGTTTTAATTCTTTAAGGGCGTGTCCCGCCTAGTCAGCCCGATTGCCAACACGTCACTGAACCTCTTTCTTGGTGCACTCCACCAACTCTGGCTATATATAGCCTGGGTGGGCAAACCCTTGTAACCTTTTTGCTCACTTGCCAACCTTGCTCCTGCCTTGTTCACTCCAGGCTTGTGCTCGGAGCCTCACCAAGAGTTAGCTGCAGGAGTTGGCATCTTCTCTAGAAGACCTCCTTCTGAGATCTTCTTTGGTCTTTTGCTTAAATACCACCCTCTCTTGCCTTGGACCTCCCGTCTCGCTTTGGGCCGCCTGCTTATTGGTTTTGCTGAGTTTTGTTTAAGCTCTTTTTAGTCTTCTTTTGAAGTTCTTTGGCCTAGTGTAGATTTGCTTATTTGACTTTTGCTAACGTGTAGATCATGAGTTCGAGGAGTTCTTGGATCCGGCTCTTCCAAATAGAAGGTTCTCCACCGCTGACCAAGGCAAGCCATGCACCTCTGCTGATCATATTGGTCCTAGCTGTACAAATGTACTTTGGTTTTACTTTATCATGCATGGCTATCTTTATAAGAAAATGTTTAACAGTAGTTACTTTCCTACTTGATTTATGCCTCCTTCACAACTTGCTCAGTCATGTTGTCATGTTCACCTTGTAAGCCTTAGGTTGGGTACTTAGTTGGTATTCCTTGTTATTTGCCAACATGGGGTCAGTAGGTTATGTATTGCTTCGCTCTAGAAATCGTGGGATTTGTGAATCATGTTTCATTCCTAATAATCTTGACTAATGAGTCAGGAAGCCGTGGTCGGTGCCATCATATGCGCCTATGGCGGGATGCCTAAGTTGTGTTGACTGTGGTGTGAGGCCACTTTGTTAAATGGTGTGCCAAGACCGGGTGGTCTTTTGGCAAGGGTAATTACAAAAGGTTTCACCGAGGCAAAAGGCAGGAGTGAGTAGTGGGTGCTATGCACATCTGGGTCTGTGGAAGTCTTGCCTTAGCACAATTAAGGACTCAACTTTGTGTTCTGATGATCAGGCCAAACAAAGGCAACCACAAGATCATTTTATGGGAATGGTCTGGCTGAATAATTAGCAATGCGATGGCTTGGGCTGTTGTGGTGGGCGTGTGATTCGTTGGCGCAAGAGGGGCACCCCATAACCCTCTGCACTTCTAGACCAAAGGGGATTATGAAACCTTAGCGGGCGCCCGAGCCAGCTCAAAGCTTTGTAAAGGCCTTGCTGCGCCTCTAGACCTGCCACCTTCTAAGTAAGCAAGGGTGGCGGAACCCGCCCCGCTAGAGAGATCGTGGATTGTGGATAAAGTTGTACACCTCTGCAGAGTGTAAAGATCTATTCGAATAGCCAAGTCCTTGGTCATGGACACGCCTGGTGAAAATGGTGCAAGGGGTAGTCATTTCAAAAGTTGTGCCACTGGACACTTCAGCGAGATGCCTTAGCTTTGCCTCGAAGAGACCTTGGCCGGCTCCAGAGGGGTCAGGGTTGGCTCGGGTAGTGGTCCAAGGGTTGGTTCGGACCTCTGGAGTGGGTGCTCTATAGTGGTTTTTGGGTGAGGACCTGGCCACTGGTGTGACCAGACCTCCCCCATTTTTGTTGTGGATGTGAGCTGGTGCTCACTCCACTTTTTCAAACATCAAATGTATTATGTTCTAGTGTTTTAAATTGCTGCTTTTTAATCTACTTATATGCTATTGCTGTCAAAACATAGCTTTGTGCAAACTCACCATACAGCTCTCATTTGGTAAGCCCTTGCATGATTATTATTGCATAAATGCTCCCTGTGACTTGCTGAGTACATTCAAAGTACTCATGGCTTAACCCCTGTGTCAAAGCAGATTACGAAGATGATCAAGTGCAGGGCAGTGCAGACCTCTTTGAAGAGGAGTTCTTCGACGATCTAGCTGCCTAGGACGTCCTCCACCCGACATTCTGTGGGGCTTGTTGGATGGCTTCTGCGTGCTTTTGGTGTTGGAGCTTTAGAGCTCTTGTTGCCAGTTGTAAGTTCTTGTTGGTTTTGTAAGCCCTTAGTGGCAGATCTCTTGTTATCAAGCTTGACCATAAGGTCCTGTCTTATATTAAGTTTATTTGTCTACTTCATCTTTGTGTGACCTCGTGGTTGTGATATTAGTTTGTGTTCATGTGTGAGAGCTAGCTGCTGTTGTCCTGGGACTAGCTCGGATGCACAGGGGTAGGACCTCCAGGAGGTCCTAGGGGACTTAGCTTGGGAGGTCCTGTTGGACCTCTCTAGTGATATACCTGGAGGTGCTACCGAAGGGTTGCGAGCAAAGACCTCCAGGAGGTCTTAAAGACCTCCTGGGAGGTCGGTTGCGGGCCAAGACCTCCAGGAGGTCCTGAAGACCTCCTGGGAGGTCCTGGTGGATCTCCTCGGGAATGCACCGAGCGGTGCTACCACTCCTCTCTGTGGTGGCACCGCAGCGCAAAAAAAAATGGTCCTCCCGGACCTCTTGTGGTATATCACAGGGCGGGTCGTCACAGTTATCTTAAATGTAAACCGTATTTTGCTGTATTATATGTTTATTGCATCAAAATTGTATTCTCAAAACTTAAATCAATGATTGAGATGAAAATGATTAAGATGAATATGAAAGAAATGAGAATTGCTAGGTTGGTAAAAGGGGGCCCGGGCAGGGGAACGCGACGATGACGATGATGATGAGGTAAGAGGTGGACCCCTTTTTACATATGGTTATAGTATAAGGACAAACAAAACTCTTACTCGGTCAGAGGCCGTAAATTCAGTACCAACCATTTTTTCGTTTCGACGGGCAGAAAATGCTACCTTGTTACGTAATTATGTTCTCCATAATGGGTCACATTGGAGTGTTGGGCACGGAAGAGAGCACGGACGAGATCCGCCTCAACCAACATTACTGGAACTCGGTGTATGACGAGGTCAGCAACGTGATTAAATCAACACCGATGGAAAGTAATGGGTGGAGACTTGATCACGTAACCTGAAAAACATTCTGTATTCTGAACTCGAACCCGCATCAAAGGAAATGCAGGGGACCTGGCTCATTTAGAGCTCAGAATAACTACGGGTAAAGTGGTACAAGCCTGCGTAGTGCTATACAAAATCATGAATTCATGCCAGTCTCCTGGATTGGAGTCTACGGGAACCGCCAGGGGTCTTTCTTCTCTCCGAGTGACAAGTAGTCTTTTCAGAATTAAAATTGCAACCTAAATTTTGTTAAATTATTTTCAGAAAAGAGATGATTTAGAAAATGTGATAACAAATAGAGGTGAGGCATCCAGTGCATTTTTGCTATTAGTGCTTGCTGAGTACACTCGTGTACTCAACCTTATTAGTATTCTCTTTTGTAGATCCTAGTCCGGCCGGGAACTATCCCGAGTGAGACAAAGGACTTACAGGTACCGATGCAACTGTGTGAAGAGAAGGCAATGGCTACGAGGACCAGGGCAAGAGGGGCGCCATATTTGATGTGTGGGGCGAGTGGAAGATCGGTGGGCAAGGAAGACGAGCAAGGGGACTTAGTCCCGTCTACCAGTTGTAAATTACTATGTAAGAACCTTAGCCTTGCGTGGCTAACTGAGCTAAAAGTACAGTTTCTATCTTATTGTTCTGCTGCGTAACTATGGTAAAGGCTTAGTATTCGTTGGAGCAGTGTTTTACTGAGCAAACGAATAGTAATCCGTATGCCTAAGTGTGATTACCCTTGGGGTAATGACACTGGGCGTCATAGGTAGCGGCCTAGTCGGTAATGACACTGGGCATCACAGATAGCGGTCTGGTCATCGAGATCTTCAGCAATTGCAAAGTCCTTCTCCTCTGAACAATATTTTATTAAGTAAGAGTGAGTACAAATGAATGTACTCCGTAGGTTACACCCAATAACAGAATTATAATGCATGCAGGGATATATCCAAGGGAGGCTTATAGAGTTGATTTTGCATAAAGCAATGTTTTCTTTCCAAATACTTGTACTAAGTTCCAAACCAGATATTCTATAACTAAAATTCGTTTTCTAACTTCTCAAGTTTTATAGTCAGATAACATTCATCAATGAGTGGTGAAGGATACCCTCCTATCACAAGGCTACCCACCCAATTCCCATTTGGATAGAAATCCAAAACCATTTAATAATGTCTTTTGAAATCAAAACCAAAAATCTAACTTGGAGTGGCTTTGCTAGCATGTCCATGACCGTGGACACGGCTATTCGAATAGTTTTACATTCTACAGAGGTGTACAACTTTACCCATATGACACGACTTCTCTAGTTTATTCGGCATCCGTCTGTCGGTGTTTTAGAACCGAACTTACGTAAAGATTATTTGATGGGGTTCCTCTAGGCTCAAAATCACACAGAGATGGAGACACGGGGATTTTTATACAGGTTCGGGCCTTCTCCTGGGAGAATAACAACCCTACTCCTGTGTGTATGTATTGAGTATACTGGATTACAAGATGGAATCAGTGACTAGAGTATTGTCCTTTTAATATTCTTTTTTTTGCCTCACCCTCCTTTTCTGATGATCCTTGCCTTTTATACTGTTCCCGGGTGTCGGGACCCCGGATCTCCGGATCCAGGACCCTCTATGTATATCTGCACTATTCCCTGGATCAATAGCTAGTGCACACAGTTGCAACATTGGTGTAATCAAAACCATACAACAAACTATAGATGAAGTAGATAAATTAATATTTTAATAGCAAAAAGGACCTTATGGTCAAGTTTTACAAAGGTTGCCACGCAGGGCTTAAAGATAACAGAGTAAACCTGCAGCGGAAAATAAACAAACTCGTGGAAGCCATCCGACATGCCCACAGGCAATCGAGTGGAGAACGTATCCTAATTCGCATAGTCTTCAAAGTATCCATAAAAAATCCCTGTATTCCTTGGTTCTTCTTCTGAGACTGATCAATCAGAGGGCATAAAGCCATGAGTACTTTGAATGTACTCAGCAAGTCATAGGGAAATGTATGCAAATATTATTCATGCAAGGCTTGACAAGGATAGCTTTATGGTTATTTTGCGTAAAGCAAGATTGACAAAGAAATACAAAGTAATTAGATTGAAAAGCATAATTTAAAAGATTAATACATAAGTAAACAAGTTTCTTTGAAACAAATAGTGAACACCCTGTTCACTTCCCAACCATCAACCAACATCAACTACTCAGATCCATCCAAACCATTCCAACTTTTCATGAAAATCTACCCCTTGCGTGAAATCACCAAGCATGTCCATAATCGAGGACACGGCTATTCGAATAGTTTTACACTCTGCAGAGGTTGTACAGTTTTACCCACAAGACACGAATTCTCTAGTTGGTTTGGCATCCGTCGATACTACTGCTCACTACCTTAGGTAAGTAGTCTAGAGCACGTGACAAGGCCTTTACAAAGTTCTGTTTTTGACTCGGATCTGCCCGCTGAGGTTTCGCCATTCTGGGCCCCCTCTTGCGCCGCTTATCAACCCTTGACAGATCCAAACCAAAACATTGCTAATTAGTTGGCCAGGTCTATCCCAGTCTAGACATGTGGTTGTACAATAATGACCTAGATCAATGGTTCAAGGTTAAGTCCTTAGTTGGCTGCTCAGACGAGACGTTTCCGCATTCCAAATGTGCTTCCCGCACCCACCTTTACCACCACCCACTCGTCCGAGCATAAATCCTTTTTTGGTTCAACCCGGCCAAATGACCACCCTAGTCATGGCACAACAGATTTTATCAATAGTGGCTTCGCACCACAATTCCATATTTCCTTTAGTCAAATTCAATCATTCTTTGAGTAAGTGATCATAAATCCATCGTATAACTAAAGCATGGCTAAGCATAATACGATACCTAAGTTGGTAGTACAATAATATCCAACTAATAATTCTCCATCCTAAGGTGTCCAAGGATTTATGTCATTCAAGGATACATGTCAATAGCAATTATACAAGAAGGTATAAAGACAATTAGGTAATTAACTAATTCCCGAAACCATTTATTATAAAATTAGCAATGCATGTTTATATCAAACAATATACTTTTTATAAAAATGGGTTCAATATGATCAAAGGTTTATGACTTGCCTTCGTTGAAGAGTTGAGATGCTTCGGTCGCCGGGTCCACGAATTCGTCCGAAACACCAGAATCTATACGTGCGAACAAAGCCAAATAAATAAAATAACTCCAAATAAAATCCCAAAAATTATCAAATAAATACAAAAAGGAAGATACCGCCTTTAGATGAATTTTAGGAACGATAATCGATGGAATTGGACTTCGTGTGAAGGAGGACGAACGTCCGAAAGTTTTCTTCACATGAAATGTAGAAAATCAATCAGACATGAATAGTACTGGCTTTGGCAAAAATGATGGCACAAGCGCGGGAAAGGGAGGGGTGGCCGGCAAACTAGCAAAATGGAATCTCGGGAGCAAGGCGGACCCAATGGTGGTGGTCGCGTCACCGGCGGAGGTCCGGTGCGGCGGCGGCGTGTAAAATAGTGTCGGAGGAATAGTAGCACCGGTGAACCAGCGATGCTTCGGAGAAAAGGAAGGGAGCACGATGTAGAACGTCACGAGGATAATCCAACGATGGTGACGATGTCATCGGGGGATCAAAGACGGCGCCGGAAACGACGACAGAAGGTGGTTTGGCCGCCGTCGGAAAAACATCAATTGCGGAGAAAAGAAAGCGAGAGAGTGGGGCGAATTCTGGGGATAGGTAGAGGAAGCCGAGGGGCATGCCGCGACGTAGTCGGCTCGGGAAATGAGTCACCGAGGAGGAGAGATGTGTTGGAAAAATCTTGAACATGCATGTTTGTTTGAGTTCTAGTCGGCCATGCATTTAGCTAGCAGTTGTATTGGCTGCATGCACTCTCCCTATTTAGGAATACAAGGTGACCTAATGCATTAGGTGCAAACTACTAACTCCTAATCTCATGCCCATGCAGCCACACCGAACTCAACATGAACTAGCACATTTCTAGCTACATGCACTTACATGCAACACAAATTAACTAATCACCACTTGCTACTATCGAGCTACATGTAGAATGACTAGAAACAAACCTGCACTTGTACACACTACCACAACCGAAAGTACTATGCCATGCAGTCCTAACATGCATACATACACAACTCAAACTACATGCAAACAAAACTATCGTCGAGATTTAAGTCCAACAGTCGACTTGAACTCACTACCGCCAAAGGGCTTTCGACGAGGAGGACAAAGAGGAGGGAAGGAAGGAGCTATCGGCTTAGAGGGAGGAAGCAAGGGGAAGACTGGAGTTTGTCAGACCGGGAGGTGGCGCAAGGGGCCGACGGCCGCCGCTTCGTTGGAGAAATGGGGATGGAGCTTGGTGCTGTTTTGGAGAAGCAAATGGATCTCACTGGCCGGTTTTTGAAGAAGGAAGGGATAAGGGAGTGAGCTCTACTGGGAGCTTGTGCAGCTTGCTACTGCTCTGCTGGAGAAGCAAGGAGCTCACTAAGAAGGGGAGGAGCCAAGCATGGGATGGAGGGGCTTGTCAGAATCGCATGGGAGCTCGGTTTTGAAGAGAGGGGAGCTCAGAGTGGAGGAAGGAATGGAGGAGAGGGAAGCACTGTGTCGCACAAAGACAGGAGGACAGAGGTGCGGCGCGGCAACGCAAAGGCAGGCAAGGATGGCAAATGGGTCAAAGGCAGCAGAATCCCAGCGTGAAAACTGCATTGAAAGATGGCAGGCATGGGACAAGGCGTGCACATGGGGCAGGCAAAGATGGAAGGGCTTGCATGACGCACGGGAGGAAAGAGAGCATGAGACAATGCTTCAGGAGAAAAACGGCAAATGGGAGGAGGGAGAAATGAAAAAGGAAAGGGAAAAGAAAGAAATCTGAAAAATCTAAAAATCCTAGAAAATCCACTAAACTCATTTTAGAATTTAATTAAAGTTTGATTTAATCATTTAAATGTTTTTCACTTTGGAATTTTAATTTAAGCTTTACTTAATTCAAGGAAATGCAAATGGTTTGTTTTATTTCTAAAGCTTTTAAAAGACTTTGCAATACGGGAAAGATGCACAAGAAATAAAAAGGACTCCACAGAAAAACAACAGGGTCTTGGAAAAAGGAATTCCAAGAAAAGCCAGAAAATCAAATAAGACGATTTTTGTTTAATTGAAGTTCGATTTACTTCACATTAAATTGTTTTAAATTTCTAAAATTTCAAATTAAGCTTTAACAATTCAAGAAAAATCAAATAGTTATTTTTGTTTTGAAATTTTTTAAAAAGGCCCAAAAATTGGGATGTTACACCGGGGTGCGCCGTTGGATCCAGCATAAAGGTCTCATTAACGCACCAGATCGTGGAGCCGTTACCGGAGGTCATTACGGGAGTTGTAATGTTCCCACGTTGCCAGGCAATTATCACCATAACATAGAGTTAAGTCGTGTTGTTATTTCATAGAATAACAGTGTAATTGATTGCTCATATTCTTGGATACGGTACATGAGATTCCCGGATCGACTAGGCCCACATGTCTGTGAGTCTTGTCAACTGAGGACTAGTCATAGAAGAGCTTACGACCAGGTGGTGGTCGTAGGAGAGCCTACAACCACAGATCGATCGTAGTAGAGCTTACGATCACGAGATAGTTGTAGAAGGGCTTACGACTATGGGGTAGTTGTAGGAAAACCCACGACTACAGGGCGGTCGTAGGAGAACTTACGACTTCCAGCTTCTCCCTTATGAATATTAAGGGGTATACTCAAGAGTTATATGACATCATTATTATCCATAATATGAATTATAGA
Source organism: Phyllostachys edulis (assembly GCA_036346405.1). Taxonomy (NCBI): domain Eukaryota; kingdom Viridiplantae; phylum Streptophyta; class Magnoliopsida; order Poales; family Poaceae; genus Phyllostachys; species Phyllostachys edulis. Next base: position 11,404,311 of record CM070560.1, on the reverse strand, counting down.
TAAATAATAAAATAAGGATTGTCATATCCTCGTCATCTAGCCCTCCAGCTTAAGCGAAAATAACTTACTTGAAAAAGGAGCAGTAGATGGTCTTACGACTAGTAAGCGGTCGTAGGGAGATGGTCGAAGGAAGAACTCTTTGATTGGTGTTTCATTTGACCAGAAATTTACTTGGTCAAGAAAGTTGTGGAATAATCTTGCGACTTACAAGGTGATCATGGGAGATCTAACAGTCACCGAGTGGTCGCAAAGATTATGGTCGAAGCACGATCTTTCCAAACATCGCTATGCTTTTGACCAAAAAAAGACTTGGTCAAGGAGGTAATTTCGCTTGAGGTGTAAAAACAGACCTGGCTTCCTCGAGCAGATAAATTTATGAGTCCCAATCTACTCCCTTAACCTTGTCTATTAGGGCAGTTCCCGAAGCGTTGGCAACCGTTGGGGTAGCCACGTCTTTTGGACTTCGGGTGTGCGGTTATAAATCTTCACCGTGGGTGAGGATAAGGTCCTTTACCTTCCCCCAAGTTGTTTTTGCTGTTCGAACTCCCGAGTTCTCCGCCGCGACCAAATCAAGCTTTCTTCTTCAATCTTTCCACATCCGATCTTTGACTTTTGGGAGAAATGGTCGAGCCGCTTCCCAATGGGTCAATCGAGATGGATGCACTGAATCCGTGCTTTGGTCGACTCGAGAAGATTCCAAAGATGGAATTCGTCTGCGGTGGATTGAGGCCGTCGGGCAAAGATTGGTCAGAGGAGGAGATTGGGCAACCCCGCTTTCCAAGCATTCTGTGAGTGTGGTCTTCGACACCGCCATCCTTTTCTCACATTGGTACTGAATATTTCCAAGTGGAGTTGGTGAACCTTGTCCCCAATTCTATCACAATGTCAGTGTTCGGTACTGTGAGGCCTACTTGGGAATTCCTACCGATCCGAGTTGTTCCAGATATTACTTTAATGACCCGATTAAGCGGAATCGCCGGTAGTTGTAGTATGAAGCTCCACGACGGGAAGTCGATGGAGTACATTCAGATGTTTACCCGGTCGTCGTGGCTGGGGTGGAAGAAGAGGTGGTTCTATTAGGAGATCACCAACGAGGACAGCCTCTCCTTCGCCGGGAAGCCTGCCGAGAAGGTTCCCACTTGGGATTCAATTCCCAAGGATCTTGGACGGATCGCCCCTTTCATTCAAGCTGTTGCAGACTTGAAGGAAGAGGGTCTTACCGGTTGGCACGTGGTGAAGGATTTCATCATGCGCCGCATCAACCCTCTAAAGAAGAGGGCTCATCAGATGTGGAGGTACTTGGGCCTGACGGACCCGACAAGGGACTACGCGAAGGGTAAGTAATCCTTGAGCTTTAGTCTTCTTTCTGTTAGTTTTTAAATTAGGCTTACTGAAGGTTCTCTTATCCCTGCAGACCTCTCACTAGAGGAGATTGACACTCGGATCAAGCTCATCTGCGAGAAGACCACAGCCCATGTTGTGGCGCCTCCAATTCTGGCTGATTTGTCTCCAAAGGACAAGGTGGAGTGCCTAAAGGTAATCAAGAGTCGATTTCGTCTTTAGGACTTTGTAGTCATAGAAGAACTTATGACTAGGTACTGATCATAGGAAGGCTTACGATCAGGTTCTGGTCGTAGAAAAACTTACGACCAGGGGGTTGTCGTAGAAAGGCTTAGACATGGTGATAGTTGTAGAAGAACTTACAATGGCTTTATAACATCTCTCTTTCTGATTTCTGCAGAAAGTAGGCAAGGAGGACTGTCAGGACAACAAAGAAGTCGAACTGATGGTCATTGGTGCGGCCGTAGAGCAGTTTGTTTCTCCCCCGGCTAAGAGACGTCGGCTTGTTAAGGCCGCCAACAAGGGAGGCTCGAGCTCGAGCCCTGTTGTTGGGCAAGCAGATGCTCCTCGCATCAGGGAGGAAGCTCACAAGAAGTCGCTGATGAGGGCAAGTAAGCTCGAGCCCGCTACTACGTCAGACTCTTTATTAATCTTGCCGGAAATAATTGTCGCAGAGGAAGCAATCGCGACAAGAATAGCTGAAGTATTAAAACCCAGGGCCCCCAAGACCAAGGTATCCTTCTATTATGACAGTAAAACCTTCGCAGTTTTTGCCTCTCGTGGCTTTATCAAGCATTTAGAAAAGGAGAACATGAAGAGTTTCATGTTTTTTTGTGAAGGAGATCACAGCAAAGAAGCGTTCGTGGTCGAGGACAAGGTCACCATGGAGGTGGTCGAGATAGGTCTTGGCCAACCGAAGAGCCAAGAGGCTCAAGGAGCAATGGTGCTCGATCAAGCTCCACGATCAGACGTGGTCGTTATTGTTCCTCAACTTGAGTCTCAACCAGACGTGGTTGAGAAAAAGTCGAAGAAACCTTCCTTAGGGAGGGTTGTTTCCAAACTTAAGATCAAATCCGACACTCGGAGGTACGTAAAAGAGACAAAAGTGTAAGAACAACATTTACCTTTTGCTTTTTACCACCTGATCATGTTTTCCTTTTTATGATCTTAGCTTGGCTCCTTTTTATCATTAAGGACGTTCTCGCTAGGAACCCATCGCAGCTTTCTTCATGCGAAGGAACAACAAAGGCAAGTGGTCGAAGGATCGCTCACCGCTCAAGGATCAAGATGCTGCTGTACTGTGGCTTGGCTACGACTATTGAGCGGTCGAGGGCTGTAAGTGGCTACGATCACAGGAGTGGTCGTAGAAACAGAGGCAGCTACGATCGCAGGAGTGGTCGTAGAGTCCGAGGCAGAGGTGACGTCTGATACTACGGAGGCATCAGAGCGTCGTGTTGGAAAGGAGGTTGTCGCGACGCCTCCCGTGAGCTCCTCAAGGAGGAGCCGGCGCCATCGAATCGAGGAGGAATACGCCAACTTCGCCTCGAAGTTTTTCGGGCCGTCTTCCATTGTGGGATCTTCTGCTCTTAGACCTCGTGCCTGTGTCCCTCACCCTAAGGATATTCCCGACGGAGGGGATGTCTTCGATGACGCACATCTCGAAAAGGTGTGGTGGGACCGAGTCCGAGAGGTTGATGAACTAAGGAACCCCACAAGGGTAGTCTCTTCGTTTGCACGGAGGGCAATGAATGTAAGTACCTGTTGATTGGTATTTGCACTCATATTGTTTCTCGCTTCTAACTGTTTTTTCTTTTATGCAGAGAGCATTGGAACAAATTGTTACTGTTGTTGAATACAATAGGCAACTTGTCCAATTGCATGACAGAAAAAGCTGAACTCATGAAAGGTGCAAAGCAAAGGGTAAGTAATCGCTTTTGTAGCCTTTATGTTTTGACCACTTACACAAGATTTCGGGGTTTGTCGAGAAGATCTTACGACTTGGTACTGGTCGTAGGAGGACTTATGATCAGGGTATTGTCGCAGAAAAACTTACGACGAGGAACTAGTCGTAGAAGAACTTACGACCAAGTTCTTTGCTGACGTCTACCCTTTGCTTTTTCAGGCTCAAGAGTGACGAGAAGTCCTTAGCTAATTCTCTCGACTTTGAGAGAGCCAAGAATAAAAAGCTAAGTGAGAAGGTTGAAGACCTCCAGAAGAAGCCTCAGGAGGCAAACTCTGCAAACCAAAAGTTGCAGGGACGACTACGCGGTAAGTGCTGAACTTAGGACCACCTTCGACCTTCTTTTCTTTTTCTGAATCTCATTCTCTTTCAGACAAAGACCAAGAGGTCCAGACGTCGGAGCAACGTTATCTTAAGGACACCGCTGCCCACGCTGAAGAAGTCAAGAAGTTAGATTCTCAACTAGTTGGTAAGTAAATCTTTACCTGCAATTGGTTGTGTTTTCCTTTTGAGGTTATTTTATTTGACTGACCTTATTCTTTTCAGAACAAGTAGTACAAGTAAAACGACTTCGTGAGGCTTCCACTCACAATCAGGAGGAAATGAAGGCTTTGAAAATCAATCTTCAAGACAATATTTCACTCCTGAACAATGTACTCGGTGGGCTTCATGCTGAGGGGATTACTCCTCGTGATTTACACGCTGTCTCACCCAATCGAAAGTGCTATTGGTGAACAAGTCGAACTTTGCAAGAGTTGGTGACTACCGAGAGCTAACCAATTCGACTCGATAAAGGATGTGATCCAAGAGGGAATAAGATTTGTCTTAGCAAAACTTAAATCTCATGATCCCACCCTTAATCAAGCAAAGATGTCGAGATGACTTCGCCGCCTCAAACGAAGCGGAGCAGTTAATAGCGATAATGCAGCCGATCGCTGAGTTAGTCACGGAGGGTATGCAAATTAGTTCTCCTCCGCCTGAGTAGTCTGTACTAGATTCCTGTAAAGACAAGTTTTTTTGTTGATGTTGATATATAATCCTTCCTTCTTCCTAAAAATCATCTTGTCGAGTAGTTAGTAACTCATAAGATAATGAATGGAGAAACAGCAAGACTAAGAATTGAAATCAAGTTAATAACTTTATCCTAGTCCCCGACTTTTTGCTTGGTTTATTTAGATAAACCGAGTAAATAGTGTTTAATGGGTTTTCTGAAAAAGAGAGAGGTTTAGCTAACTTGTAGTTTTTCGATCACGATAATCTTGCACTGGTCATAAGAGTAGGAACGAGTCGACACTAGGAAGGTCCTTCTAGTGGGCAGAACCACGTGCAGAGAGGATAGGCTTCAACTAGGTGATGTTACCATCTCCGACCAGATTAATCAAATCAAGAACGGTCAACTTGAGTTAAATAAACGTCTGGAGTTCCTTAAAAAATTTGTCCAACTTATCTCAATGCACTCAAGATATTCGCCCGTAGCAAGAGTTAGAAATGTAACCACGCTAGGAAGTTCCTTCTAGTGGGGTGACCACGCAGAGAGGAAAGTCTTCGACTAGGTGTTGTAACTTCCTCCCACCAGCTTAAAATAAACCGAGTTTATCGAAAGTAGTCGAGCAAATTTGAAAGTGTACTCGCTTAATTTATTTTTCAAAAGATGGATGAAGAAATAAACTAAGGTACTAAGAGTTGGCTTGACATTATTTCAACCATGTTTCAACCCAAGCTCTTTGTGTTGGTAAAAAGGGGGAACGAATCGACTCTAAGAAGTTCTTCTAGTGGCGGCCCACGGCAGAGAGGAAAAGGCTTCAACTAGGTGACGTTACCATCCTTTCACCAAAGGTAAATATGAACTGGCATCGGTCGAGAATGTCTTACGACCAAAGGCATTATCGTGGAAGAGTGCACGATCGAGTAATCGGTCGAGGGCGGACCTCGACTGTGGTATGGTTGAAAGAATTGTCAAAGCGCTACTCGAAGTAATACAATAAAGATAGAAAGAACCTAATGCTTTATTGAACGGTTGGCCGTTTACATGTAGAATTTGCGTAACTGGTCGATATTCCAAGAATTTGAAAGAATTCGGCCGTCTTCCATTGTCAATCATACCGAACCTGGTCGCATAACTTCGACCACTGTGTAAGGATCTTCCCACTTAGGGGAAAGCTTGTTCCGATTAGACTGCGATTAAATTTTCATCACTACCAAGTCACCCACAAAGAAGGTCATGAGGTTGACCTTACGATCGTAGTATTTGCGCAGCCGCTTGTCGGTAGATTGTCGAACGGATTAAGGCCCGATTCTCTTTCTTCGAAAGGTGTTAATGTCATCTGCTTGAAGTTGTTCTTAGGCTGAGTCATTGAAACTCTCGACCCTTGTAAACCTGATCTTTAGTTCTGGCGGAAGCATGGCTTCGGCACCAAAAACTACAAAGAAAGGTGTTTCACTTTGCTGTTCGACTAGTCGTCGGCGAATCGCCCATAATATCGAGGGTATTTCTTGTACCCAAGCCCCGAGCGCTTGACAAGTCGGGTCAAGACTCGAGTTTTAATTCCTCGCATTATTTGGCCATTCGCTGCTCCACCGCCCCATTGCTTTGGGGATAGGCGATGAGGCGTAATGTAGCTTATACTTAACTCGTCGCAAAATTCCCGAATTTTGCACTCAAAATTGTTTATCATTATCCGTGATTATTCGACTTGGGATACCAAACCGAGTAATCACGCTTCTCATCATGAACCGCTTTTATGCTTTTTGTTGTTATCTCAACATGTGTTCAGCCGATCCATTTTGTGAACGTATCAATAGCCACAAAAAGGAACTCGAAGCCTCCTGGAGCCCTTGGGAATGGTCCTAGGATGTCGAGACCCTAGGTCGCAAAAGGCCAAGATAAAGGGATTGTTTGTAATGCCTGAGCTGGTTGGTGTATTTGCCTGCTATGAAACTGGTATTGTACACATTTCTTAACCACCACTTTGACATCGTAGAGGGCTGTTGGCCAGTAAAATCCTTGTCGAAAGGCTTTTCCGACCAACATTCTGTAGGAAGCATGAATTCCACAGATACCCCCGTGTATGTCATGAAGGAGGTTTGGTCCTTCTCTCTGCGGTATGCATCGCATGAGTACCCCTTGAGTACCTCGTTTATAGAGGACTCCTTTGACCAAAGTATACATTTTGGCCTTTCGGAATAAACGATCTGCTTCGAGATCGTCATCGTGTACGGAACCCGTCTGAAGATACTTGTAGATGGGATCCATCCAAGTGTCCTCATAATCTAGAGATGTTGTCTCAATAGGAGATGTCTCAGGTGTGTCCACCAGAGAAAACTTCTGGAGTTGCTCCAAGAAGACCCCTTTTGGCACTTGTGATCAAGAAGAAGCTATCCGAGCAACCTGGTCTGTGAGGAAATTATCCTTTCGAGGGATAAATTGTACCAAACCAAAAAATGCTTTTCAAGCTTTAACCTCCGATAAGTACCGAGACATGGTCTGATTAGAGCATCGACATTTTTTCTCGATTTGATTCACGACTAGTTGAGAGTCTCTCTCACGAGTAGTCGCCGAATCGCGAGTGCTTTCGCACTGTGATGCCGCTAGTAAAGCCAGATTTCGCCACGCTGTTAGTGGCCCGAAAGTTTAACTGTATGGCATAATTTAAGGTCTCCGTTAGGATATTCCAGGACCACCCCAGCCCCCGAGCCACTTAAAGTAAGTGACCCGTCAAAGTACATCGTGCACGGTCGTGGGTATCAGATTAGGGATCCCGAACAGTTCAGATTTGTCCATTCGCCACAAAATCGCCAAGATCTCGATATTTAATGGCCGTCGACACGAAATGGAGGTCGAACTCCCCAAGTTCTATCGACCATTTAGATATGCGCCCCGCCGCTTCCCTATTTTGGAGGATCACTCCTAAGGAAACTCAGACGCACAATTATCTTGTGCACCGAAAATAACACCTCGCTTCTCAAAGACATGAGGAGGGCATAGAGAAGCTTTTGGACCCGAGGGTAACGCCTTAGGTCCGTAAAACTTCACTTACGTAGTACACGGTCATTGAACGCTTTCACGTTGTACAACTAGTATCGCGCCATCGCCGTGGCGTGGCGCCTAGATAAATTAAGAGCGCTCTTCCGGTTTCGGGAAACTAGAACAGAGCACTCAGAAGATATCTCTTGACATCCTCGAAAGCAGCGTTTGTCTCTTCTGACCACTCGAAACCCTCGTGCTTCCTTAGAAGTTTGAAGAAAGGTAATCCTTTTTCCCCCAGTCATGCTATGAAATGACTTAAAGCCGCCATACACCCTGTGAGCTTTTGGACTTCTTTCTTCATGGTTTGAGAGCGCATTTGAACAATGGCTTTTATCTTTTTTGGGATTTGCTTCGATCCCTCGTACGGAGACTAGGAATCCAAGCAATTTTCCCGAAGAGACTCCAAACACACACATCTCAGGATTGAGTTTCAAGCGGTGTTTTCTGAGGTTGTCGAACGTCTCCTGCAAGTCCGAAAAATGATCAAGCCGTTTGATGCTTTTTACGACTAGATCGTCAACATAGGCTTCCAAATTTCGGCCTAACTGAGGTGAAAAAGTCGATTGCATCAAATGTTGAAAAGAAGCGCCAGCATTTTTTAGACCAAATGGCATTTTGACATAGCAAAATATACCAAATAGAGTAATAAATGCGGTCTTTTCTTCATCTTCTAGACGCATATTAATCTGATGGTAGCCAGAATATGCATATAAAAAACTTAATGTTTCGCAACCAGCAATAGAGTCAACCAACTGATCGATACAAGGTAAAGGGAAATCATCTTTTGGGCAAGCTTTATTAAGATCAGTGAAGTCTACGCACATCCGCCACTTGCCGTTAGACTTCCTAACCATTACAGGGTTGGTCAACCACTCTTGGTGGTCGACTTCTCTTATAAAGCCTGCTTTAAGTAGCTTGTCCAATTCTGACCTTATAGCATCTCGTCGATCAGCGTAATTTTTGTTTTACGGGTACTTTGTCGTGCCGTAGCTAGCGCGGCTCGATCACTTCCCTAGGGACTCTGGGCATGTCGGATGCTTACCAGGCAAAGACATCTGTGTTTGCTCGGAGGAAAGTGATGAGGGCGTTTTCCTACTTGGGGTCGGAAGTATCCCCGATGCGAACAGTCTTTGAAGGTTCCTCCTGATCCAGGGGAACTTCTTTGACTTGGTCGTTCGGCTTGGGTGCAACTTTAGGTTTTGAGCTCTTGGTCGAAGGCTGCCCTTTTTCTTCCCGAGCTGGTATCTGACCCACCATCTCGAGGGATCGACGGTCACATGTGTGCGCCATCTTCTTATCACAATGAATTGTGATTACTCCTTTGGGACCTGACATCTTAAGACATTGATACCCATAATGAGTTGCCATTAAGAATTTTACCAAAGTTGGTCGTCCGAGTATGGAGTTATATGTCGTATCGAAATCGACCACATCAAAGGAGATTTTCTCCGTCCTGAAATTACTTGGTGAACCAAATGTTAAAGGAAGAGAAACTTGATCAATGGGTTTGGCCGAAGACCCTGGTACAATACCATGAAATGAATATCTTACCGGTCTTACCTTGGTCCTCGGTACTTGCATTTCGTCGTGGTGCTCAGAAACGTATGTTTAACGAGCTACCACCATCAATCAACACTCGATTTACTCGACGCTTATTGATAGTGGGTTCGACCACGATCGAAAACCACTGTGTCAGTTGAAGGATCGGCACCACCCTTCTCGAAAGAGATGGTGACTTCTGACCACCTCGGTACTTTATAGACAAGAGGAGAGTCAATGGAGTTTACCTCGCGTTCAACTACCTTAAGTTGTTGTCTTGACTCGTACGCCGATGATCTTCCAAAGATGTGCTCAATGGTGTGCTCGGGATCTTGAAATGGCATGTCCTCGTTATCATCCGACTGTGTACAACCACTGGCTTGCCCTACTTGTTCGAGGGTAGGAAGTGGCCCTTTGCCGTTGTAATAATCTTCGAGTTTTCATTGGAAAACTCGGTAGTTGCGGAGGTCATGCCCTTCCTTTTTGTGAAAAGGGCACCACCGAGGCTTATCGTTTTTCCATTCGGGGCGCTTACCTTTGCCTTGATCGGGGTATTGCTTGTCAGTTCGTGGCTCCTTGTCGCTTACGGCCAGGATCTCCTTAGAAGCATTGGCTTGAAGCTTTTGTCCCTTTGCCTTGTTCTTGGATTTCTTAGCCTTCTTATCCTTCTTTTTGCTACCTTCGCCAGTCTCCTAAGGGTGCTGGTCATCTCGATCGATGATTTTGGTCCACTCAACTGCTTCGTCAGCAGTAGCGTACCGATCAGCCATCTCGAAGAGTTCAGCTACAATAGTGGGAGGGTTCAAAGCGATGTCCTCCATGATCCTTCTACTATGGACTCCCTGCTTGAAGGCTCTGATAACAGATGCGTCAGAAACCTCAGGAATAGAATTGCGAACCTGACTGAAACGCCTGATGAATTGGCGTAGTGTTTCGTGGTCGTTTTGTCGCATCCTGTGTAGGTCGTCCTCTTTCCAGGGCAATGGTAGGTGCCTTGGAATTAGCCAGCAACAGATCACAGAGGTGTTGCCACAAGTAGATCGACTCAACTGGTTGGTTTAATAACCACGATCGAGCAGACTCTTCGAGCACAGTCGAAAGGTAATTCGCCATGACGCGCTCTCCTCCTCCTGCTGCTCGGACAGCGGTTGTGTAGATCTGAAGGAATTCGATGGGATTTTGAGACCCATCAAATTTCTCCATGTTCCTCGGTCGAAATCGCGCGCCGTTGAATCGCTTTCGAGGTCAGCGAGAATGCCCGACATCCCAGAATCACGCCGAACGCCTCCTTTGCGTAAAAGAGGGTTGATGTTGCCAGTGATCGCATTCGACGACATCCAACAAGGTGAATCGACTTATAGCAAGTCTCGATCCTACAAGGGTAATACTCCTCTTATCTTGTCTGCTGTTGCAAACCTCTCGGTCGGAGTGGTGAATGATCACCTCTCCTAGGAGCTTTATGATCATCAGGCATTCGAGGAACTCTTTTTCGGATTGGGGAGCGACGCGCCTTGCGGTGATCTCCATGCGGCGAGTTATTCAATTGACTGGAAGCTGATGGAGTCATACTGCCACGACTCTTGGAATGACACCGGCGGGGTCGTTCGAGCTTGCTCATCGTACTCCGCAGCCTTCGTGCGATCTCTTCGGCGAAGAGGTCGAGCTGTGTGTTTCGCAAGTTCTCGAGATGGGTTCTCGAAAGGTGTCGTTGATATGCTGAAGTTCCTGAGCTTCTTTCGACTGGTATTGAGCGTGCCCAGGCAATTTTCTCTGAGCTGCGACTCCTTTTCGTCGGTTTATGTCAGAATCATTCATACCTGATCCTTGAGCTTGCCTCAATGGAGTACAATTATCTCGAGAATTTCTCGTACGCTCATCAGAGTATTGACTCTGGTCGTTGTCGATGGTGTCTTTGTCATTGTCACGAGCGGTCGTAGGGTGTGATCTTCGGGGAGCATCTGCAGCCTCGTCTCTAGGAGAGTTATTGCTAACTGAGGGCAGGATGAAGACCTCCCGTTGATGATCACCACTTGCGCTAGAGGCCTCCTCGCTTGAGGAGTCATCGAATGACACCATCTGGCGACTTGGAGTAGACCCCTCCAGGAAGCGGAATTCCGGGTTAAAACCGTCTCTGTCGGCAAGTGAGTCCTGCGTTGGGATGGTCGAACTCGCGGGAAGAGCATGTTCGATTGCATTCTTGGCTAGGCTAACCGGAGAGAGAGAATCACCAGATGTTGATGAAGATCCAGAATTACGACTTCCAGGAGTTGTCGCGCCAGGTCGGACTGTCTTAGGCAGACTTGGACATTTGGAGAGGGAACCTCACCGTGTCGCGAGTCCGCCTTTGGGTCACCTCATTGTGGTCGATTGACCCTTGTCCTCTGAGGAAGCTGGTTCCCCATCTAGACGTATAGTTGTGGGGGATAAGGATCCCTCCTCAACTCCATCGATGGTAAGGTCTCCTTGAGAAAGATCTCTGGAGGCGACATCACCATCGGATGATGCATCGCTTCCCCATAGTCGAAACCGCATCCATGTCGATATCTCAGATAATCGCCAAGTCGAACCAGTTCTCCTCGTTCCATTCTCCTGCCATGAGAGCATGAGAATCGGAAAGACAAAGAAAAGCTGATGACTCAAAGAAGCACCCCACGGACGGCGCCAGTTGTCGGTGTTTTAGAACCAAACTTACGTAAAGATTATTTGATTCAGGGGTTCCTCTAGGCTCAATATCACACAGAGATGGAGACATGGGGATTTTTATACAGGTTCGGGCCTTCTCCTAGGAGAATAACAACCCTACTCCTGTGTGTATGTATTGAGTATACTAGATTACAAGATGGAATCAGTGACTAGAGTATTGTCCTTCTAATCTTCTTTTTTGCCTCCCCCTCCCTTTCTGATGACCCTTGCCTTTTATACTGTTCCCGGAGTGCACCGTTGGATCTTCAACATAAAGGTCTCATTAACGCACCAGATCGTGGAGCCATTACCGGAGGTCATTACGGGAGTTGTAATGTTCCCACGTTGCTAGGCAATTATCACCATAACAGACAGTTAAGTCGTGCTATTATTTCATAGAATAACAGCGTAATTGATTGCTCATATCCTTGGATACGGTACATGAGATTCCCTGATCGACTAGGCCCACATGTCTGTGAGTCTTGTCGATTGAGGACTGGTCATAGAAGAGCTTACGACCGGTGGTGGTCGAGGAGAGCCTACAACCACGATCGATTGTAGTAGAGCTTACGATCACGGATAGTCGAGAAGGGCTTACGATTATGGGGTAGTCGAGGAAGACCCACGACTACAGTCGGGTCGTAGGAGAACTTACGACTTCCAATTTTCTCCTTATGAATATTAAGGGTATACTCAAGAGTTATATGACGCCATTATTATCCATAATATGAATTATAGATAAATAATAAAATAAGGATTGTTATATCCTCGTCACCGTCAATATCACTGCTCACTACCTTAGGTAAGCAGTCTAGAGCATGTAACAAGGCCTTTACAATGCGTCATTCCACCGTAGTCCCGCCTTACGAAGGTTTCACCCCCTTTGGATAGAGACCCACTGGGTTCAGGCCCCCTCTTGCGCCAGGTGGGAATACATAAAAGTATGTCATAAAAGACACCCACGCAACTAGATGGCACGACCACGGTGAAATGTTGTAAATTAGTTAGCCAGGTCCTACCCATTCAGGACATGTGGTAATACAGAAGGGCTTAGCAAAATGCGTTCGAAGATCGGTCCTTAACTGACTTGGACGACTTTCCAAAAGAACCCTGAACCTCGATCATAGAAATAAATCGATTTCGTGCATTAACATGCACCATCCAAACATCCATTTCGCCTAAGTCCAAACCAAATTTTATTTTATTTACCACATCAAATCATTTCATAAATTTCTATGGTATAGACCATACCATAGTAACATTTTAAATCATGATTGAGCATTTGGCTAAATTCCCCAAATTAAATAGTTTGAGCTAAGCTTCGACTAAGCATAGAGTTTTGCAACATGTTCTAGTCATACTAATGTATTAACTAGAGTTTTATCTAGGGTGACAAGGTGTGAGGGATTCAATGACTGAGAATTGTCAAGTATGAGATCAGTAAGGGAACCATCAGTATTGTAATCATAATCCAATCTCTAGTAATTATATAATCCTATACTCCGAAATCAATTAGTCCAATATACACAATACTGGTCTATTTCTATGATCCGACTTCCATCGATCCAACATTCAACTATACTCTAATTCTACAATCTGATATCCATCAATCCATTATTCCCTTATGAATTATTTCTAATAATTCAACATCCATCAATCCAATGATTATGCAATCCTATAATCCAATTTCCGATAATTCGATATCTAATAATTATCTATTTCTATAATCCAATCTTCGATAATCCAATATCAACAATTAGCTACTTCTAGAATCTGATATCCAATAATTATCTATTTCTATAATCCAATCTCCAATATCAGGTATCTAAAAATCCCACATCCAACCCAGATTATTTCTATAATCCAACAAAGATTCATTTCTATAATCCAACCACAGTAATCATGTAATCCTAGAATCCAATCTCCAATAATTATATAATCCTATAGTTCAACATCCATCAATTAATCCTATAATCCCTTCTCCAACAAATAATCATATAATCCAACTTTCGACAATTAATTTTATAATCCAATCTCCAATAATCTATTTCTAATAATTCACTATCTATAAATCCAAAAATGATATATTCTAATAATCTAGCAAATATATACTTCTATAATCCAATCAAAATTTATCTCTACAATCCACCAAGATTTATTTCTATATTCCCGCCAAGATTTATTCCTAAAATCCAACATTCATCAATCATTTATTTCTATAATCCACATTCGTCAATAATCCATTATATCATCCATCCAAGTTATGCTTCTGTAATCCAACAATCATTGATCATGTATCCCTATAATCCAACAAGGTATACTCCAATAATCCAACAAGACATATTCCAAAAATCCAATAATAATGTATTTCTATAATCCAATATTCAACAATCATATTTTCTATAATCCGACTCTAACAATTATATATTCTAATGATCCACCATTTCCTATTTCTATCTCCATATTATACTTCACATTTGGAAAGGTTCTCCTTACTTCCCATTTTGATAAAAACTGGCTACTCAATGGAATTAGGGATAACTATAAAGTTTAAAACAGGAATTTAAATTACTTGAATTTAAATAAGCATGCAATAGTAATTTAAAACAGAATTTAAATAATTTAAAATACTGGGATTCAAATATGATCAAAGGATGTAACTTGCCTTGCTTATTTAGTTGTTATTCTTAAACGGCATCGAAAAGCGGAGAAGCGTCGAAATCCAGTTTTCCGCGGTCGTCGTAATCTATACGCGAAACGAGCCAAATAAATATAACAAATCAAAATAAAATCCAAAAATTATAAAATAAGTACAAAAAGGAAGATGCCGCCTTTAGATGAATTTAGGAACAAGAATCGACGGAATCGGACTTCGTATGAACGAGAACGGATATCCGGAATTTCGAGAATCACATGAAATAATAGAAATCAAAAAGGGAATAGAATATACTGGAATATGTTTTTTTTTATTTTTCGAGCAAGCAATTGCATATGTCCACATGGGCCCACTTGGTGGTGAGACCAAGAGAGAGGAAATAAGATGAATGGGGGGGTATGACATGGTGGGGTCCACATGGAAGTGGCTCAAGGCAAAGAAAGAAGAAGGAATAAAAATACTAGTGAATCATACTGCTGATTTTTGTTTAACAGAACAAAGCAATACAAGAGAGGATGACTTGGCCCACATGCAAGTGAGAGCAAGAGAGAAAGAGGGCAATGAATGGGAGTATGACAAAGGGCCCCACATGGAAGAGTCCCAAAGCAAAAGCAAGAAAGAGAGGGAGAAGAAGGCAGCAGGGAGTAGTGCTCAGCCGGCTCGGCTCTTTGCTTGGCAAGACCCAAGACGGAGGGGTGGCGGCAATGAAGCAGGAACGGATCCCCGAGGATGGGGATCGCAATGGTGGCGGCGGCGGCGGCGGAGGATGGCCAAAGAGGGGTGGCCGGAGGTGGTGGTGGCCGGTCGGCAATGGAGAAGAGGGGGAGAGGCTGCTGGGGAGCTTCAGTTGGGAGGGGAGGAAGGAGGGAGCAATGGAGGTGGCCGGTTGGGGAAGAAGAAGAGGGAGGAGGGGGGCAGCACATCAGTGGGCATGGCCGGCCATGGTGGTAGCTCGGCATGGGAGCTTCGGTGGAGCTCGGTTGGGAGAAATGGAGAGGAGGGAAAGGTGTTGGCTGCTGCTAGGTTTGCCGTGATGCGGTGGGTGTGGCAAAGTGACCACCGGAGAGGGAGAACGGAGGAGGAGATGGCCGGCTGAAGAGGTGGAAGAACCGGCGGCGAGTAAGGGCTTCGGTCGGGAGCCTCGGTGGGGGAGACAGAAGGAGAGGGGAGAAGCTGCTGGTGGTGGGGAGAGGGAAGGAGAGGGGTGAGGAGGAAGGAGGAGTTGTTGGGCTTGCTCTTTTATAGAAGAGGAGGGGGGAGGAAGCTCGGCATGGGGAGCTTGAAGAGTCGGTGCACATAGGACAGCAACAGCAGCATGGGGGAGGGGAGAGGCGGCATGGAGCTAGGGCGTGGGTGGCATGGGGGCGACGTGGGGAGGCCAGGGTATGGGGGAGCCAACAGTCGGGAGATGGGTGCGCATGTGCTCCAATGGGAAGAAATGGCGCCAGGAGGAAGATGACCAGCGCATGGAAAGAAAAATAAGAGGAGAGAGAAAGAAAATAAAAAAAAATAAATAAAAAATCCAAAATTCAAGAAAATTCCATAAAATACTTTAGAAATTTAATAGACCAAATAAAATAGTTTTGGATTTTTTTTTAAGTTTATTTTAGCCATTTAAAAAAAATTCAGAAATTCAATTTTAAGCATTAAATTAAATCGCTAAAATCCAAAAGATTATTTTTATTTTTAAATATTCAAAAAGACTCTGGAAATAGAATAAAATAATTTTTATTTAATTGGAGTTTATTTTATTCATGTTTAAATTATTTTTCTTTCTAAAATTTTAAATTAAGCCTTTTTAAATACCGTAAGATTCAAGGAATTAATTCAGTTTTCCTTTTTAACTTTAAATCCAAGAAAATCTTAGAAACTCAACAAACTTTATTTTTGACTTTTTATTTTAAAGGACTTTCAGAAAAGCAATAAAACTCCTTTATATTTCAGAAAATCCAATAAAATAATATTTTATTAATTTTAAAATTGTAACAGAACTTTGGGATGTTACAATGGCTTCCATGAAATTCAATTCCATCCTATCATATGCTTTGCTCATGTCCAACTTTATAGCTGCATTACCATTCTTGCCCATTCTCCTATTGTGTATATAATGGGTCATCTCATACACGATGAGGACATTATCCGTGATCAGCCAGCCTAGAACAAAGGCACTTTGTGAAGTCAAAATGATATCGAGCAAAATTTTCTTCAGTTGATTTGCAATAACTTTTGAGATTAGCTTGTACAAGACATTACTTAAGCTAATGGGCCTGAGATCTTTTAACTTCTTTGGAGACTTAACCTTGCGTATCAAAACTACCATTGTTTCATTCCAACCTGGCAGCATCTCCCCTCTGTTCAACACCACCAACACCACTTCTTTAACCCGATCGCCAAGCAAATTCCAAACTTTCTTGTAGAAAATTTAAGGCATGCCATCGGGCCCAGTGCTTTCAGGTCCCCTATGATGTCCAAGGCACACTTGAAGAATCTAGACCTGTCATTATGAGTTAATGGAGTATTTTGGTAATTAATGATAAATCTATATGTGAGACTAACACTTTTATTGATATATCTATTGTGTAGTCTTATTTGGATGAAAAGGTGAAAATCATAGAGGTATGCACTCGACATCATATTCTTATATATTGTTGCATTCGTCGGATCCACAATATAGGTTGAACTCTACTAAAAGTTTAACTTGAATATATGCATATGTTTTTATTACACATTCGTGTATGCACACACTTAGGGGAGTTCACTCTATGTTTTGGGGTTTCATTAGTATTGATCCATATTCTCTTTATTCACACATATTAAGGATCTCTACTTTGAAACATATCCCTTGAGTATATATAACTTGTGTAGTTCATATATACTCATATTGATCTATATTCAATTATCTGCAAATTGAGGTGGTTATCATCAATTACCGAAGAGAGAAAGATTGAAGTATCTTGACCCACCATTATGAGTTAATGGTATGTTGTGGTAATTAATGATAATTACATTATGGAACTAACATTTTCCATGAGTTGGATGAATAGATTATGTTCCATGAAGTTGGATACTTTAGATGGCATCATGAGTTAATAGTCATCAAGTCAAGGTTCAAGTGAAAGAGTGCATCATGTGTTGATGCACATCAAGATTTCGAAGAGAAGATGATCACAAGTTGATCATCAAATCAAGAAAAGATTCTTCATGTGTTGATGGAGGTCAAGTGAAGGATGTATCATGGGTTTATGCATATGAAGACAATGATCTGGACTTGAAGTAAATATGTGTGTCATCAAGCTTCAAGAGGATACTCAAGGCAAAGGTATAACTAGCTAGGGCTAAGGATGTGTTCATAGTCTTTTACCAGTCTTGGTGTTTGGTTGAAAGACCGGATTGCTAATATAGGTTTGTCGTACTATTAAGAGGGGTCTTGTCTATTAGCTTGAGTCTGATCATGTGTTGATAGCTCAATCCCGCTTACTCTAGCTCTCCATGGCATGATGCTATTTCTTGCGAATGTGTTTTGCAAATAGTTGAAGCTCATGCATTAACTCTTTGTAGCATGAGACTATAATTTACAAATGTGTTTTGCAAATGGTTGAAGTCCACGCAACTACTCCTTGTGGCATGTTGCCGATATTTGCGAATGTGTTTTGCAAATAGTCGAGGCTCATGCATATTCCTTGTAGCATGTGACTATACTTTATAAATGTGTTTTGCAAATGGTTGAAGTCCATGTACCTACTCCTTGTGGCATGATACTAAAGTTTGCAAATGTGTTTTACAAATTGTTGGGATTCGTGCATTTTCCCTTGACATGGTCTAAGATTGCTCGTCGCTATTTCCTTGGACTTAGACCATGGTGTTGGCTCTTTGGAGTTGTACTTTTTGATTTGACCAAATGTGTTTAAGATCAATCAAATATATGGGTTATGTAGCCCTCTGAATAAACTTTTCAAAGAGCCCAAGATCACTCAATTTCGACATCAGAGTCAAAAGTTATGACCATTTTTTCAAGTGTCACCTGTGCTGAAATCCAGGGCCAGACTGACCACAGTTGAAAGCCCAAACTGACCGGCCCTATGCCTGCAGACTGACCGCCCTTATAAGGCCGGTCAACATTTTTCAGAGGGCATGTTTTTTAGATTTCTTCCACCCGGAAGGCCCAGACTGACCAGGGATCCAGTCAGACTAAACCCTGTGAGGGCGGACTAACCCAGAATTGTATGTAACGACTATTTTTATAGCCGCAGATCAGAGTCTTGACTAACCGCCCTCGTGGTTCATGGATTGACCAGGTTTCCCTGATTTTCGGCAGATTCTCTTCCAACAGCTAGTTTTTGTGTGTGGGCTATAAATACCCACCTTGGCCAGTTCGGAGGCAACTCTTGGATCCCATTTTTATCCTCTTGAGCTTGTGTGAGCTTCTCTCTCAATTGTGCATGTGTTGCACCTTATGAGTAAAGGGAGAGGTTCTAGTTGCATGTGTTGCAACTAGAATTGGATTGATCGTCCAATTGTGCATGTGTTGCACTTGGTAAGAGTCAAGCAAGGGGCTTGGCTTATTACTCTTGGTGTTTGCCGACACCTAGACGGCGTGGAGGCATCGTCGTCCAGTGATCTTCTCAAGAAGCTTGTGAGAAGGCCCGGCGTGTTGTGAGTGGTTTGGTGCTCGCCATCTCCGGAGTGGAGGAAGAGCAACCGGGAGTGGATCGAGGTGTTGGTTCGTGTTGGAGCCGGTCCAAGTGGTTGGACTTACCTCGGAGGTGTTGGTTAAAGTTGTGGAGCCGGTCCAACGTGGATTAGGGGAGACCGGCAAGTCTCCGAGCACCACGGTAAAACATCATTGTGTCTTTGTGGTTTGTTATCTTGTGATTTACTTTGCGCAATTTACATTCATAGAATTATATTGCTTACATGTATTTGTATAATTGCTAATTATCAATAGTCGTTGGTTGTTGGTGCACTTAGTCAAGACTAGTTGATTTTGGTTTTAATTGTGCAAAACCGAATCGTTGTTAGCTTCCACATTAGAAATCGATTTTAGCTAAAAGATTTTTAAAACCACCTATTCACCCCCCCCCTCTAGTCGACCTCCTCGATCTTACAACACTTGACATCATCTCCTGTGAAAGGTTGCATCAAGGAGACGTTCATTTCTTGCGTGACCACACGATCAACACAAGAAAGGGCTTCCTCCGAACGTGTACCTGCATGAGAAGTGAACAAGCTTTTGTATTCATTAGCAATAAAACTCCTTAGGCGCGCTCCTTCCACCACCATGCCATTATTCTCCTTCAATTTTTTTTATTGCGTTCACCCTCTTTCTCTCCAGAGCAAAAGCATGAAAAAACTTCATGTTGTGGCCCTCCTTTGTTAACCACAAGTTATGAGCCCGCTACTTCCAGTATAGATGTAATTGGTCCTGGAAGCGCTCAAGCTTATACCTCAAAATTTGTTCCTGTGACACGGATTCTTGTGTAATATCTCTTCTTGGGCATCTTTCCAATTCTTTCTTCACCTTCTTTATTCTCTTCTCAAGATCCCCTATGATGTTTGCGTCCCAAACCATCAACTCTGACAGCACCTTTCGTTGCACTTCTTGCACTGAACTAGCACCCAATAAAAAAACATTTCCTCATGCCTCTTCCACTCGCTCTCGACATTCCTCTTCTTCTAAGCATTTTGCTTCAAATTTCATGGTCACACCGCCTCCTTGACCACGGTAGAGAACTGTAGGTTCCCCTCCATCTACAAACACCGGTTGATGGTCCAAATGATGAGGATCACCGCTAATCACTCTAACCAAGGGAATTTGCATATGCAATCTTGTGTTGTTGTAGCTCTATCCAGTCTCTCCTTGATATAACCTTCAGCCTTATGATTATTATTTCTCCTGTAAAGGGGTCTCCAATAAAGCCCAGATCTTCCAAGACACAACACTCAAGTGCTTGACGAAAAGTGTCCATATACACCTACCGCCGAGGCTGACCCCGTCCTTTTCACAACTAAAAAGTATCTCGTTGAAGTCACCGAAACATAACCAGGGTCTTTTATATTAATTTTTTAAAGTTTGCAACAGCTTCCAAGTAAGTTCTTTTTCCTCCGCTTTCGATTCACCATAAATCTCAGTTATGCGCCAAACATAACCATCTTCTTCTTTTACCTCGGCATCAATATAATATCTCGACTTGCTTCTCAGAGTAACATCTACACCCCACCGCCAAAACAATGCTAGCCCGCCACTCTGGCCATTACAATCACGCACCACCAAGTTTGACATTCCTAAAATCCACCTGAACCTTCCAATCCAACTTTGTTTCAGAGAGAAAGAGGATGTCCGAGGCCTCTTGCTTCTGGATATCCAGAAGCCCACAAACTGCCAAGGCGTTCCCCAAACCACGATAGTTCCAAGCTATGGCTTTCATTGAAACGGGCGGGATTGCTCCAGCAACCCCGTCTTAGCAAAAGCATCAACACTAGCCATCACCTTACCCTCCTATCCGCCCTTCCTTTTCTTTGTTATCTCATCCATCTGTTGTGTCACAGCCTCCTCCAATTGTCTTTGAACACCCACCGATTTTGCCTTGACTATCGGTGTAGTGTGATTTAGACGGCTTTTCCTTTTGAAGGTACCACTCACCTTGTTCTTGCCTCCTTCATTTAGCTTCTCCCCACCATTGTTCCCATCTAGCATTACAACAGCATCGTTCAGCGCCTCCTTACTAGAATGTTCTATGTTGCTATCCACCTCCATGTTCCCTATCACCGCCACGACTTCTTCATCAAGGCCATCTCCCACATCCCTCTCCCAACCCACCATATGAATCGGGACCTACATGGTACTATTAACGTGTTCCTTCTCCCCAAAGGCATTTGAAAACTGTACTTCCACCACCTTCTCACTATTTTTAGCAATATATTTCTCTCCCTTCATCCCAGCAGCTTCCCTCGTCTCCTCCTCTTCCACCATGTCTGCCCATGCTTTCTTTCCAGAGTGTTTTTTTTGTTCTGCCCCAAATCTGCATCCTTACCAAGCTGCAAATCCATTTTTTTTCTTTATGCCATCTTATTTTGTTTGATTTCTGCTTCCACCACTCCAGCTCGACCACACGCCATTGCCTCCTTCCCTCCCTGAACTTCTAGTTCTATTTTCCTCTGTCCACTTCCATCGAGATGGTATAACTCGCAGTTCGTTCCGAAACAGTTTCTCTTTTGCCTTCCAATCTCCCTTCACACAATCCCTGTCAATGTGGCCTATGATGCCACACAGATGATAAAAAAAAAATTGGGAGGAATTCGTACTAAAAAAGGTAGAAAATTTCTCCACCGTCCTCCCCAACCACCATCACCCCTCTCAGGATTGACACACTTATGTTGATGCACACCTTAATCTTGAGAAAACGCCCCACTACTAATTCATTTTCATCCGTCTCCATCTCCAAAAATTATCTCCCACATGCTCTCCAATCTTCTCCTTAGTCATGGCCAAACGGGTGTCCCGACCCAACACGGCATGGGCACGTGTCAGCATAGCCCGATAAGGCCTAGCAGCTAATCAGGCCACGCCATGCCGGCCCACAGGCCGAGGTGCCGATCTAGGCACGACACGCCTACGCCTCGGGCCATGTCGGGCCGGACCAAGCATTTTTCAACCCGACGACCCATTATCCTCGTAGTCGTCGCACTCGCACATGGCACACGCCACACACACTCGCACACGCCACACGCCACACGCACTCGTACACGCACACACTCACGCACAGAGCACTCCGCGCGACACCACCGCCGGCGTCTCATCCGTCTCTCTGCCCGGCCGCCATCGCCTCCTCCTCCTCCATGACTCTGCGCTCGGCCTCGCTCCGCCTCCTCCTCCGTCTCTGCGCGCCGCCGCCGCCACCTCCTCCTCCGACGCTCTGCGACTCGAGTGCCCGTCCTCCTCCTCGCCCGCCTCCTCGCTCTCTCGCTTTCACTGCCGCTACCTCCTCCTCCATGCCCGACCGCACCCATCCTCCTCCGCGCTAGCCTCCTCTCCGCCGCCTTGGTCAGATCGTGTGGGGACGCCCTTGCATCTTAGGGACATAGATCAAGCACGACCACAGACGCCAAAGTCGCGGTGCATGGACCGGTTTATACGGCACGACCCATCTGGCCATCTCTACTTCTCCCCCATCTTCCTTCACATAAACCCTAAAGGTAGTACATATACAACCTTGGTGCAATTTTCTCCAAAAATCAATGCACCTATTAAGTACCCAGCTCATCCTGACCGTCCGATCTTGAAATGGAATCTTAAGTTTCCTTTCGAGCGAAGCAAAGCCAAACAGAGCTAATAGTGACTTCGCTTAAGCCTCTCACCCAGACAAACCCATCCGGAAACAAACAGGCAACGCAAGCCACCAGGCCCAGCACGTTAACCACCCCCCGAAGCGGCCCCCATCCGCCATCCACGTGTCCAGAACGGACGGCCCAGATCCTCCCCGCAGTGGAGCAGGTGGGCTCCTAGGCTACGCGCAGACCGGCCGACGTCGCCGCGGCCGCGCACACGGCTCCGGCTCCACCTCCACCTCATCGCCGAATCCCCTTCCTCTTGTTCTCAGCGTCGCTATTTAGATCGAAAGGACCCCACGCACAAATCCATCGCCGATTAAGCAACCACTTGTATTTCCTTTCCTCGCCGATCGATCGGGCGCCATGTCGATGCTGGACGCGTTCTTCAGCAAGGGCGGCGGCTTCCGGGGCGCCAAGTGGTGCGCACGGTTTCTTGGGATCTTGGGGGAGTTCTTGATTTGTAAATTGGTTGATACTTTTTGGGAAGGTGGTGGTTTTGATTTGATTCGATTTGTATTGGTATCTTGATCCGCGCGAACAGCAAGACGCTGCTGAAGCTATCGATCCCGCGAATAAAGCTGCTGCGGAACCGGCGGGAGCTGCAGCTGCGCCAGATGCGGAGGGACATCGCCAAGCTCCTCGAGGCGGGCCAGGAGGCCACGGCGCGAATCAGGGTATGGATTTGTGCGTAGATTCGTGTAGGGATTGCTTGGGTTGGAGTGGGATTGGGTTCTTGGATTTGGGGATGAGGGCTAATTTGCTTGACCTGCGTTGCTGTTGCGGCTGTTGCAGGTGGAGCACATCATCCGGGAGGAGAACATGATGGCAGCGCAGGAGATTCTTGAGCTCTTCTGCGAGCTCATCGCCGTCCGCCTACCCATCATCGAGGCGCAAAAGTTCGTCCCTTGTCTTGGTTCTCATTCCGTAAATCATATATGCTAGTATTCACTGAGTTGTGCGATCATTTTGCGGATCAATTGCCTTGCAACTTCATCTAGGCATGTCGAAAATCTAGCTTGAATGCCCCTTGACATGGTAGAGTGTGCTGGAGCTGCTGTGCTCCCCCGGGGATGTAGTGACTAGATGACTTTTACTTTTCTTAAGTAACGTCATGTGAGGTGCTTTTTGACATGCCCTGCTTGATGCGTTAAGATAATCATAATCACTTTAGCATCAGCATCACTGTAATATGTTGTTAGTGCTCGGTTGCATTTGCAGTCGAATGTGACATGTCACCAATGGCACCATTATTTAACTTCGACAACATGGCTTTCTTTGGTATTTGTATAATACATAAATTTGTCCTGGTGCTCATTTTGTCAAACATGTCATTTGAGATTTTGAGTGCATAAATGTTAGTTCGCCGCTATAATAGATTATGGCAGTGTTTCTTCAGGAGTAGGCCAAAACTTGTCTGCTTGAGCTTCTAAACGATGCATATCTGTCAGGATCTATGCCCCTAAGCATCAGGTCGTTACGTCCTTTTCCCAAGAGAGGGAAAGAACCTGTTTTTATACCCTCTGCATGCTCCCCTTTGTACAATGTGCTTCTTTAGGTCTGCACCTGCCTAGTCTGAATTCCCTAGATGGTGCTAAATTATATTTTTAATATGCATTTTGCAAGTCTTTCTTGAATTGTATCCTCTTGAATGATAACATGGGAGATACTGATCCCAGCTCTTAAGTAAAAAACCATTCCATTAGTTCAAAAAATTGAGTGTGTTTCTATTTGAATTCAAATGTGGTGGTTATATAGTTTCCATAGGCTTGTAGCTAAATGAATGGGGTTGACTTATGAAATTTCTTTGGCTGCTTCAGGGAATGTCCTATAGATCTCAAAGAGGCAATATCCAGCATCTGTTTTGCTGCTCCAAGGTGTGCAGATCTGCCTGAACTGATGCAAGTCCAAATGATGTTTGTGACTAAATATGGGAAAGAGTTTGTTGCTGCAGCTACAGAGCTTATGCCAGATTGTGGGGTCAACCGGCAGGTCATATGACACCTTCCATTGAAAGTAACTTAATTATGTTATTTAATGATTAGATGTTTCTTAAACGACTGGAATCGATACTCCTGCAGATAATTGAACTACTTTCTATCCGTCCTCCCCCTGTTGATGCAAAGATGAAACTGCTGAAGGAGATTGCCGAGGAGCATGAGATTGATTGGGATCCATCAGCCACAGAAACAGAATATCTTAAACCCCATGAAGATCTATTGGTAAATATTTACATAGCAGAAACTATGGTCGATTCGTTATTTTGAATCTCACATGATTACACGTCTCTTTTCATTAGAATGGACCAACCTACTTCAATGGTTCTACACTTCCTCTTCCAAAGGAGAAACATGAGGAAACAGTAGCTGCAAGGGCTGCGGACCAACCGAATGAAGACTATGAGTCTGATACCGGCTTTGAGTCACTGGATTTGCCTGAAGTCCCCAAAGCAACAATTCGCCCAGCTTCTGATGCTCCATCAACCCCAGATATTGGTCCACATGTGCAAAGCTCCCAGTCGGCTGCTCATGAATTCTCAAACTCAACCCACTTAGAAGCAAACCCAACTGACTTAGAAGAGAACCCAACAGCTGATGCTGCTTTCAAGACTGAGCTGAAAAGTTCAGAACCTCCGGTTTCTGCACCATTTGCTCAGCCAAGTATGCCAGCTTTGCCAAATGAAAAGAAGCAGTTTATTCCTTTTGCCTCTCCACCATCATTTGTTGCTACTTCTTCAATGGAGAAAAATGAGTCAATTCTCTCACCTACATCTCCTCCAGTGAAGCCAACGGAGCCAGAAATCTTCACAAGGAAAATTGCTGAAGTGACCCCACCTTCAACACCTGATTATATGTTCTCGAAACAACCAGAACAGGTACACTCAGTCTCTCCCACTGATAGTGGGGTAAATGTAGACTTGGACGACATACTGTCTGCTGCCCAGACTGCTGCTGAGACATCAGAGCGAGCTGCATCAGCGGCCCGTGCTGCTGCAAACCTTGCGCAACTGCGCATTGCAGATCTGAAGAAGAATACTAAGGTTTATGAGAGCTATAGTGATGGTGTCCAAAAGGAAAGCCATCATCAAAATGAGGCGATGCAGAAACCAGTATTTGATCACCAGGACTCCTTTTCCAATGAAACACAGGGGTATGTGCCTTCCCATGTGCCTCAGAGGTCGCCATCGCTGGAGGATGATCCTTATTTCTCTTATCCCAACCTGTTCTCATCAAAACCTTGAGGGCGGAAACAAATGGTCCGCAAATTAGTTCTTAAGCATAGTTTGAAGTCTCTGCAATATCGCTTCTTCAGCCTTGTTTGGTCCTCATGTATTGGCTGTTGCCGGAATATTCTGTGTATGCTGAGTTGATACATAAAGGAGACTGCTGCAGTTTTACTAGGTTAATAGACGGTCTTGTTCGATGTCTGTAAATTGTAAATGTGTGTTGCTTGTACCAAATTTCTGAAACTTTTCCCACCTCTACAGGAAATAAAAACTGAATTCCAGTAAAGATTGTTCCTTGTCACTCATGAATCTGGATGGAAATGATACTGCCTTTCAAATAATTATTCCTCTCGACTCTGCTTAGTGTCAGTCAGAGTAATTATGCACTGCTGTTGTATTAGTACGCTTCTTTTATAAGTGTTGGTTAGCTCCTTGAGTTCATCTCATGATTGAAGCAACGTGGATGACTAGATGTTACCTTGGTCATTTGTTTCATTGTTTGCAATGGTCATCGTATCCTTTAGTTTTACAAAGTTGCTTCATTTAGACCCTTACATCACATGTATAATTGAGACGAAAGTTCACCCTGGTACTTACGCATATAGCTCACAGGATTATTGTTTTCATGAGTTTACCAAGATCACATATAGAAACAGCTACTGATTGACCAGAACTTCAGTAGCAGTGTTCAATATCCTGACAAACAGATCATGGCGGAGTGAACTGAAGCCTGATCAGTTGCATGTGACAGAAATACTGGTACATAGTACAGGAGTGTTCAGGACAGAGCATAATGGGCATGAAGGTCAGGTGTTACAGATACAGCTGCTGCTGCTGTAGAAACTCTGAAGGATACTATCTTCTTTCGGATACTTTCTTTTCAAAATGGCTATAAATTTGGGTCGAGCTGTAGAGCAAGTGAGCAACACCCTCACAGTTCAATGTAAGGAGCATCTGAATAGATAGTTTTCGTTGTTCCCATGCTCTACTGTTCTACTAGTTTCGAGGTGCTTGTAAGGCACTGAAAGTAAGAGTTGGGAGGAAAACAAACTCTGACTGATCGGTATCTGGAACAGATGGGCAAACATGGTCACTGATCAGCTTGTTTTCCTACAATATCTCACCTTCAGTTGATTGCCTGGTGGCTGGCTGGCTGCAGTCTACAGATGATGAACAGATTAGCTAGGAATACACATGCGCCGTTTAAAGTGAGAATTAGAGGGAACTGAACCATCCATGGGAAGAAAAGAAAGATGGCTCAGTTTCTAATAATATCTCACCTTGAATGGTCCATTTGGCAAACAACATTGGTAAGAACATGTGATAACTCTCCAGTGAGATATTCCCTCTTCTTGATTGTAACTACAAGAATGAATCCCGCAAGTGCAAGAACGTACCACCTAGGTAAGGCCCTTTTCCGGTTTCCTAACTATAATCCCAAAAAGAAGAGAAGCCAAACAATTCAACTGACATTAGAACAAAAAAACAAAATTCAAGAGAATCTCTAGAGCCAGAAAAGATTGGATAGCATTGTTGAATCATTGTTCGTTAGGCTTTACATGATGTTCTTGTGTAAAGTCAAAACGAGGTCTGTATAATTTGTTCAGCGCTCCACCATGACATTCTATTGATGGTCAGTAAAATAAGATCAACATTCTGGTCCTCTGATCACAGAACTAATGGAGCCTCGAGCTACAATTGCTTGATGTGAGTATGCTATCCAAAGCAACTCTTGTCAATCTATGGAAAAAAAAATTGTACAATTGCCCAAACTAGTCATGGATGATTAGAAAACCGGGCTACAAATTATCGTTGCGACTTGTGATAGAAGACAATTATCGTGGATAGAGAATACACAAGCTGGTAGTCTCTGATGACATGCCAACTTTGTGAACACCTGGTGATAGTTTGCCAACTACGTGAATTGTGTGTTCCGGATTATCTCAGATTGATCTAAGGGGATTCTACCTCAGAAATGATCGACTTGTCATCTGACACTTCATCAGAGCTACTGATCTCAGAACACTCATCAGAAGACCAATCACTTGATGCCTGTTCGTGATCACCATTCTCATTCTTCACAGGTGCACTCTCTGATTCAAGAATTGTAGGGAACGACTTCTGCATATTATCTTGTATAATTCCATCATAGTCCTTTCCCCTCCAAACAATAATTTGCTCCTTGTCAAAAGAGACAAGAATGCAAGGAACAAGGTCCTACAGCAAAAAAGAGGGGAGGCCAGGAAATGCATTCTGTTATGGGTCATCTTCAAGTCAAATAAACATTTTAATACAAGCCTATACGATAAACTCACCCTGAGCTTCACTCCAATCTTCCGATAATCACTTTTTGGCAATCCTTTACAATCTATTCGAACCAACTCATCAGTCAAAAAAGCATCTCGAACCATCGGCACAAGACTAGCATAATATCCGTTCTTGGCTGTGAAATGGCACAGTTGGTTAGTCATATATTTACCATACACGTGTCTAAGCGAAAAAGGGGGTACAGGATTACCAAGCTTCGTCAGAACAGGAACATGTAGGCCCTTCTTCCTCATTTCCTTTGTCTCCTCTACTGTGAGCCCTTCTATTGTTGTTTTAATTAGCCTCGGGTAGACAGGTTCAGCTGGCTTCCACAACATCAACGGAATAATAGGTCTTTTCTTTGGATTATAATGCCTCCCCCTGTACAGTACCAACTGACCGCCATGCCTGTGGATGATAAGGCCACCAGTTTTATCCTGGAAAAAAGGTAGTGTTACTTGTGCTTCTACTGGACAGTAATATCAAAACAAGACAACAAATAAGAGCTCCTAAAATGTGCATCGATATACGTCATACGGTCCATGGAAGTAAAGAGGTACTTAGTATTCTTGTTTCTTAGATACTGGAGAGATGATGCTACCTCAAGCTGATGGCACACATTTTGCATATCAACCGTCGGCACGCCGAGGCATTTCACCCTGACCGCCTCGCTGTTCTTCCAGTTGTTATGAATGTCATTTAGCATGTTATGAGTGAGCCCATCTCTCCCTACAAAAACATCAACCAACTGAATCAACACCATGATTATCACAATTTGAAATGCTGTCACCATTCTTGCTCCGACCCAGCGCGAAATTTACCGAGATTGATCTGCCGTTTGGTGCGGTTCTTCTGGCACTTCTCGACCAAGAACGAGCACTCCGCGGGGGTGAGCGGCTCGCCGAGCACGCGCTCTCGCTCGCGGCGGCGGGCCTCCTCCAGATCCCTCTCGGCGGCGGGGGCGGGGTCCTCGGCGTCGACGTCGCGGAGCGTGGTGTCGATGGCGGGCGCGCAGAGGCCGGTCCAGAGGCGGTCGAGGCGGCCGGGGCCGAACGGCGAGTACTTGGGCTCGCGGAGCCCGATGGGCCTGGCGTCCGGGGTGCTCTCGGTGTAGCTGAAGCGGAAGTCGAAGGGGAGGTCGGAGTGGGCGGCTGGACGGCCGCCGCTGTCCAGCGAGGACGGCGGCCGGTAGGGGTGCTTCTTGGGCCGGCGCTTCTTGGCGGCGGCGTCGTGGGGGGTTTCTTGCGGGGTGGGTTTCAGGGAGTCGGGCGGCACGAAGCCGTAGCGGTCTAGGAGGCGGGAGAGGTGGCGGCGGGGAGGGTGGCGCGGCGGGTGGACGCGGCGGAGGAGGCCGGGGAGGAGGAGCATGGGGTGGCCCGTGGCCGAGCCGAGCGACCTCTGCTGCTCGCTGGCTGCACCGGGAGACGACCGGTGGGTTCAAGGAACAAAACCCTCTCGTACTCTTGGGTGTTCCCTTCCCTTTTGGGGGACAAGGATCATTTGTACGAGTGGCATGCCCAATTTCATCTGGGGAAAATGATCAACAATAGCATTGCGGCTCCTAGTGTTGTTATTGCAGAAATCAACGCTTATACTTTGATCCAAATTACCTGCATACACAATCTCATTGGAAGAGATGATCAGCCACAGCGTAACAGCGTTGCGTTTTCGAGAGTTGTTCGAGCAGAAGTCAACGCTAGTACTTCGATCCAAATTGCTTAGGTACCCAATTTCCCAATCACATTGGGTTTTTGAGAGTTATTCAATCAAAAATCAACTTTGATCTATTCAACCAGTAAAATAAAGGTAAAGCCATTCGATTAGGAACAAACGTTTGTTTGTTTGTTTCAAGAATCTCTGAGATATAGCCACTCCACTCATGGTCAGAGGCTCAGAGCAAGACAAAACTAGGGACCAATCGGACGGCTCCAAAAGAGCCAAACGGCGTGAGCTAGTCATATTTTGGCCCCGTTTGGTATGCAAGAATTTTATTGAAAATTTGCAGAAATTTGACAGCTACAAGAATCGGGGGAAATACCACGTTCAAACAAGGCATTTATTTTGCTAGAAAGGAAAACGTGTGAGACACACGTGTATGACCTCTACACTTGGTACCCTACTGCTGGAAGCAAACATTCAGCGCTCCATTTGGAACGCAAGAATTTCATATGTTTTTTATATGAAACAATCCAATTCCCACGGGATTCAAGAAAAACTCCTACATTCCAATCTAGGCCTCAGCATCACAGCGTTCAGCGTTCGGGCGGGAAGGGTTTGGTCGCCATGGTGAGGATTCAGAACTGTGAACCCCTCCTTTCAATGACCATAAACACAATTCCGAGTTCCGACATTGAGTGAAGCTCGAGCACAACACTACAAATCATATCTAAAAGTAACCTCCGACAGTCAAAACAAGAAAGTACACAGATAAGGGCAGGCTATTATCATCTGAACCTTCCAAAGGAGGGGTGAGATACAGAATGAATTGGCAATTTCTTCCATCCTTACACTTGGTACAAAATAGTTAGATGTGACTTGTCAGTACAATTATCGCAGACCCAACAGATAGCCACGGCACCTCACCCCTACAACCCTGTCATATTGAACCTTGGCGCAACAACTGCTCAGGACACTGGTTCCTCAAGCTCTGCTGTTTTTCGCGAACCAATGTCCATGGCGACGCATCAAGGGAGGCACACAAGCATTATACATCAAAACATACTGTGGCCGACTATATTTTTCCCCATTGATTGATATGAACAAATGGGGATTCGACTAGGATGATTGATACACATTGCTCTCACTCTTAGAACATACAAGAATTAGCAGCAGGTCACGGGTGTGCTGTCATCACCTTGGCCCTGATAGCTCAACCGCGTGGAGATTGTCCGTTGAGTCAACTATCCACTCCGAGTTTCGATGTGGGCCCAGCTCTATCTCCTGCCGTACTACTTCTACCTTTTGCCACTCCTCCCATCTTTCGGCAAGACCGTCACCTTCAAGCATCCTCACCACCTCCGACATCTTAGGCCGGTCCATGGGGGAGCCCTGTGTGCAAAGGAGGGCGACCTGGATCAGCGACTCCACCTCAACATCAATGTAGTTGTTCTGTAGATCTGGATCAACCAACATCTCCAGCCTCTTCTCCTTGAGTAATCCTTTGACCTGCACAAAGCAGACAATTGGAAGAATGTTCAAGGGCATGCTGCTCTACCATACGCTTAGTTTAGCTGTAATAACATAACAAATAAAAAAATATGTTTTTTTTGTAGACCCCACTAAAGTGAAGTTTGTTTGATGAACAGATTTTTGACAGTAGTATAGAAGTTAATATCCAACACCAGCACAATATCAAGCCGCAAAAAGCATGAATATCTAGAGTGCAATTTGAACTGAGGAAATGGCACTAGTCAATTACCCAATCAAGTAGCATGACATCGTCATCATTGGCAAGGCGAGCAAGATCAAAGGCACGTTGTCCCGTGATAAGCTCCAAAAGCGTAATTCCATAACCGAATACATCCGTTTTCTCAGAGGATTTTCCTGTTGAAAGATATTCCGGTGCGATATGCCCAATTGTTCCACGCACAGCAGTTGTTACATGGGTATCCTTGTAATCCATTAGTTTGGCCAAACCAAAATCCCCCACTACAGCTTCAAAGTCTTCATCTAATAAGATATTTGCAGCTTTGACATCACGATGGATAATCTTTGGATCACAATGATCATGTAAATAGGACAGGCCCCTGGCAGAACCCAATGCAATCCTCCTTCTCGTTTGCCAATCAAGTGGAGATTCAGATGGTGTCCGTTCTACAAAATAAAACACAATCAATAAATTCATTATAGTAGTTTGACATTGTAGTTAAGAGAAGTACTACAATTGGGAAGATACAAAGGAAAGGCTGCAAGACTGGGGAAAACAATGCAGAGTACCTCTTAAACGTGATGCAACACTTCCATTAGCCATGTATGGATAAACAAGCAACCTTTCTGTTGGTGTCATACAGAATCCACGAAGACGCAATAGGTTTCTATGTACAGCCATACTAATCATCTCAACTTCTGTTTGAAACTGTAATTCCCCACCAGGTGTTCTCTCCTCCTTTAGTCTCTTTACAGCTACTAATGAACCGTCCGCTAGTCTTCCTTTGTAGACTTTGCCAAATCCACCTCTTCCAAGAATGTTCTTATTGCTGAAACCATCCGTTGCAACTTGTAGTTCTCGTAGTGAAAACCTTTTTAGCTGGCCAAGATGGACCTCTGGATCCTCCTCAGCTGTACCCAAAATAAGAAATCTCAGACAAAGTTGACTCATGTTAGCCTCCAAGTAATTTTCCTTCTTCCGCTGAATGCTTACCAGGTACATCAAAGAAATGCTCTTGTGGTTTCCTGCGCCGCCACCATGCAAAACCAATCGCAGGAACAGCAAATAGCAAGGCTGCACCGGCAGCCACTCCACCAGCAATTGCTCCAGTACTAGAGGAACTACTTCCTGTACAAAATAAGCCAGCAGCAACATCATATACTCCATACTAGTACAAGTACCAGTGTACCACATGTAACTGAAGAAAAAGTGGTGTTGCTAAGCAACGATCCGGAATCAGATGACAACAAATCTGAGAACAAGCCGGAAAATAGGTCATTGCATCCTTATGACATACCCAGAACTCAGAAGGATAAAAGGATCCAAAAGGACATATGTTGTAAGCCAATAAAAAATAACTCTTCCAAACTTTCCCAGATAATTTTAAAACTGGTTACATTTCAAGAATGGGCCAAAAGTTCTACAGTTTTGCAAATTTGGCAGTCGCTGCCAACATGAAAATGTGGCTATGGGAGGGGAAGATAACAAACAAAAAGAGGATTTAGGGATCGACTTAGTGCAGCTGCACCATATGAATAATTTTGTCACGGTTCTAATGGGGTAACAGGCCCTGTAGACTCCCAGGTCAATTCTGGCAAGAATTATAGTGCAGTGTAAACAAGAGTAAAGACCTATTCAGTCACAGACCAATAGTGCAGCATAGAGCAAGAATTGCAAAATTGTAAAGCTACGGTTCATTCTTAAAATTTATTTTAATTTGATTTTGAGAAGAAAAAAACAACTCTTCCTTTTAAGCTTTAACCTTGAAAAATACATTCAATATAGATAGTGGTCTCCAGTTTCCGTTGCATTTTATTGTTTCTGGAAGTACACTCATCCCAATTAGGATGTTACATCAATGAATAACATTACGCATAAATCCTATCGGATTCAAATATTTGCATGGACTTAAGAGTAGTGAATCTGAATAAATCACCTGGTGATTGCACTGGGGTTGGAGGGTTATATGGAGGAGGTGGGGAAAAGGGGGGAGCACCGGGACAAGGTTTTGTGGTGCCAGGACCACACAAGGCAGGGTTGTTGGCAAAACTACAAAAATAAACAAGTGTGAATAGAGTAGCGTCAAGGCAAAGGAAAGTGGATCTATCAACTACAATTTTAGTTTTACCTGATAGGGGTGAATAAAGAAAAAGAACCAGTTGATGGAACTTCTCCTGACAAATTGTTATTTGACAGATCCCTACAATTCAATAGAAACAATAAGTCATTAAACATTTACCAATTATATAACAGAATAGAAACCGTATATTACACTGAAGAAAAGGATGTAAACTAGTTCATACTCAGAGAAATAAATACTTACAGAACTTGGAGGGCAGTGATAGCAGTTAATGATTTAGGAATTGAACCCGAAAGACTATTGTTGTTAAGACGCCTATCCGAACAACAACAACAAAAAGATGAACCAAATAAGTAACATAGTAACATTCACAGAGAATGCTATAGAGAAAATATAATGAAGAGATTCCTGACAAGAAATTCTACTTTGAAAACCTAACAATATGATAGATGCCTGAAAACATCAGAAAGGAATGCCAACAAGCTAAACATTCATAGCCTGACAAACACTAGAGTGGCAATATGTATAACTACATGTAAACAAGTTTACAGAAAAGGATTGAACAATAAATCAATAAAAATCCTTTTATTACTCAGAATACGCATGATACAATTTTGTTTCCAATTTAAGTGCTGGTTGGTACATGTGTTTAAGCAATGACAAAGCATGTGAGGAGTTGCTGTCAAAAATATGTAAGCATTGATTTGTCCGGTTGATATCAAGTAAAAGAGTTTAAGAAAACAAATTTGACTACATGATTACACTAGCATCGCTTTCAAAATGAGGGTTTTATTGTCAGGTGATGACCTTTGGGAGCGAAGACCGAACAGAAGGATTAGGTTCGGGGGGATGAGGATCGCGCTTGGGCGCCGTGGTGAGGTGCAGCTAGGAGGAACCCTAGCCGCAGGAGAGTTCGGAAGGGGCAGCCGCCAGGAGCAGCCAGGAGTTGCGGCACAAGGGATTAGGTATAGGTAAATCACCTAATCCTTTGTTACCTTTTCTATTGCCTCTTTCTCTTTATATAAGATTACAATCAAACTAGATATAGAAGGTATTAAATACCGATACTAATTGGACTCTTCCTAAAATAGACTTTCTTAATGTGAACTTGCCTAATTGCAAACTTCCTAATGGGATACAAGGATTCCAAATCAGCAGCCCCTGCTGATTGCTCCTGGGCCGCCGGTGCTGGTAGCGCCTGCGCCTTGTGGCGTCTACCGTATATGCGGCCCCACATGACATTTATGTTGCCATGAACAGAAATTCTATCCCAAAAAAATCAAATCCATTTCATGTTGACCCAATGAGACTAGGTAGTTCATGTCTTCAATGCATATAAAATGCAGTAGTGTTAAACATGTTAGAAAAATTGAGACTAGGGTTTTGTTATTCACAACTATGCTGCTTATTGATCAATCAAGAGGTATATGTAGATATTGTTACATGGGCCTTATGGGCTACAAGGGCCACATGTGCCAAGAGAGAGAGAGAGAGAATGTACACCACTCTTAACACCCCCTTCAAACTCAATGTGGATCAGGAGGATCTAATGCACCGAGTTTGAGTAGATGAAGCCGATGTTGTTCTCGAGTCTAAGCTTTAGTGAAGAAATCTACAACTTGAAGCTCTGAGGGAACATACTTGAAAGTGATTATCGACTGCTGACAATGAGATCGTGTGAAGGATGCATCAACATCAATGTGCTTTATCAACTCATACTTGACTGGATCATTAGCAATTTGAATGACACTTGTATTATCACAAAATAGAGGTATAGGATTGTCACAATGGACACCGAGATCAATTAAGAGCCATCGAAACCAAATGATCTCTGAGGTGGTAGCAGCAAGAGCTCGAAGCTCAGCCTCTACATTAGAGCGTGACACCGCAATCTGCTTCTTGGACGTCCGGGCAATGAGCGAAGTACCAAGAGAGATACAGTAGCCAGTGATAGATCAGCGATTAGCAGGATCACTCGCCCAAGTGGAGTCAGAGTAAGCGTGGAGTTAGAGCTGACTCGAACTAGCATAGAACAAACGTCTAGACGCAGTCCTCCTCAAGTATCTCAGCACATGACCATAGTAGACTGAGTTGGGAGCACTGACAAACTGGCTGAGCACATGAACAGCATGAGCAATGTCTGGCCAGGTGACAATAAGATAAACAAGGCTCCCAATGAGCTGACGATAGCGAGAAGGATATGTCAATGGTACACCATCTGTATGTCGAAGCTGTAGGTGGAGCTCTATAGGTGTGGCAACATTGCGTGTATCAGTCATACCAGAGCGAGCAAGCAGATCCTGAACTTAGCGATGCTGAGAGAGATAGTAGCCATCACTATCAGAATGAACCTCAATCCCCAGAAAACATGTATTACAGAGTACTACATAAACATAACTTTTATGTAAGCCAGAAAAAAGCCACATAATACATGTCATCTCCTGTGATCAGCATATCATCTACATGTAGTAGAAGCAAAGTATGACCCTGCTGAGAAGTGTGAATAAACAAGGCAGGGTCATGCTCACTTGGAGTGAAACCAACAACTCGAATTACGGAACTGAAATGCTCAAACCAAGCACGAGGAGCCTGCTTAAGACCATATAGAGCACGCCTAAGGCGACAAATATAACATGTAGGAGCCTCAACACCTGGGGGTGGCTGCATATAGACCTCATGTAGACCACCATGAAAAAAGCATTCTTGACATCTATCTGAGATATAGTCCATGTGCATACCACTGCAACAGCAATAAGAGTACAGACTGTGGTAATATGAGCAACTGGAGCAAAGTCTCATCGTAATCTCAACCATAAGCCTGCTGAAAACCTCTTGCAATAAGACGAGCCTTGCATCGCTCTACTGAACCATCTGACTTGTTCTTTACTTTGTACACCCACTTGCAAGTTATAGGAATAGTTCCAGATGGTAGCGGAACAAGATCTTAAGTGCATGTACACTCTAATGCTGTGAGCTCCTCTATCATAACTAACTACCACTCAGGTATACTGGCAACCTCCTGATAGGTATTCGGCTCAACTACTGCACCTGCAAGAGAAAAACCTATCTCTCTGGTGCCTGAATAGAAGAATGATCACGTAGGGCATACCGTGATGTAGTAGAACGATCATCAGAGTTAGTGGTACTAGCCGGAGGGTCAAGTGGAGTAGAGGATTAAGGATCAGAAGGAACTCTCTGTCGGCGACTATAGTGAAAGGGAAAAGTGGAAGTGTTAGAAACTAGTGGAGCTAGTGGAGGAGACACACTAGAAGGTGAAACTGGTGGAGAAGTTGTATCAGGAGAAGACAAATCTGGTGAAGGAATGAGAGGTAAACACAAAAAGGAGGTGAAATCTGTGGAACAAGTGGGATGCGTAGAAGGATGATAAAAGAAGGGTCAACCCTCATCAAAGGTCACATCACGAGAGATGCGAATGCGACGTGCCGACGGATCATAGCAACGATAGCCCTTATACTCAGGACTATAACCCAGGAAGACACTCAACCAACCGAGCACTCAGCTTTGTGCGCTCAACATAACAGAAACCACCAAAGACACAAAGATGAGCATAGCAAGAAGGTGCTCTATACAGGACCTCACCAGGACACTTACCCTGAAGCTTGGAAGAGAGCTGACGGTTGATGAGATAGACTGCCGTAGAGACTGCTTCTCCCCAGAAGTGAGAGGGAACAAAGGAGGAGATGAGAAGAGTACAAGTTGTCTTAATGATGTGACAGTGCTTGCGCTCAACAACACCATTCTGAGCATGAGCACTAAGACATGAGAGCTGAGGAAGAGTACCCTCAGAAGAAAGGAACTGGCGAAAGGCTGATAAAAAATACTCTCCCCCAGAGTCAACAAAAAACACGAATGGAAGAAGAAAACTGTGCATGGACCATCTTAGCAAAAGACTGATAAATGGAAATCAACTGACAGCGATGTTTCATAAAATAGATCCAAGTATATCGAGAGTGATCATCAACAAATATGACATAATAACTATGGCCACCCTTCAAAGCAAAAGGAGATGGACCCCATACATCTACATGCACCAAATCATAAGGACAAGAGGACTGAGAGGTAATACTAGAATATGGAAGTTGCAGCTGTTTCCCCAGCTTACAACCAGTACAATGAAAACTAGACTCAACAGTGACATGACCTAAGGAGCCCTGGTGAACTAGAGTGGTGAAACGAGCTCCACAGAGATGACCAAGTTTGTGATGCCACTTGCTGAAAGAAGAACCAACAGGAGACTGAGATAATGACATAGCAGAAGACACTAAGGCATTCAACGTACTAGTGGAAGGAAGATGCAAGGTGTCCAAGACATAGAGACTAGGAGAGCCTCTACGGCGATGGCCAGAACCAATCACTCTTCTGCTCTAACGATCCTGAATGAAACAAGAAGAATCATCAAATCCAATGAAACAGTTCATATCAGTAAGCTGACCAACGGAAAGAAGGTTCATAGATATCTGAGGAACAAAATGCACATCAAGAACAGAGAAGTGGGATGTCGAGAGAATACCCTAATGGGTGATAGAGCAAAGTGTACCATCAGCAGTGTGAACATATGCAGCATCAATCACGAGTCTACGAGCAACAAGCTGAGAGCTGTCCGATGTAACATGAAAAGAGGCACCATAGTCCAGAACCCAAGGATGAGCAATGCTAGGAGCAGAAGGTGCAACTGAGGTCATAGCAGACATTGATCAAGAAGTCACAGTAGATGTGGGTGTGGCAGCAGTGATTGCTCCAATAAATGCTCTCGGAGGCCCAGTAGGCGCTCCACGACGACAATCAGATGGATGTCTAGCACGATAATCAATAAGATGATCTGGATATAACTTAAAGCACTTGTCAACATGATGACCAGTCATCTTGAAATGAGAACATACCAGTACTCTCGTGGGTGTCGCTCTGGTAGATCCAGACCACTGTGAGAGACCCAGGACAACATGTGATGAGGATCCTAAAGTAGGCATAAGCGAATGAAGATGAGTCTCCTTTGCAATCAAACTAGAGAGCACCTCAGTTAAAGTCAGTGGAGTGAGATAGTTGAGTAACTAAGTACGAAAAAGTTCAAACTCTGATTGAAGCCCCATCACAAATTGATACATGAGCGTCTGCTGAGCATACTCATCTTTGGCAATACAAGACTGGCAAACAGTGGCAATCTTCGGTGTCATAGACTCTAGAGGACCAGTGATATGAGTGAAAGCACTGTAATACTCCTCCACTGTTTGATCCTACTGCTGTTGAATACTATGAAGGTTCTTGAGCAATGTGAAGCGAAGAGCACCACTAGGCTGAACATCTCTCTTCTCAAAGTATGCCCACATCTGCTTGGCTGAAGTATGATACTCAAGACTCATCCTCAAAGAGACATCAACACTCAGAACAAGGCTAGTCATGACACGATCATCCTCTTTCTGCTAACCCTTTCCTGCCTCAACATCAACCTTCTTCGGATTATTAGGATCGTCGGTCAAATGAGAGGCCAAACTATAACCCCTAAGAGTAGTCTTGACTGAGAAAGCCCATGCTTGGTAGTTCAACCCATCGAGCTTTATGTTCGTGAACACGAGATATGAACTACCCATTAACATTGAGTTAGACTTGGCCATCCACACCCACACAGCAGCAACACATAGCAGTAGCAAAACAATCAACAGTAGTACTGTGCAGCAAATCAACAGAGCACAGCAAAGCAACCCATATGAGCAGCACAATCAACAGAGTGAGCAACAGGAGGCGTCACCGAAGCAGAGGTTGATGACGAGCTCCAGGCGACAAGCACCAAGGAAAGGAGGGCGCCTTGGAGCAAGGGAGAGAGTTGGGTCGTGGAGCAAGGGCTCCGGGGGCGCACTCCAGGCGGCGTCGTCGTGGATGGGGAGAGTGTCGGGTCGTGGAGCAAGGGCTCCGGCGGCACACTCCAAGCGTCATCGTCGTGGAGCAAGGGTTCCGACGGCGCAGAGGATGCGACGAGCTCGACCTCAAATGATGGGGCAGAGGAGCTCCGGCAACGACGACGAAGTCGACGAGGCAGGGGAGCTTCGGCAACGGCGACGAGGATGCAGAGGATCTCGGCAACAGATCTGGGGAGGCGGTGGCCTCCGGGCGACGAGGATGCAGAGGATGGCAACCTCCGAGATCCGGCGTCCTCACACAAATCCAGAGGATGCAAAGCTTCAGGCGATGAGAGCACGAAGCAGATCCGGAGGTGAAGATCTGCTCTTGAAGGGAGGCGGCGACGGTAGAGCACGAAGCAGAGCAAGGTTGTCGTCGGGGGCGGCTTGGGGCCCACCGGCCCGTGGTGGAGGAGCAACGAGCCAACGACAGTGGCGGCGGCTTAAGGAAATAGA
Source organism: Phyllostachys edulis (assembly GCA_036346405.1). NCBI lineage: Eukaryota > Viridiplantae > Streptophyta > Magnoliopsida > Poales > Poaceae > Phyllostachys > Phyllostachys edulis. The sequence goes on along the minus strand of CM070560.1, from coordinate 11,364,433 downwards.
ATTAGGGTTGGAGATTGCTCTGATACAATGTTAGAAAAATTGAGACTAGGGTTTTGCTATTCACAACTATGATGCTTATTCATTAATTGAGATGTATATATAGACATTGTTACATGAGCCTCATAGGCTACATGGGCCACATGGGCCAAGAGAGAGAGAGAGAGTGTACACCACTCTTAACAAAACAAAGTGTCTGCATCCATGAGACTGTCAATATCATGTTCTTTTACATAGTCTTTGTCATAAAAGTGCTTTCAACTTTCAAAAATCATCAAGTTAGCAGCTCAGGGATACTAACCAACTAGAATGTATGTAGTCAGATGATATTCTCAATGTCCTAACGATAATCTCCTTGGTGAAGTTTAATGAAAATACGAAGCGGACGATGTATCTGAGATAATAATGTGTGTACATCCAAAGCATCTCTACTATAACATGTTGATATCTAATTATATATAATCAGTGGTTATCTAATTAATAAAGAAATCATACAGGAATCGTAGCTTCAATAGGTTCCCCAATGAATCAGGTATTGGACCAGTGAAGTTGTTCAAGTACAAATCCAAACTGACCAAGTTTGTGAGGTTTCCGAGTTCACTGGGTACTGTGCCGCTTATGTTATTACTGTAGAGCTCCCTGCATCAGAAAGATTGAACCAGTGACTAAATTGTCAAAACGACAAAAAAATATGGACCAAAACCCCAAAACGTAGCTGATTTATGAAGTTTTGCAATAACTCGTTCATGTGGTCAGTGAAGGCCTTCAATGTTATCTGGTATCAGTATAACCTTTTGCACGCACTAGTCTGTTACTATTATCATGATCTTTGTCATTTGACAAATTGGCACCGTCAAGCCATGGACAATAGGATTGCTATCTAAAGATTGAATATATCATTATCAGAACATTTCAGTTGACAAGAAGATGTGCTTAATGTGTGGCTTGGTCTGACCACCATACAGTATTTAGACATGTTTTCCACATAACAGTACACATTCTAGTGATGTAGGCATGTAGCCCTATTTCCATCCTTTAACAACAACTACATGACGCATTGTTTACGTGAAAGGAAACAAAGGTCTTCAAAATAAAATATTTCTTTACATGCATTTGTATATTCAATGTTTTCACGTAAGTTGAAAAACGAGATGACAAACTACCACCATTTGCAGCAGGTATGGCATTTACGTAATAAAAAACTTGGCAACAGGAAGAAAACTTACAGGTACTGCAAGTTTTTGAGCTGGCCAAGTTGCGGCACCAAAGTACCTGATAGAGCAGCATTTCCAAGATCACTGAACAAGGCAGATAAATTTCAGTAGGAAATATAGAACAGGTGTAACTGCATAGTAGACAGACAGGTGCACCTACACTCTGATAACGCTGTTGTCGTTATTGCAGGTCACATGAAACCAAGTGCACGGATTGACCAGAGTTGGATCCCAACTTTGGAGCACATTATTAGGATCATTCAAGTTAGTCCTTAAGCTATGCAATGCATCACCTGTCAATAATCGAATGAAAAATAAGCAGCTGCCAGATAAAATTTAACCAGACTAAAACTAGGATTCTAAGTCCAGTTGTCAGAAACTATGTTATCCCAAGATGAGCAAAAGTATCCAACTACAGCCAGCACAGTAGTTGTAGGTACTAGCTACTATTCCTTGATGACGTAGATTGAACATGATTTTCATTTGAAGAAACACATCCGAATCCCAAGTTACCAAGCACAAAATAAAGTCAAAACAATAAGAGCTACTTGCATAGACCTTTGTACTTGCAGCTAAAAGCATCTGGCAGAAAATCGTTTGTCTGTTATGTTGTCAATTTGTTATTACACTGATCATAAACTAGAAAACCCAAGTCATGAATAAACACAAAAATAAGCTTTGAATTGCCGTCCTAGGTCTTAAAGGCAAACATCAAGTAAGACAAAGGTATCAACGGACTGCATAAATAACGAAAGTACAGCACCAACTTGGTCGCTATATATACCACCGAGTTTTCTAATACAAGCTCAACCGTTCAGCAAGATGGTTTCTGATTGTACGTGGATTAAAATCAACACTTTGCTCCTAGAAACGGAATTTGATCCAGAGGCCCACACGAGAATCACCCAATACCCAGCTAGAACTATAGACAAACTACCAATCATAACCCGAATTGGCAATTTAGCAAATTCGCTCCAGTTTAGCATAACGGAACACAGAGGCCCACGTGAAAATCGCCCAGCCACCAACTAGAAACACACACAAGTAAGCAACCAATCATATCGCAAACTTAGCACCATCAGTTCGAATCTAACAGTGGCCCGAAACAACAAAACCGCGTCACGAGACGTCCTAATCAAGACCTAACGACCGCGAACACGACTAGACTAACGTTGCCCAAGCAGATCGATACATAAGCAAGCATCAAGCAGCATATGGTAAAGCAATTTAATGCAACAGTATCCCTCGGAAACGCGCCCCAAAAGGCAGAGCACAAATCCCAGAATCCAGTGGTCTCGGGTCTCGACGACCACTCGATAAGAAACCACGCAAGCAAAGCCCCCAAAAATACAAATAAAATGACTCCAAAATCAAATCAAGCTTGCCGAGATGGTCCGATCCAACTATGACATTCAACCATTTCCATTCCCGGAGCGCAAAAATGCCCCGAATTTGCATCCCGAACAACACGAAATTTTGTACAGGCAATTCACAAACCAGTCGAATTCGCACTGAAGCCGAAACTGCATAAATTCAAATTTGTTCGGGCAAATTCACAAACCGCTCCGATTCGCCCGCGAGAGCCAAAAATGGGCACCCAAGCAAAGCACCACGCATCAAAAAAACAAACAAAAACAAAAACAGGCAACAATCTCGTAGCGCTCCCACGCACACAGCGCACAGCAAAGCCGCACTCCCAAGCGGCTCAAATGGGAGCAACCACCCCCAACCCGCAAGCGAACCGCTCCAATCCATCAAGCACCAGGAGCCACCCCCCACCCGCAGATCGAGCAACCCGGCAAGCCAAGCCAAGCTAGTAGTAACCCACCTTCCGTGTTGGCGAGCACGCGCGCGACGGGGTGGAGCAGCCGCAGCAGCAGCAGCGCCCACATCGCCCACCGCGGCGCCGCCATTGCCGCGATCCGCGGCCGCGCGTCCTAGATCTCGCCGCCACCGCGCATTTCCCCGCCGGATCGGATCAGGACTCGGGGCGCGCGCCCCTCCCCCGCAGAGCCTACCGCCTAGCCTCGCGGCGGCGCAAAGGCGATCCAGCGAAGATTCCAGTCGCAGCTTTTGGGCTCCTCCTCCCGTCCGGACGCGCCTCCTCCTCCCCCCGCTTTACCTCTCGATCTCTCCGAATCGATCCCCTCTTCTCTCTCTCTCTCTTTTCAACGACTTTTTTTTGGATTTTTTTGGATTTTTTTGGGGTTCGTCTCTCTCCTTTTATCGCGGTTGCTTTGCTTATGGTATGAGACACGGATGGGCTGGGGAATTGGATAAAGTAATAGTTTTATTTGGATGGAGGCAGTGGGGTTTATTTAATTTGGTGGGATTTGATTGAGCGGGGTGGGTTTAGTTGATTTGGAGTCAGAGCGGATTAATTAGTGAGAGGAGATTAGTGGAGGGGAAATCAAATGAGCAATTAGCATCCGTGAGGAAACTGGAAGAGCAGGAGGTGCAGTACGGGAACGGAGTCAACGGAACGGGATGCGTCGGGTCGAGGTGAGGGGATCCCGTGAGGGCGAGCCAACAGCGTGCAGCGGAAGGTTAGTTGTTAGTCAGTCAGACAGTAGTTGGTTAACTTTGGAGTCTTCCTCTGGTAAACGGCAAGCGCGCCTAAAATGCGACGGTAAAACACGAGCTTCTTTCTGACCATACTGTCTAGGCAAGAAACTTTTCGTGCTGGGCCGGATGGTTCGGCTAGATTTATATAGTGATGGCGCTCCGAGTTGGCGGGTATTAAACCATGGTTTACAAATTGAGATCACACAGCCAGTCGTAGGGTTGTCGGCGAGTGAGAGAAAACGCTAGGGTGACATATGTCACCGGCCGTGAGAAACGGTGCCATTTGGAGACATGATGGAGGGACGCGAATGCTCTCACGTGAAGCTAACAGGTTACACTTGCAAAGATGAGCCAGAAAGAATCAAGCCCCAGCGAACCGCAACACCAACACATGCGCCGCGCCGAAAGCCGCCGGTCCTCGCCTGCATTTAAGAACACGAAACGGCTAGTACCCCGACCGTTTGGGCGTGTGCCCGTGCAGCCGTGCGCTACGTAACGCAGCCATTACTACGGGCGCGTGCGTGCGTGCGTGCGATCGATCTGCATGCGTGGACGGACGGATGGACGATGGGTTTCCGCATGTGCGGCTGTGATTCGACGGTTGGGTTTGATTTGGCTGCAGTGGCTGGGTGAGGGCGTGAGGCAGCTATAATGAGCATGTAGTAGTATTTGGGATGGCTCGTCTGAATTTTACAGTAGCACGGTGCAGATTACAAGAGAAAGAAGACGGAGTAAGTGTAGCAGGAGGGGAAGAATAAGGAGCGGATCTAGGAACAAAACCGAGTGGGACACTATGTATATAAAAAAGTTAAATTACGTAGTTGAAAGTCTAAATAATATCATGTTCTGATATACTAATTTTTGATCTATAAGAACACCAACGATGAAATTAGTTTAATACCATTGCAAACCAAAATTAAGTGAGGGTCTAAGCCCCCACTAAGCCTTATATGGATCCGTCCCGGGGAGGAATACATGTACGAGTCGGCTCTTTCCATTTCTTGAACCGATCAAAAACACGGGATTGATCACGAATCACACATAGGCTTCTTCGATAGCGATTGAGTACCAGATGTAGGAGATTAGGTGGTTGGATTTTTTTTTCTACCGTAAGATAAGAGAAAAAAAGTGCATTTAGCCAATGTGCCTATAGTAAGAAAGTGAAAGAAGAAGAAAAGATGAGTTACTTCTTTTTTTTACTTCCATAGCAAGAGGAGAACAAGATTCCAAAATATCTAAATGGCATCTCGATTTTTATCCATGCTTTTTTCAGATACCCAACGCGGGACTTTCTTTGGTACTACTCTTTTATTATTTAAAATATATGCGTTGTCCCTTACCCGGACAGCATAATTTATGATTTGTATATCTGATGTTGAGCATACGTTTGTGATCAAACAAGGAACTCAAATGTTTTCTCTAGAGAAATTGGACATCTGAAATTCAAATTGATCATTGCTAATCGTCAATAGATCTATTTATGGGTGGCCTGACCCGAGCCTAACTCAAATTTTTTGGGCTCGGCTCTTGCTTTTTAGCCTAAAAGCCTGGCTTGAAGCCCCAAAAAGCCCGACAAAGGCAATAAAAATAATAGAAAACATTTTTATTATCGAAATGAATTAAATATTAATTTGTATTCCAAAAATAATTAAAATTTTATTATTTTATTGGAAAAACAATTTTGGGCCAAGCCGAGCTCAGGTCTGCCCGTTCAAGGTTGGCTTTTCCAGGCCCGACCTAGGGTTTGAACAGGCATAGTCGTCAAGTATATCTGCAGCCGATCACGATCACACCCAAAAAAAAATACAACCATCATTTCATATTAAAAAAATAGCTGATTAAAAGGTAAAAAAAACGGGGGAGAGATGGGGACAAGGAAGAAGTAAATTAAGATCCTACTAAGAGAAAACCTGGTGTGTAATTTGTAGTTTAATGAGGAGAGGTTAGTGATAGCAACACCAAAACTAGCTGGAGAAAAAGATGGAAGGATGAGGTCATAATAATCCATTAGATCCTTGGTGATTGTCAGTGCCAACAAGGTATCCTTTTTATCCCATGGCTCAACCGAGTACAATAATATATGGATTAGATTGGATTGGATTGGATGTATGATGTGGTGGTGGCCTACGACGTTGAAATTTTCTTCCCTGTCTTTTCGTGGTACAACTAAGCTTGTGCTAGCTTGTTGCACAAAACAAGTGAAAAATGTACATAATAAAACTTATGATTAATGTCAACGACGGCAAAATATTTAGTCTAGTTGGAATTAGCTTAATATGAATTATTTCACGCAGAATAGTGGGGGCTGAGCAAGAATTATTCGCCCACGACGTTGACATGTAATATTTGAGAGCTAGCCGGCATCATTGAACTAACCAGTTATCTGATACCAAGTCAAGAAGTGAACGAGTGCAAAAGATTTTTCTTTCGCAGCTTACGGGGAAAAAATATTTTCTATATAACATGCGCCCTCCAATTAATATTATAGTCAAATTTTGTGTGTACAGTTGATGCTGAGCAGGATTTAAATTATTATTATACTTGTGTGTACTATTTATTTATTTATTTTGTTATGTACAGGTTGCTTTAGAAGGTTCTTACCACATGCTGAACAAAGCTTAAAAGCTCACAAAAGTGCAAGCACTGAGAAAGGAACACCCTTTGGGAAAAGTACAGGCCCTTTCACCTAGTGCATGTGTTGCTGCCTACTCTGCTGCCCTCTTTGTCTTGGGCTGCTTTTGGGCTTTGGCCTGTTAACGCCACCTTGAGCAAGGCTTAATTCCAGCCTATTTGATTTCCCGGTTTTTTTTTTCTCAAAAGTTGTATACCAGTATGTGCATAAAACATAAGGAAAAAAAAGCCCAATTTACAACCATGAACTCTGCTCTCGGTTCGATTTTCAACTATAAACTCTAAAATTGTTTGAATCGGGACCTCAAACTTACGAAACTGTCCACTTTACCCTCTAGACCCAATCAAGAGTGGTTTTCCGCCGTGTCCCACTGGATCCTAGTTGTGAAAGTAATCCTTGTTAGCGCCAACCTAACAACATATGGGTCCCACATGTTAACCTCATTTCTTCTTTCTCTCTCTCTCTCTCTCTCCTCTTCCTTCTTTCTCGTTCTCCCTCTTTCTTCTCAGTCGTCGACTACGAATGCTCCTAGCCTCCCTCTTCCTCTTCGTTCTATTTTACTTGCTACTAAGTCCGATATTTGTGAGATGGCAGATAGCAAATCTGATTGATATGTTTTAGTGTGCAAAGAAGCCTTGTTTTCTTTTAAGGATATGCTTCCTTCTTTGCCTCCTACTATTGCTCACATTTTGCAAGAGTTTGCTGATGTGTTTCCAAGTGACATAACCCCGGGGCTGCCTCCAATTCGAGGGATTGAGCATCAATTTGATTTAATTCCAAGAGCCTCGCTTCCCAACCGTGCGCCATATAGAACCAATCCCGAAGAGACTAAGGAAATTCTACGTCAAGTGCAAGACTTTCTTGACAAAGGGTACGTACGCAAAAGCCTTAGTCCTTGTGTTGTCCCTATGATTTTGGTACCTAAGAAAGATGGATCATGGCGTATGTGCGTAGACTGTAGAGCTATCAATAGTATTACTATTCAATATCGTCATCCTATTCCTAGGCTAGATAATATGCTTGATGAATTAAGTGGCACTACTGTGTTCTCTAAAGTTGATTTGCGTAGTGGATATCACCAAATTCGCATGCAATTAGGCGATGAATGGAAAACAGCATTCAAAACTAAGTTTAGATTATATGAGTGGCTAGTGATGCCTTTTTGGGTTAACTAATACACCTAATACTTTCATGAAATTAATGAATGAAGTTTTGCGTGCTTTCATAGGAAAATTTGTGGTGATATACTTTGATGACATATTGATCTATAGCAAAACATTAGAGACACATCTTGAACACCTGTGTGATGTTTTTAATGCTCTACGTGATGCATATTTGTTTGGTAGTCTTGAGAAGTGCACCTTTTGCACCGATCGAGTATCTTTTTTTGGCTATGTTGTTACTCCACAGGGTATTGAGGTTGATCAAGCCAAGATCGAAGCTGTACAGAGTTGGCCGACTCCTAACACGGTCACACAAGTGCGGAGTTTTCTCGGACTTGCTGGATTTTATCGACGCTTTGTCAAAAATTTCAGCACCATTGCCGCACCGATGAATGAACTTATGAAGAAATGTGTTCCTTTTATATGGGGACCTACACAAGAACAATCATTTCAGATTTTGAAAGATAAGCTTACACATGCACCACTTCTCCAACTTCCTGATTTTGGTAAGACTTTTGAGCTTGAATATGATGCTAGTGGAATTGGACTTGGAGATGTGCTTATTTAAGAAGGTAAACATGTTGCGTATTTCAGCGAGAAATTAAGTAGGCCTAGTCTGAATTATTCTACTTATGATAAGGAATTATATGCTTTAGTTCGGACATTAGAGACATAGCGATATTATTTATGGTCCAAAGAATTTGTTATACATTATGATCATGAATCATTAAAATACATTCGTAGTCAATCAAATCTGAATTGTAGATATGCTAAATGGGTTGAGTTCATTGAATCATTGTCATTAAACATAAGAAAGGAAAGGACAATGTTATTGCTGATACTTTATCTTGTCGTTATACCATATTATCTCAACTTGATTTCAGAATTTTTGGTTTAAAGACAATTAAAGAGCAATATGTGCATGATGATGATTTTAAAGACATATATTTTAGAATTGTAAAGGAGGCAAAAGCTGGAATAAATTTGTTGTAAATGATGGATTTTTGTTTCGTGCTAACAAGCTATGCATTCCAGCTAGCTTCGTTCGTCTTTTGTTGTTACAGGAGGCGCATGAAGGGAGGCTCATGGGACATTTTGGTGTCAAGAAGACGGATGATGTTTTGACCGATCACTTCTATTGGCCTAAGTTGAGGCACGACGTTGAACGCTATGTGTTTCACTGCACCACATGCCACAAAGTTAAGTCACGTTTTAATCCATATGGTTTATATATGCCTCTTCCTGTTCCTAGCGTACCTTGGGAAGATATTTATATGGATTTTCTTTTAGGACTACCTAGAAAAAAGAGGGGGAAGGATAGTATTTTTGTTGTTGTGGATAGGTTTTTGAAGATGGCGCATTTCATACCTTGTCATCAGAGCGATGATGCTACAAATGTTGCTGAGTTATTTTTCAAAAAAAATTGTTCGACTACATGGAGTGCCCAATACAATTGTATCTAATCGTGATACAATGTTTTTGACACTTTTGGAGGACACTATGGGCTAAATTGGGGACAAAGTTGTTGTTTTCTACATGTCATCCCCAAACAGATGGACAAACTGAAGTTGTCAACCGGACATTGTCCACTATGTTGAGGACTGTTTTGAAGAAGAACTTGAAGATTTGGGAAGAATACTTACCTCGTGTGGAGTTGGCTTACAACCGTTCGCAGCATTCAACCACAAAGATGTGCCCTTTTCAGGTAGTATATGGATTTATTTCTTGCGCTCCTATTGATTTATTACCTCTACCATCTTCGAAAAAGATAAACATTGATGCTACACAACGTGCTAAATTGATTCTGAAGATGCATGAGACAACTAAAGATAATATAGAGCAAATGAATGCACAATATAAACTTGCGAGTAGTCAGGGTAGAAAAGAAATAACATTCGAACCTGGAGATCTTATTTGGTTGCATTTGCGCAAAGATAGGTTCCCTGACTTGAGAAAATCAAAATTGATGTCTAGAGCTGATGGTCCATTTAAAGTGTTAGAAAAGATTAATGATAATGCATATAAACTTGATCTGCCTGCAGATTTTGAGGTTAGTCCCACATTTAACATCACAGATTTGAAACCATACTTGGGAGAAGATGATGATCTTGAGTCGAGGACGACTCCAATTCAAGAAGGGGAGGATGATGAAGACATCCCTTCCACTAATACAACCATAACTACTACTTCTACTCTTTAACTTGATATGCAAGGACCAATTATTAGAGCACGTGCTCGCCAACTAAATTATCAGGTAACTTCGTTTCTAGGAGCTCATAATTGTTCCATTGAGGACGGATTGCTACCCATGTCTTGTGATGTTATTCTACTCAGGAACAAAGGTAAGGGGAGTACCACTACTACCACAACAAGTCCAGGTCGACTGAATTTTAATTCTAGATCGATTCGGAGTCAGCCAGACATCACCAGCTTAAATCATGCATAACTTTCACATACGGAGTCCGTTGGAGGTACACGAGTACTTGATGGAAAGCTTACGACGAGGCCTTTCCAACGGATCTAGCCTCACTGTCAGATTCATTCTGTATTCATCATAATCCTCAAAAGAAGTTGTTGCATCACCTGTTTGGGCCAATTTGGGCTTTGTAATCGTACCGGGCTAAGCCTAGGGTGGGTGCGCCCTCCTCCCTGACCGCACGCAACCCTAGGACGACCTGATTACCTCCTTGGCCGCAACTCCTCTTATAGGAGCCGCTGCCCCTTAGTTTTCGCGGGTTTTGTTCATTGAAGTTTAGCTTTGCTACTTTATACTTTGTCCTCTTGTTCGGCGAGATCAACAACGACATTGTCTTCGGAACCCCAATTATCTATGCAATCTTAATTCCTATTCACAATTTCATATTGTTATTTATCTCGTTCTTGCGTGCTTCTTCGGTGTATGCAGGAATTGATCTTCATGATCAGGTCTTCCAGGTATTCGTGCACAGTTGATAATGACTTGTCGAGCAATTCAGCGATTGCATGGTTTCGAGCCTTGCGAGTTCGTAGCCAGGATCGTGAGAGTTGAGCGACTTCTATCGAATTTATCTTCTCATCGAAAAATCGGGCCAAATCAGGACCTCCATGGTTCATCACCCAATGGCAGCGAGATCTCAATTCGTGGAGGATGTCGACGCTTCTTCCTCCTGACCGCTGACCACTCCAACTCCGTCGTTGCTTCTTGTTGGAGCTTCAAGCCAACATCATCGATGAGCTTTGTCCTCCATTCCCCTCTCCTTCCCGCGTGTCGTAGTCATCCGGCGTTCTTCGGAGTCGCTGCCACTGCCATCCATGGTCGCTGCCCCCACCCCCCAAATCCCCCCTCTCTCATGGTAGAAGAGGATGCTTTGAGGATGCCATGTCAACCTAATCCATGTAGATGCCATGTTAGCAAAATATGCACACATGGATGACACGTCAACCTAATCCAATGTCATGTCAAAAAACCACCTCGGATTGGGTCTAATAGGTAAAGTGGATAGTTTCGTAAGTTTGAGGACCCAATTCAAATAGTTTTGGAGTTCAGAGTTGAAAAACGAACCGAGTCAAGTGTTTAGGGTTGTAAATTGGACTTTTTCCTAAATATAATCACACAAATTTTCTCAAAGTACAAGACAGACACACACTCAACACACAACACCCACACACACACAATGTCACAAATTGTTTGTAGATTGCTTGTGTTGATTTAGTTATTTGCCGGATGATCCCACTCCTCTTAGACTATGTTGTCATCTATATAGCTGGCCCTCGAGTCATTCGGACGAGCAAAATCCTGGATTGGGTTGGGCCTATTAGAGGTGTGGCAAAACCAGCCAAGACGGGCTCAGGTTGGGCTTGGTAGCTGCCCTAAACACGATTTTTGTGTCGGACCCGGATTTTCACAAATCCAAATCCTCTGTGAAAACACTATGATATTTCTTGGATCAGTAGATAGCACTCACAAAATACATCACTGAATCAATTCATACAAGTCGTAAAACCAAACCATTTATTATTTTAACACATCAGAGTTTATATAGACCACATCGGGTGAGGTTTTACAATAAGGGTCGAGCAGGCCAAAAGATTACATCACAAAATGGTGGAGACGAGCAGGTTTCGACCACCTGGCCGAAAAAGGGTTTCAACCACCTAACGCAGAAACTACAATGGGAGCAAAAAAGGGCAGAGGACATCTCTCCACAGGCAGCGACTGGGGCAACTCATGTATGACTGATATTAACCAAGGACCTAGACAATACCGGTTGTACGCAAGTACCGACGAAGCAGCTAGACTGAGGCTAGACCAAGACTGTGGCGACCCAACCCTAGGGCACCCGAGAGGACCTCCTAGGACCAAACCTAGGACGTCCCTTAGGACCTCCCAGGAGGTCGGGTGGCACCTCCCGAGGCTCGGGTAGGATCTGCCCAGTAGTACCCATCGAGACCTGTCAGACCTCTCTGGATTACCAGCGAGGGAAGTGGGAGTCACGGAGATCCCAAGCGCCACGGCCAACACGGGGAGAGGTCGCGGGACTGACTGAGGAGGCCGTGAGGCTTGGGGATCACTCTGTGATTCCTAAGCGTGAATCGAGCTAGTCCCAAGGATCTTAAGCTAGCTCTTCACTGACAAACAAGAATGGTAACATCCACGTCAAAGACTTTATTTACAACATAACCAAGGAGTTGTTTACAAAAGGTGGCCTTAGGCCAAAAGCAAGCTTACAAAAGAGCAAAGCAGAGGTCCATCCACTATACCACAGGCAAAATGGTGGAGGGCACAACCTACTCGTCTGGTCCTCCTCTTCTCATTGTTGTCTTCTCCGATAAGATTTTGCATTGAGCAAGAGTGAGCACTACCACTTGTGTTTCGCAAGTCACACCCGTGGGTTAATGAAATGACATGCATACATGGATATACAACAGAGGGCATAATATGGTTGCTTTGCATAAAGCCAAGTTTCTTTCAATTACAATTACTAAGTTCCAAAGCAGGTGTTTAATAGAAAAAACCATTTTATAAATTTGATTTTCAGTTGGATAGCATTCATCAATAAATTAGTGAAGGATACCCTCTGCACAAGGCTCCTGCCAACCCATGGGATAGAAATCCCAAAAGCAGTTTATTACACATTTTAGAAACACAAAACCAACATCTAACTCTGAGTGGCCGCTGCCAGCATGTCCATGACCGCGGACACGGCTATTCGAATAGATTTACACTCGATCGAGGATGTGCACTTTACCCACACGACATGAGTTCCTCTAGTTTATCCGGCATCCGTCGATGCCACCTCTCACTACCAAAGGTAAGAGGTCTAGAGTTCATGACAAAGCCTTTAAAATGCATTGTTCCACCACTGACCTCTCATTGCTAAGGTTTTCGCCTCCTTTGGATTGACTCACAGATCTGGGCCCCTCTTGCACCAGTGGGAACATAGGTCATAAAGACCACCGGCCATAGAAGACCTCCCTCCTCCAAGCTGGATTAGCTCGGTGGAAGTTCTCGCAATTTACTTAGCTAGGTCCCACGCCCATCTTGGAGACATGTGGTTGCACGGTTTTGGCATAGCCCATCATAGGCCTAGCATTGGCGGCTCAAAGACCGGTCCTCAAGCCCGACTTGGCGACAATCATGAACCCTTGGACCTCCACCTTTACCAGGATAGAGTCAGGTGCATCAACCTTGCACCAACCAAGCAACCAATTCGCCCAAGTCCAAATCGGTTTTCATTTCCTTTTGCTTCCCGACAATATTTCCTTACTCCCATGACATCCCAAATGCCATGGTCAAAACATTTTAAACAATAGTTGGTCATGAAGGTAAAGATTTTTCCCAAATCAAATGTTTTTGGTCTAAGCCGATCTAAGCATATGTTTCACAATTGCTCTGGTTCACACTAATGTATTAACCAGGTTTTATCTAAGGTGACAACAGAGTTGATTCAATGTCAAGTTGGCCATATGAAGGAATTTGGGCATAACTATGTGTTTTAAAGACAGGTATTAAATTATCTTGGTAGAACTAAGCATGCATTATCCTTTGAAACAGAACATAAGTAAATTGAAATATTGGGTGCAATATGATCAAGAGCATGACTTGCCTTGCTCACTGTCTTGAGAGTCTTCTTCTTCAGTGGTCTCACGCTCCTCAGTGTCCTCACGATCTATACGGGAGAAAGGAGACAACTCAAACCAAATTCCAAATAAAGAGCCAAGAAGAACTTCAAAAGAAACTCTTAAGACTCAATTAACAGAGACCATTCACAGACTCAAATTAGGTTCTTTGGGAGAGGTCTCAATTTCTCGGAGAGAGATCAAATGAGGAAGGTCCTCATGAGGAAACCAGAGGGCGGCGATAGCGAAAAGACCAAGATGAAAACGCTTGTGTGAAGTCAGAGGGTGGTCTTTATACAAGAACCATAGAGTTCCACCGAAAATCCCAAGGAAGAGGTCCTGAAAGGGATATAATCTCTTCACGGTGGAGATAAGGTCAAGAACGAGTCGATTGCACAAGAGGACTTACCAAGATAAGGAGGAGGTGAGGAGTTGAAGGGGAGGTCGAAGGCAATCTGGGCAATTAGGGTCAATGCCCAAGCTCTGATGAACCTCCAATGGTGAAAGTCACGATGAAGGTGCTCCTAGGGATGCCCTCGGCGACAAGGCTCTCCAAGAGGCCAGCGGCGTGAGTCAATGTAGAGTGTGGGAAAAAAGGTGGCAAAGGAAGGCTCCACGGGGCTAGTTATAGTCAAAAGAGTGTAAGGGTCATTTAATGCGACGTGACTTGATGAGCATGAGGGTAGGAAAAAGTACGAGAATGTCCTGAAAAATAGTAAAGGACATTGTGCACTATTGCGGGAGAAGACTAGAAAAGACACCAGCAGTGTCCTCAAATGACTACATTCAATGGAAGCATTCATTTTCAAAGCTGCATTTAATGCAACAAGACATGCATTAAATGCCCATGGTACTAGTGTGGCGAAAAAAAAACATAGGAATAGGCAAGCACTGGCGGTGGGACCATCAAATCTAGAAACAACTAGGTCAAGGGGAGGTGCAGACGGTTAAGATCTCCATTGGGGAGGTCTTGACGGTCCAGATGTTCAAGGAGGGGTGCAGGGGTTAAGAGGCCCGATATACACAAAGGAGGTCGGACGTGGGAGGTCCCAACACACGTGGAGGAGGTCCACGTGACTAAGAGGTCCCGATAACCAAGATCTCATCGAGGAGGTCTGGTGAGGAATCCTTGCAAAGAGGAGGTCTGTTGGTAGGATCTCACCAACGGGAGGTCCTATCAGTTAGGCTCTCAAAAGGGAGGTTCCACGGCTCAAGGAAGTCTTGAGAGGAGGTCTAAAGGACTAGGTCAACAAGGGGAGGTCCTAAACGCTAGGATCTCCACGACGGGAGGTCCTGGCGGTGAGGATCTCAATATAGGAGGTCCTAGTGGTTCGAGAGGAGGTCTTCAGAGGTCGAGCTCCTCGATAAATGAGTAAGGAGGTCAAATGGATGGGGAGGTCGGAGGGCAGAGGTCGATCGCCGCCTCCCGGAGGTCCAAAAGGCGTATAAGAGGTCCTTTGGAACACAAGGAGGTCTGACCTAAAGAGGTGGGACATCTTGATCGTCAGGGAGCAAAGTCTCGAGTCCCAAGGAGGTCTAAAGTAAGGCCTAAACATGTAGGCACGTCTTGGCCATGAGGTGGTCAGGCCACACAAGAGGTCCAAACCGATTTCATCACAGAGGAGGTAGCAACATGAAGCTTCAACTTCTCCAACAAACCCAACTTTTAATTTACACAAAAATAAAAATAGTTTTATTTTGTTTTACAACTTAAAGGAAAAAGGGTTTGAAATTTCAGGATGTTACAAAGACTACTCGAAACTAAACTTGTAACGCCCTAATTTCCTAAACCTTTTTAAAATTTCAAAATAACGAGAACTATTTTGTTTTAATGAGAATTCAAAGCTTAACTTGAGAATTTCGGAATGGACTTTAAGCGACTAAATCAAATTTCAGCTAAAATTCTCTTTTGGCTTGTTGGGTTTGTTGGAGCTTTGGCGATTCCTCCCCTTCTATGCTAGTTCTGTCCTTCTCTGGTCCAAACCTCCTCTCGGTCTAGACCTCTTAAGTGCTTGGACCCCCCCCTCATTCATTTGGACCTCCCTGTGTCCTTCAGGACCTCCATGTGTCCTTTAGGACCTCCCCCTCGTTCATCAGGACCTCCCCTTTGTTAGATCTGACCGTTAAGACCCCCCCTTGGAGATCTTAACCGTTAAGACCTCCCTTTGTTAGATCTGACCGTTAAAACCTCCCTTTGTTAGATCTGACCGTTAAGACCTCCCCTTTGGAGATCTTAACCGTTCAGACCTCCCCTTGAGTGATCCGACCGTCAGGACCTCCCCTTGAGAGATCCGACCGTCAGGACCTCCCCTTGAGAATCTGACCGTCAGGACCTCCCTGTCCCTTGGACCTCTTAGTCCTTTGGACCTCCTTATAAGACCTCCCTAATAGGTCACGACCTCCTCTGTTCGGCCATGACCTTCCCTCTGGTCGTGACCACTTCCTTTTGACCAAGCTGTTCCCAAGTTTGACAGGTCCCACTTGCCAGCCTTGTTATTCTTGGTCATTTCTGCCACATAAGTACCTTGTGCATTTAATGCATGTTCGTCACATTATATCTTGACCATATACGTGGCTCATACATCGAATCTGGCCACATTGCGTGGCACCTTAATTTCTTCCCTTGTTCCCTACCTTCACAGCAAACATTATTTTATTATTCTTTCACTAAGCTTGGTCGTACCCTACCTTAGCCATCATCTACCCTTGACCTACCTTGCTATACCTTGACACGTATGTTTCCAGTGTCTTCTTGCCTACTTAGGCTATAATTGGCCGGGAAGCCCTTCCTCCTCACCTTTTTCCACACTTAGTGCTTTGGCTCTTGCTTAGTCGCTCTGTGGTGAGACCTTGTTGCCAAGAACCTCGCCAGGGACCTCCAGTCTGCATCCTCGCCATTGAAGGTCCCACCGGGGTGGTTGCACCGGCCTCAACCGCCATGACCATCCCACGACCTCCCCTCCTTTCTCCACTCCTTGGTGAGCTCATTGGTGCTTTGTTTTTCCTTTCTTGATTTATACAACCACAGTTGAAGCCGTTGCATCTTCCTCAGTACCACCTCCTCAATATCTTTCTCTGGACCTCTGTGGTCTTCGTGCAGGACTACCTCCCTGGTCCCTGCGCCAAGGTCACTCATTCGGCCTTTACAAAGACCACCTCTTTGGTTCTTCGCAAGGACCACCCTTTAGGACTCTTTTGCAAAGACCACCCTCGTTGGACCTCCTCCCTGTGAGTTGGGACTTCTTTCAAAGAACTTGTTTTTAAGTGTAGTGTTCTCCTGTTGGTTGAATTTTGAGGTTCTGTTGGAGCTCTGTTGGTTCTTTATGTGGTCATTGTTTGAGTTTGCTTTTCCCCGTGTAGATTGTGACGACACCGAGGAGCCCGAGTGCCCTAAGGAGGAAGACCCTCAGTATTGTGAGCAAGGCAAGTCACGCCCTTGAACATATTGAACCCAATATTTCATGTTATTTATGTCAGTTTCAACTAAATGTTGCATGCATATTTTGTTTCAAATAATTTAAATCCCTATTTTAAGTTCTTAGTTATTCCTGCAATCTTTTGTACAGCCAAACTTGCTATTGTCCTGTCACCCTTTATACCCTAGATGAAAACCTAGTTGATACAATAGTATGGACTAGACATTTTGCAAAACTTGATGCTTAGCCAAGCCTAGATCAATTCTTATTTTGGGAGATTTCATTGCCAAAGACCAATGTGTTAAATGTTCTAATCCATGACCTTGGGTTGTCATGGAGTTTTGCAAAAAGGTTTATAAAAAGCAAATAAATGATAAACTGGTTTAGACTAGGGCGAATTGGATGCTTGGTTGGTGTATGTCCATGCACGAGCTCAACTTGGGTAGAGTTGAGGCTCAGGGGTTCTGTGGCAGTCGCCCTAGTCAATTAAGGACCGGTCTTTGAGTGTATTTTGCCATGCCTCACCGTGCAACCATATGTCCTGTATGGGTAGGATCTGGCTGATTAATTTACAAAGTTCCACTTTAGTTGCTCATATGGTTGAGTTGGGTGGTCCTTCATGACCTACGTACATGCATTCCCACTAGCGCAAGAGGGGGCCATGAACTCTGTGGGTTTCTATTCACAGGGGTGAAACCTTAGCGATGGGGGACTGTAGTGGAATGATGCATTGTAAAGGCCTTGTCATGAACTCTAGACCTCTTACCTTTGGCAGTGAGAGGTGGCATTGATGAATGCCAAACAAACTAGAGGAATCATGTCATGCGGGTAAAGTGTACAACCTCTGCAGGGTGAAAATCTATTCGAATAGCCGAGTCCGCGGTCAAGGACATACTGGCAAAGTTGCTCTTAGTTAGATATTGTTTTTGCTTTGAAAAGATTTGACAAACTGATTTCTGTTGAGATTCCTATCCCATGGGTTTTGGCGGGGAGCCATATGATAGGAGGGTATCCTTCACCACTTGATGATGAATGTTATCCAACTATAAAATTGATTTGAGAAAATGAATTCTAATTATAAGATTACCTGCCTTGGAACTTAGTATATGTAATTGAAAGAAACTTGGCTTTGTGCAAATCAACCATATTATGCCCTCCGTTGAGATATCCATTATGCATGTCATTTTGTTAATCCACGGGCGTGACTTGCGAGCACGGTTGTTGTGCTCACTCTTACTCAATACAACCTTTGGCAGGAGAAGGCTCTGACAGTGAAGAAGACCAGATCGACTAGGTTGTGCCTCTAGTCAGTTGCCTGTGGCGTGCTAATGGACCACCGTTTTCTCTGATCCTTTTGTATTTTATGTTCGGCCCAAGGCCACTTTTGTAAGCAACTCTGTTGATATTTTGTAATAAAGTTCATGTTGTGGATGTTACCACTTTTTGGTACTGTGTGGGCTAGCAGTTGATCTTGGGACTAGCTCAGTACACAAAGGTCTTGGGAAATCCCTAGTCTCATGACCTCCTTCGGGTTTGGTTGTGAAATTGGGGAGCTCCTAGACCTCACGACCACTCTCAGACCTCCTGGTGGTCCGGCAAGATCACCTGGGTGGTCTTGTTGGACCTCTCGGGTGATCTTGATAGACCTCCAGGTGCTTTCTGAAGGGACTCCGGGTGGTCTAGACCTCCTGGGATGTCCTGGCGGACCTCCTGGGTGGACTTGACCTCTCGGATGGCCTTAAGGGACCTCCTGGGAGATCCTGGGAGCTCTCTGGTCATGATAAAACTATTCTTCGCCATTACCTTGTCCTTCTTCGACTTCGGGGTCCTCGTAGTAGTCGTAGTCTCCATGACCCGCAAGATCTGAAGGGTTGGGGAAAGAGCAAGAATGAGCACAACTTCCATGCTCGCGAGCCAACACACAAGATGTAATAGTATACTTGCATGGCTTAACAAGGGTGGCTCGGGTTCTTTTATTTGCCAAAGCAGAGTTTTCAAAAGGGCATAACAATAAAAACCTATCAATTAGCATTTTAACAAAAAATGCATTTTATTGAAGAGAATAAGTGTGCACTAATAATAACAGCAAAGGTTACCTCCACCTATGCTTAAATTTGATTGTGGTTACGTCTACCACTTAACAACACTGGGTACGACTACCTAGGAAAAAAAATCCAAATGCTAGGTTATATCCACCCGACCAGTTTTCATGCCATCCACAAAGGTTTTTGAAATAGAGCTAACTCTAGTAACATTCCCATGTCCGCCTTTGACCGTAGGCACGACTGTTTAAACAGTTTATACTCTGCAGAGATTGTACACTTTACTCACAAGAGATAATCAACTCGCAGCCCCACACGATTCCTTAGTCATGTGGTCGAGATACCATCACAGTAACTTTTCAAATCATCTCACCCTTTTCTTCATCTCACCTATATGGGGTTGCGCCCATACGTTGTGCGGGATGTTTACCACAACGACTAGCGCAGCTGGCCTCCACTCGCCACAATGACTAGCACAGCTAGCAACTTCACCTTACCTCGGTGTCCCATTCAAACCGGAACACATCCGCCGCTTGCACTACCTCGATCCTCTCCAGCGAGATGACTTTCAGGGTTCGATAACTTTACTAAGCCAAGTTGCACTTTGCAGACTTGTGGTTGCACATGTTTTACAAAGGGAGGTCATCACCGGATTAAGTCCTTAACGCCATCTAGGCAGTTCATACTACATTCTACACATTCTTGTGCTACGTCCGCACCCATCATCACACCATCCGCCCAGATGTGGTGAAAGTGGTTTGGGGTTTTTGAGGAGGAAAAACCGATTTATCTCAAAAACTTCAGTCATGTACCTCCCATGACTGCCTAAAATCAATTTCATGCTTTTAAGAGATGATGGTTGGGGTATTTTAATGCCCCGATACTTAAGTAAGACTATCATGTCGTTTAAGTACAACCTATAGCTAGTAATTTACCACATAGTTACTAGGGTAACAAGGAATAAGTGATTCAATTACCAAAGGAAGGTACAGTAATTAATTAATCATCAAATGGATATTTAAATACCTTAAGGATTTAACATACATTTGCTTAAAGAATTAAAGCATGCAACTCAGGTAGTGTAAAGGAATATAAATTGCATAAAATATAGGATCAGAATGATCAAAGTATTGACTCGTTTGGGTTAAAGGCAAGAGAGTCTTGGTAGTCTTATGCTTGATCAAACTAGAGGTCTCCTGCTTTTTCGAACTCTACTCGAACGAACGAATCGAAAAAAGGAACAACAAGCAAGGAGAACAAATAAACACCAAAGAAATAATAAATGAACTCTAAATTAAGTGAGACCAGAGCTAAAAGCAAGATCTTGAATTAATACAAATTTAGAAATAAAGAACACTGTAATCGGAATTATAATGGAGGAGAATGGAGTCCTCGAAGTTTTTGTTTTTTCGAGCACTGCTCATCCGACTACGCGTGGTCGGAGGGAGGAGAGGTTCGACTACACAAGTGGTCGAAAGGGGTTTGACTACCCGAGTGACCGGAAGGGGTTCGACTACCCAAGTGGTCGGAAGGGGTTCGACTCCCCGAGTGGTCGGAAGGACTACCCGAGTAGTCGGAAGAAGGATACGACTACTCAACGTGGTCGAAACAAGGAAAGGTTCGACCACTCAACGTGGTCGAAAGAAGGAAATGTTCGACTACTCAATGTGGTCGAAAGAAGGAAATGTTTGACTACTCGACGCGGTCGAAAGAACAAGGAATGATTCGACTGTTCGATGCGGTCGAAAGAACAAGGAAGGATTCGACTGCTCAATGTGGTCGAAAAACGAGGAAGGAAACAAGGCACGAAGAAACTCACTAGGATAGAGAGAGAGAGGCCGGAGGAGGTCGGCGGACGGCGAACAGCTGCGGGGAAGCTCGCAGTCGAAGGTAAAGGAGGGCGACAATGAAGTGGTCAGCGGGGACTGAATGGGAAGTAGAAATGCGGCGGCTCCTGTAAAACAAAACTGAAATAGAGTGAGGAGATTGCCATCAAGGAGCTCTGGGACACAAATTAAAGCGGGGTAGAAGAGGGGGTTGCACTGATGCAGTGAGGACCGAGAGGGGGTGCTCGGCGGCTTGAACTCGGAGCTCGGAGCTTCGGGCAAACCACAACAACAAAAGTGAGATAATAAGAGTTGGGTGGAGGAAGGAGATGAAGGGGGCTGCTCGGGCTCTTCTATAGTCTGGAGGAGAGAACAAGAGAGCCACTGAGGGGCTCGGAGGCGCGCGGTCCAAAGGCACGGCAGGGGGCAGGTGCGGGACGCGACAAGGCGTTAGCAAGCAGGTGAGCGCACGGAGGTGCAGCAGAGAAAGCACGAGCACGCCAGGGCAGCTCAGCACTGATCCTAGGAAAAGAAATGGGCCGAGCCCAATTAGGAGAGTTGAATTGAAACCAAGATTCGAGCTGAATTTCGAAATTCGACTTTTGAAATGAGGCAGAAACTAGAGAATTTTACAAATACACGATAATTTGAAATAGATTATTGAAAACCAAAAAAAAAAACAGAAAAATACTATTCAACATCCGAAAATAGGATGTTACATTTTGGACCAAAATTTGGTGAGGCTCTTCGTAGTAGTAACCATTGCAAAGACGAAGCTGTATCTAAACACTTGAAAACAAGCAAATTACGGCAGTGCTTAATTGCTTAGGAATCTGACAAATGGCACATACACCAGTTTGTTTATTTTACAATTAAGCTCCGGCTGCTAAAACTAATCACTCGTTTACCATTCAAACCTCCAAAAGTCGTAGCATCTCCCCTGCATTAATTTCCTAATGCAGAGCCTGCTGAAGAAATGACTAGCTTATAAGCCCTGAGCTCCTGATTAGGTTAATTAATCCCCACCCTGCGCCCAACTTGTCCTCGTATATTCTTCTATTATTGCGCGATGTGATGGCGCGAATAATCCATGGCGCTTTGGAGCCAGAAAAGGAAAAAAAAAACAGAGAGAGAAGAGACGGGGATAAGAGGCATCTCTCACAAGGCCCCTTTGCTCCCGCTTTTTCTGAATGCACAAGATACCATATTCGATCAGCAAAGATATTTTGGAGTCTAAGTCACAATAATATGCATTGATTTCTAGATACCATCTTTAGTCGTGAACTTACATTTTTGTTTATTTTTTTTAACGTGTGTGAAGCCATGAGATGAATCCTTTATTTGGTCAAAAGATTGCAGTGCATCAGTGCCACTAATGTGATGCCTTGACATTGGTCTAGCTTTTTTTGAAGTTCACACCGAACATATACACATACCCACACACTCTACACACTCACCACTCACGCCCACCCATCCAAACAGACACACGTGCGCGCGTCCTTTAACATACGCCTAATATAGAGAGTGACAGTGGCGGAGCCAGGATTTTGTCGATGAGGGTGCAAACTTTTTTTTGCGATTACAAGATACATATGCACACACCCCACGACACATACGCATGAGTGCGCCTTATATCACATGTCTAGAAAGACGAAGGCCGGGAATAAATCCGCGACCTTACAAAATATCTACTGAAAGCGCTCGTGTGTGCATAAAGGTGCGAACTTAAATGATATATTTCAACATAAAAGTTTAAATGACATAGTAAAGATTCAAGTGGAACAAATTACATGTTTCTAGTATAACCGGCATCACAAAATATTGCTTGTGTTGGTAGCCTGCTGACTATTGATTGCTGAGAATAACACAATGTAATTTATTGTATAGTCTGTGTATTATACTAGGTATATATACTGTATAAAGAGTTTGCATACAAAAATTTTGGGGGTGCAACTGTACCCCCATGCACTAATGTGGCTTCGTCACTGGAGAGTGAGGGCTTAAACCTCACGAAACGCGGACACGCACTATGACCACTGAATGCACCCACGTATATACTATGCGAAAACCATATGAATGACTCTAAAGCCACCGAAATGGCTAGGTGAAGCAACATGAGCTTAAGCCTAGGTGGGTTGCTCGTACGCCTAGCAAAGCAACCAACCGAGCAAAGCTTAGTCCTCTGCCATTGATCTAGCTAGGAACCTCAAATCTTTGTTGATACCATTTCTTCAAGTGACATGGCTAGTGGCCAGCCAGCCTGTGGACTGTGCCACGCTATCCTGTGGAATATTTTTGTGTTTCCTCCCACTCTTTATCTTTTGGAACTCTAGTGCCTCCCATGTTCTAGAACTTCACATTCGAGTGGATCGGTGAGGGTTGCAAGCTCGTCTCTAGTCGACTCCAAGCTCCAATTAAGCTCAGGTCGTAGAATTTCGTGTTTTTACAAAATAGTTATCATATGGTTCGTACTGTAACTCTATTGCAAGCTAGTAAGACGAGCTGATGCTTTACCAAAATCTTAACCGGCGAGCTGTCACATAGACCGTACCGTACCATAATTCCATTGTAAGCTAGTAAGAGAATTGCGCGATGTCTATATCTCTACTATTTAAAAATTAGAGTCGGTAGTCGTTCGTCCTTTTACTCTTTTTGACGTCTGTTAGATCGACGAGTAAGACACCGACGGTTCAGATCGCGTCGCTGAGTACAGTAACAAGCTAGTAAGAGAATTGCGCGATGTCTATATCTCTACTATTTAAAAATTAGAGTCGGTAGTCGTCCGTCCTTTTACTCTTTTTGGCGTCTGTTGGATCGACGAGTAAAACACCGACGGTTCAGATCGCGTCGCTGAGTACAGTAACAATTGACCACCTGATATAATAGAACTATAATTTTTTTAATTTGTAGCGAAGCAGCGACGTTCAACTAGTAACAACCTTATTTGTGTTCGCATCGATGCCGTCCTCCGGCTCGCATCTCTGCTTGCTCCTCTTTTCCAGCTTTAAAAGGAGAGCATCCTTGGACATCGACCCTCAGCGCCGTAACCTCCTTTCTCTCTCTCTCTCTCCTCCTGCTGCTGCTGCTGCTACACATGAAGAGTAGGAAGAGCTATGGGCAGCAGAGCCACCTGCTGAGCCCAGTGGGCAGCCCGCCATCGGACAACGATTCTGGCGCGGCCGCGGCGGCTGCAGGCGGGAGCTGCGCGGGGTACGGCGGCGGCGGCGATTCGCCGGCCAAGGAGCAGGACCGGTTCTTGCCGATCGCCAACGTGAGCCGCATCATGAAGCGGTCGCTCCCCGCGAACGCCAAGATCTCCAAGGAGGCCAAGGAGACGGTGCAGGAGTGCGTGTCCGAGTTCATCAGCTTCGTCACCGGCGAGGCCTCCGACAAGTGCCAGCGCGAGAAGCGCAAGACCATCAACGGTGACGACCTGCTCTGGGCCATGACCACGCTCGGCTTCGAGGCCTACGTAGGCCCGCTTAAGGCCTACCTCAACCGCTACCGCGAGGCCGAGGGCGAGAAGTCTGCCGTCCTCGGCGCGCGCCAAGGCGACGGCGGCGCCGACGACACGCATTTCTCGCTCGCCGCCGGCCTCGCGCCGCCCTCCGACCGCGCCGGCCAGGACGGCGCCGACGGCGGCCACGACGCGCACGTCGGTCTGATAATGGGTGTCAACGTGGGGTTCAGCGCCGGGACCGGGACGACGTTCTACGCGACGGCGGCGGCCGGGAAGGCGTACGGCGCCGGGGATGGGACGAAGGTGATGGAGTTCGAGGGCATCGGCGGCGAGGAGGAGAACGGCGTCGGGGAGAGGGGGTTCGCTGGCCACCTCCACGGCGTGCAATGGTGAAGGACTTTGCTAGGCATGCATAGGAGATATATATGTATGATGCTATGCTACTAGCCTACTACTACTTAACTTGAGCTGATTAATTATTGCTGCTGCCGTTGTTAATTATTGCTAGTAGTAGCCCGATTCTGGTTTTGTTTGAAATGCTTGATGAGTTAGTTTAAATTTTCCCGTAAATTTCAAAAGAAATGTCTTGAGTAGTTGAGTTGGGAGCTCGTTTTTCGATGACAGAAATTGAGACCCGTTTGGAATGAGAAGATCTTGTGTTAGAATTGGACACTTATTTGTAAAGGTCCATTCATTCTTAAATTCTAAAATATGCATGGTTTAGTTCTATACTGCCTAGTCAAGTAGTGGGAGAGCAATTTATACGGTGCAGTCCTTGCCACCTCTTGATACATGTGATACATGTCATATGGTGACATGAGGAGGACTATAACTAAAGTCACACACGCGCACGTACGCGTGCGCACGTTTATTCATGCGGCAATCGCGTGATTTGTGACCTGCGACGCACGACCGTGAACATGTCATGAACCAAGTCTACATTTTTTTTTACTGACTGTGCATTTCTCTCTCTCAGAATAAGTGTCTTATATGACCAGTGAGAATTTTCCTCAGACCTCCACTTGGAGTCTCCTTGGATTTCTTCGGGAGATCTTTTGGACCTCTCTTGGTTCACTCCAAGTGAGTGTGGTCGGAATACTGTGGTCCCATTGGACTTCTTCGGGAGATCCTCTTGGACCTCCCTTGGAGTGTGGAGATCCTGTTGGACCTCCAAGAGATCTTTTGAACCTCCCTTGGATCACTCCAAGAGAGTGTGGTTGGAACACTGTGGTCTCCTTGGACCTCTTCAGGAGATCTTTTGGACCTCCCTTGGATCACTCCAAGAGAGTGTGGTCGGAACATTGTGGTCCCATTAGACTTCTTCGAGAGATCCTCTTGGACCTCCCTTGGAGAATGTGGTTAAAGCTGAAGACCAACGTGTAATCATGATATGATAAATTCTGCTTAATTACCAGTAATTGGTTTTTAATTAGTAGTTACTAGTGTTCTAATGTGTGCTTTATTGAGCAGTTACTTGAGAGTAATTGACTTGACCCTTAAAAGGTTTTCGAGAGGTCCAGACCAAAAGAGATTTTTCCTATTCCAAGAATTCTTCTTCTTCCTCTCTGTCCTCTTGTGCTAGAGGGTTGTGCTATTTGAACTAAGCCGTCCGTTCTCTTCGGCGTGCACCGGGAAGGAGGGTGCGTGGTATCTCCGAACCATTGTTGCAGTGTTCACCTGCACAGGGTGGCAATAAGGTTTCTGGGCAGCGTAATTGCGCGACCGCTTGCTACACTGCGACGTCTACAATCTGCACTACATTGAGTCTGCACTGCTTATTGTTCTTCATCGACCTATACTGTAAGTTGATTATACGACCAGTATATTCTGTTATAATCATGATTTTAAGTATATTTAGAAGTGCAATGTGTAGCCTGCTGTTAGTATCGTTTTATGCATCACTAGTTATTTGTGACCTTTGCCTCATAATAAAATCTGGAATTAAAATATTGTCCATATTTCCAACAATCCAGAAACCTTATTGTGGATACTTTTGTGATCTAGCAATGGTTGGTGCTTCTGATGCTGTAAAATCTGAGAGGTTTTCTGATCAGAACTTTCGTAGATAGCAGACAAGGGTCAAGTTTTGGCTCATGTCTTTGGGGCTGTGGTGGGTAATCCATACACAGTATCCAATTACGGATGAATAGACCAAGCGTTTTGACACAGATAACAACACAACCATTGGATGCATACTGACCATACTATCCGACCAACTCTATGATGTGTATGACGAGGATCTAATAATCCTCATTTTATCTGTTATCCATAATTCTCATTATGGGAAAATATGATGTCATGTGGTCCCTAGATATACCCCTTATACTTACAAGGGAGAAGCCTACCAGGTGGTCGTAAGTTCTTCTACGACCACCCCCATAGTCGTAAGTCTTGCTACGACTACCTTATGGTCGTAAGTTCTTCTACGATCACTACCCAATCGTAAGTTATTTTACGACTACCCCATAGTCGTAAGCTCTTCTACGACCAGGTCAGCTACGGCCACCTTATGATCAATAAAACCTACAGGCGAGTGGGTCCAATTGATTAAGGAATCCAAGCAGTCAACATACGTTGTTATTATACGAAATAATAGCACGTAATACCCCATTATCTTTGACAAGTAACTGCTACGCGGCGTGAAGGAGTTACCATTCCGATGATTCTCGCAAGCGTCGCGAATTCTTTGGATTCAATGAAGCGCCTCTTCACAGGAGAAAACGGCTATTCCTTCACGACTATATAAAGGCAGCAATCAGAGAGGGAAAGGGCGAGGGGAAGAGACAACAAGTAATCAGGAAGACAGTCAGATACTATCTTCTGTAATAGCCTTAGTCTTTCTCCCGATTGTACGAAACACACTCAATACCATACACACACAGGAGTAGGGTTGTTATTCTCTCTGGAGAAGGCCTGAACCTGTATAAAAATACCCATGTCAATCTCTCTACGTGATTTCATTCTAGGAGATCCCCCGAATCAAACAATCTTTACGTAAGATCGGTTCTAAAACACCGACAGTTGGCGCCGACCGTGGGGATCTTCCGGTAATCTCTCGTCAACATACTCTCTTTTTTCCCAAATCTCATGCACTCATGGCAGGAGAATGGAGCGAGGAGGCTGGTTTGACTTGGCGGTCTGTGCAGCGTCGACATGGATGCGGTTTTGATTCTGAACCGAGTATCGACTCATCCGATGGTGTTGCTGCCTCCAGGGATCTTTCCACAAATCCAGGAGACTATGCCACTGATAGAGTCGAGGAGGGATCTTTATCCCCCACAACAGTACGTCCAACAGAGGAATCAATTCCTTCAAAGGACAAGGGTCAATCCGACCACAATCAGGTCTACACCCAGGCGGACTCACAACACGACGAGAGTTTTTCCTCCAAGTGTCTAAGTCCCCCTAAGGCGGTCCGACTTGGTGAGACAAGTTCTGGAAGCCACAATTCTAGGACTTCACCAGCATCTGGTGGTCCTCTCTCTCCGAATGACCCCAGAGAGAGCGGGATCAAGCATGCTTTTCCTGCAAATTCGACCATCTCTCCGCAGATCACACCTGCAGATGGAGACGGTTATAACCCAGAGTTCCCTATCCTGGAGGGGATTACTCCAAGTCGCCAGATGGTGTCTCTCGACTACTCCTCGAGCGGGGAGGCCTCGAGCGCAAGTGAGAATCATCAACGGGAGGTCTTCGTCCTTCCCTCAGATTAAGGTCACCCTTTTAGAGACCGAGCTAGGGACACTCCCTGAAGATCACGCACTGCGCCCCCTCGTGGCAATGGCAAGGGCACCACCGATGACGGACAGGACCAACACCTTGATGAGCGCGAGGGAAATCCTCGACATACTCGCACTCCATTGAGACAGTCTCAAGAATCTGACATGGAAGATCTTTGACGAAAGAAGATTGTAGCCCAGAAAAATCTGCTTGGGCACATCCAATATCAATCAGAGGAAGCTCAAGAACTCCAGCACATCAACGACTTGCTCGAGAACCCTACTCGAGAGCTCGCCCAAGCGCCAGGCTACGATCTCTTCATTGAAGAGATCGCACAAAGGCTTCGAACCACGATGGCAAGACTGGAAGCACCTCGCCGACATCATTCAGGAAGTCGTAGCAATACGACTTCTTCAGCTACCAGTCGATCAAACATATCACCGCGGAGAAATCAGCGCAACAGCGAGTCGCATCGATCTCCTACTCGAAGAAATGTCTTTCGAACGACTGATGATCAACAAGCTCTTCGGAAAGGTGATCGCTCACCATTCCGACGTGGAAATCTGCAGCAGCAGATGGAATACGAGGAGTATTTCCCTCGTAGGACCGAGACCTACTACAGGCCCGGTCAACCTGTTACTAGGTATCGTCGAATACGATCACCTGGTGATATCAACCTTTCTTTCCTGCAAAGGAGACGTCAAGAGGTTATTACCGGATATCGGGCATTTTCGCCTGACATCCGAGCTGTTCGCTGGCCACCTCGTTTTCGACCAGTGAACATGGAGAAGTTCGATGGATCCCAAAATCCCATTGAGTTCCTTCAAATTTATGCAATATTGTCAGAAGCGGCAGGAGGAGGAGAGCATGTAATGGCGAATTACCTTCCAACTGTGCTCGAAGGGTCTGCTCGATCGTGGTTACTAAATCAACCACTCGAGTCGATCTATTCTTGGCAACACCTCTGCAACCTTCTACTAGCGAACTTCCAAGGCACCTACAATCGCCCTGGGAAGGAGGACGACTTGCACCGGATGAGACAGAACGACCACGAAACCTTGCGCCAATTCATCAAGCGCTTTAGTCAGGTTCGTAATTCAATTCCGGAAGTTTTAGACTCATCTGTCATTAAGGTTTTCAAGCAAGGAGTCCGTAGTAGAAGGATAACAGAAGATATCGCTTTGAATCCTCCCACTACTGTCGCCGAACTCTTTGAGATGGCCGATCGATATGCAACTGCTTCTGAGGCGGTCGAGTGGAACAACACAATCGATCGAGAAGACAATACCTCTCGAGAGCCAGACAAAGTTGGTAAGAACAAGGATAAGAAAACAAAAAAGTCCAAGAACAAGGCGAAGGGTCAAAAACCCCAAGCCAGTGGTTCCAAGGAGGTCTTGGCTGTAAATGATAATGAGCCATGCACCTCCAAGCCGCACGCTGACCGAGGCAAAGATAAGCGCCCCGATCGGAAGAACGATAAGCCAAGGTGGTGTCCTTTCCATAAAAAGAAAGGACATGACCTTCGCAACTGCCGGGTCTTCTAACGAAAGCTCGAGGACTACTACAACGGCAGAGGACCACTTCCCACTCTCGAGCAGGTAGGACAAACGAGTGGTCATAAGTCTTCAGACGACGATGAGGAGATGCCATTCCAGGATCCGCAACATACCGTCGAACACATCTATGGGGGATCATCGGCATATAAATCAAAGCGACAGCTTAAGCCGCCGAACGTGAGGTAAACTCCATAGATCCTCCTCTCGTCAATAAATTACCGAAGTGGTCGGAAGTCACCATCTCCTTCGAGAGGGGTGACTGCCCGATTCCTTCGACTCGACCAGGTCGATATCCGATCGTGGTCGAACCCACCATCAACAATTGTTGAGTCAATCGAGTTTTGGTTGATGGTGGCAGCTCGTTAAACATCTTGTTTACGAGTGCCCTGGACGAGATGCAAGTACCCAGGACTAAGGTAAGACCGGTACGATACTCTTTTCATCGGATCGTACCGGGATCTTCAGCCAAACCTATTGGCCAAGTTTGTCTCCTTTAACATTTGGTTCACCAAGTAATTTCAGGACAGAGAAAATCTCCTTTGATGTAGTCGATTTCGACACGGCATATAACACCATACTCGGACGACCAACTTTGGCAAAATTCTTAATGGCTACTCATTACGGGTATCAATGTATTAAGATGCCAGGTCCCAAAGGAGTAATCACAATTCATCGTGACAAGAAGATGGAGCATACCGCGAAATCGATCCCTCGAGATGGTTGGTCAAATACCAACTTGAGAAGAAAGTCACCTTCGAAAGACAAGTCGAAGCCTCAAAGCTGCACCAAAGCCGAACGATAAGGTCAAAGTGGTTCCTTTTGACGCAGGGGAGCCCTCGAAGACTGTTCGCATCGGGGATACTTCCGACCCCTAGTAGGAAGACGCCCTCATCACCTTCCTCCGAGCTAACACGAGATGTCTTGTGCGTGGCAAGCATCCGACAATTACGAGAGTCCCCCGAGAGGTGATCGAGCACATGCTAGCTTTACTATGACGTATGCGAGACTTCACGACAAAGTACCGTAAATCAAAAATTACGAGATTTGCCCCCGATCGACGAGATGCTATTAAATTAGAATTGATAAGCTACTTAAAGCGGGCTTTATAAGAGAAGTCAACCACCTAGAGTGGTTGGCTAATTCTCGTAATGGTTAGGAAGTCAAGCGGCAAATGGCGTATGAAAAGCGAGACTTCACCGATCTTAATAAAGCTTGTCCAAAAGATGATTTTCCTTTACCTCGTACGTCGATCCTCGGATGATCCAAAAGCTTCTATATGCCCTCCTCATGTCTTCGAGGAAAACGCGGCATTATTTTCAAGCGCACAAAATAGTCATGTCTTGGAAAACCTCGAGTTTCCTTGGGAGCGATCCTCCGCAATAGGGAAACAACGGGACGCATGGCAAAATGGTCAGTCAAACTTGGGGAGTTCGACCTCCATTTCGTGTCCCGAACGGCCGTTAAATCCCAGATTTTGGCAGACTTTGTCGTTGAATGGATAAATCCTGAACCTGTTCAGGATCCCCAATATGATTCCCACGACCAGTGGGCGATGTACTTTGACGGGTCACTTACTTTAAGTGGCTCGGGGGCTGGGGTGGTCCTGGTATCTCCTACCGGAGAGACCTTAAAGTATGCCATACAATTAAACTTTTAGGCCACTAACAACATGGCAGAATACGAAGGTTTGCTAGCTGGCATACGAGCTGCGAAAGTGCTCTCGATTCGTCGACTACTCATGAGGGGAGACTCTCAACTAATCGTGAATCAAGTCGGGAAAGTGTACCAGTGCTCTAACCCGACAATGTCTCGGTACTTATCGGAAGTGCGTAAGCTAGAAAAGCATTTTTTAGGTTTCGAGGCACAATTCATCCCTCAAAAGGATAATTTCCTCGCAGACCAGCTTGCTCGAATGGCTTCTTCCCGATCTGTAGTACCAAAAAGAGTCTTCTTGGAACAACTCCAGAAGCCGTCCCTAGTTGAAGAACCAGAGACACCTCCTATTGAAAAGGCCTCTCTAGAATACGAGGATACCTAGATGGCTCCCATCTATGAGTATCTTCAGATGGGTTCTGTACCCGAAGACGATCCCGAGGTAGATCGCTTATCCCGAAAAGCCAAAATGTATACTTTGGTTGAAGGAGTCCTCTATAAACGAGGTACTCAAGGGGTGCTCATGCGATGCATTCCGCAGAGCGAAGGATTAACACTCCTTCACGACATACACGGTGGCATCTGTGGAAATCTTGCTTCCTACTGTAACGGCTGGCCTGGTAAGGCCTTTCGACAAGGTTTTCTCGCCAATGACCTGTCACGATGCTAAAGAATTGGTTAAAAAGTGTGTCCAATGCCAATTTCATAGCAGGCAAATACACCAACCAACTCAAGCATTAGAAACGATACCTCTGTCTTGGCCTTTTGCGACTTGGGATCTCGATATCCTAGGACCGTTCCCCAAAGCTCCAGGAGGTTTCAAGTTCCTTTTTGTGGCTATTGATACGTTCACAAAATGGATCGGCTTTAACCTCAGAATCGATAACAACGGAAGCAGCAAAATGGTTCATGATGAGATGCGTAATTAGTTGATTTGGAGTGCCGAGTCGAATAATTACAGATAATGGTAAACAATTTTCGAGCGCAAAATTTCAGGAATTTTGTGACGAGTTGGGTACCAAGTTATGTTATGCTTCTGTGGCCCATCCCCAAAGCAATGTGGCAGTCGAACGTGCGAACGGCCAAATAATACAAGGAATTAAAGCCCGAGTCTTCGACCAGCTTGTCAAGCGCTCGCGGGCTTGGGTACAAGAATTACCCTCGGTATTATGAGCAGTTCGTACGACTACTAGTCGGGCTACAGGTGAAACACCCTTTTTTCTGGTCTTCGGAGCTGAAGCCATGCTTCCTTCGGAACTAAAGACACGGTCAACACGAGTCGAAACTTTCAATGAATCCAATCAGGAAAAACTTCGAGCGGATGACATTAACCTACTCGAAGAAAGGAGAAACCAGGCCTTAATCCGTTCAAGAGTCTACCAACAAGCCCCTGCGGCAGATACTCACGATCGAAGGTCCAACCTCGCAGACCTTCTTTGTTGGTGACTTGGTATTGAGGCTCGCCAATCCAAGTCTAATTGAACAAACTTTCTCCCAAGTGGGAAGGTCCTTACACGTGGTCGGTTACCCGGCCAGGTCGAGACGATTGGCAATGGAAGGCGACTGTGTTCTCTCGAATTCTTGGAACATCGACCGCCACGCAAGTTTTATGTGTAACCAACCATTCGCATAATAAAGACTCAGGTTATCTCTACCTCTATTGTTTTACTTTTGAGTAGTGCTTTCATAATCTTTCGACTACATTCCAAACACCCAGTTTTCTTTACACTGGTCGAAAGACAGGTAACATCACCTAGTCGAAGCCTCTCCTCTCTACACGTGGTTCTGCCCACTAGAAGGAGCTTCCTAGTGTCGACTCGTTACTCACTTTTGCCGCCAATACAAAGAGCTCGGGTTCTATTTGGTCGAAATATTTTTAAAGCCAGCTCTTTTCACCTTAGTTTATTTCTTCAGTTATTTTGAAAAATATTCTAAGCAGAGTGCACTTTCTTAGATTTATTCAACCACTTTTGGTGTACTCGTTCCGTCTCGACTGGTCGGAGGAAGAAACACATCTAGTCGAAGTCTTTCCTCTCTGCACGTGGTCCTGCCCACTAGAATGCCCACTAGAAGGAACTTCCTAGCATTGTTCAGTTTCCTACTTTTGCTAACAGAACAGACTTATCGAATCCACCAAGGAAGGGCGAACAAATTTTTTAAAGTTCTCTAGACGTTTGCTTAACTCAAGTTGTCGTTCTCGATTTGATTAAATTGGTCGGAGATGGTAACATCACCTAGTCGAAGCCTTTCCTCTCTGCACGTGGTCCTGCCCACTAGAAGGAACTTCCTAGTGTCGATTCGTTCCCACTTTTTCGACCAGTGCATGACAATCGTGACAAAAAATTACAAGTTAACCAAACCTCTTTGTTTTCAGAAACCCTTTTTAACACTATTTACTTAGTTTGTCTAAGCAAACTAAGCAAATAGTCGGGGGGCTAGGATAAAGTTATTAATTTGACTTCAATTCTTAGTCTTTATTTCGTTAATTATCTTTTGAGTCACTAACTACTTGACAAGATGGTTTGCAGGAAACAAGATGGATTATATAATACATCAACAAAAGCTTATTTTTCACAGGTTTTTTACAAACTACTCTAAAGAGGGAGAGCCCAGTCGCATCTCCTCTGAGACCTTCCTGCCAATTGGTTGTATTTCTTTTATCAGACGACTTGCTTCTGCCTCAGGGCAGTCGAAGTCGATGTCAACTTCAATTGGTTGTACAATAAGGCTGGGGTCATGAGCTTTAAGTTTTGCCAATGCATAACTTACTGCACCTTCGACCGCCTCCTTGATTGACTCAGCTTGGTTGGCCTTCAGAGTGGTCACCAGTTCTTGCAAAGTCCCGACTTGTTCCCCAATAGTATTTATGTGAGCAGCTATCGTATCATCTTGAGGAGTTTTTCCCTCACTACATAGCTCACCAAGTATATTGTTCAGGAGCATAATGTTGCCTTGAAGATTAATCTTCATCGAATTCATCTCCTGTTGGTTACGAGTCGAAGCCTCGCGGAGTTGTTTATTTTCGACCACTTGCTTTGAAAAGAATAAAACTGGTCAGGCAAAAATAAACTCCTAGAGGAGGAAAAAACAAAAAAGTATTATTGACCAGTCGTAAGATTTTCTACGACCAGTATTAAGTCGTAAGTTTTTCTACGACATTTCTTTGATCGTAAGGTTTTCTACGATCACTACCTAGTCGTAAGTTTTTCTACGACAAACAACCAGTCGTAAGTTTTTCTACGACTCTAAAGTCCTAAGGATAAAATCAACCCTTGATTACCTTTAGGCGCTCCATCTTCTCTTCTGCGGATAAAACCGCAAGGATTTGAGGAACTGCCACTCCAGGTGGCGGAGATCTCTCACAAACAAGTTTGACCGGAACATCAACCTCTGCTTGTGAAAGATCTGTGCAAACAGGTATAACATTTATTAGACCTCTTTAAAGAAAGACCAAACCGAGGGTTAAGTTGAAGATTCACTTACCCGTCTTGTAGTCCTTGGTCGGATTTTTTGGCCCCGTATACCTCCACATAGGAGGTACTCGTTTCTTTAAAGGGCTAATTCGACGTGTGATGAAATTCTTCACCACATGCCATCTGGTCAGTCCCTCCTCTTTCAAGTCCTTGATGGCTTGAATATAGGGAGCAATCCGACTGATATCCCTGGGAGTCAAATCCCAGGAAGAATTCTTTTCGGCAGCCTTCCCCGTGAAAGAAAGGCTGTCATCTTGAGTGATTTTCCAGTAAAACCACCTCTTCCTCCATCCCGGCCACGAAGACCGAGTAAACATCTGAATATACTCCTTCGACTTCCCGTCATGGAGCTTCAGACCACAACTCCCAGCAATCCCAGTTTGTCGAGCCATTCCATAGAAATATTGAAAGAGCTCGAGGTCCGCTGAAATTCCCTGGTATGCCTCACACAGATACACGAATACACTTAGCATAGTGATGAAATTAGGACTGAGGTTCACTAATTCCACCCCGAAGTGCTCGAGTACGAGTGTGAGAAAGAGGTGAGCAGACAATCGAAGGCCACACTCACAATATGCCTGGAAGATGGGGATTTGCGCAATCTCCCCCGACGGCCAATGCTGTCCAACCGTCGCAATCCATTTCACAAGAACTTTCTCTAGAATCTTCCCGGCATCGACTAAGGCTTGAATCTTCGCCGCATCCATCTCCGACTCGGCCCACTTAGAAACAGTCCCGGCCATTTCTCTCAGAAAGGGGAGGTTTTGGATTAAGGAAGATCTTAGGAGAAGGCACGATTGGGTTGACGGCGGAGAAGGCAAGAACTCGATGAACAGCGGGAGCGATTCGGGGGAAAGTAGAAACCCAAGTCTCACCCCCGGTAAGTATTTATAACCGTATGCCTGGGCTGAAGGCGTGACAATCCAAAGGTTGCCACCGCTTCGGGAACCGCTCCAACGGATAGATCTGTGAGAGTCGATTGCGATTCTCTAGCTTGTCCATTCAAGAAAATCAAGTTCGTTTTTACACCTCAAGCAAAATTACTTTCTTGGTCAGATCTTTTTGACCAAACGAAATATCAATCGGAAAGGATTTTCTTCCGATCACCATACTACGACCACTTCGTGATCGTAGGAGTTCTCTACGGCTATTTGATAGTCGTAAGCAATCTTCTTGACCAAGCATATTTCTGGTCAAAGTAGTACACAAATGTCGAAGAGTTTTTCCTTCGACCACCTTTCTACGACCCTCTCGTGGCCGTAGGACCATCTACGACTCCTTAACCAAGCAAGTTACTTTCACTTGAAGCTAGGGGGCTAGATGACGAGGATCTAATAATCCTCATTTTATCTGTTATCCATAATTCTCATTATGGGAAAATATGATGTCATGTGGTTCCTAGGTATACCCCTTATACTTACAAGGGAGAAGCCTACCAGGTGGTCGTAAGTTCTTCTACGACCACCCCCATAGTCGTAAGTCTTGCTACGACTACCTTATGGTCGTAAGTTCTTCTACGATCACTACCCAGTCGTAAGTTATTTTACGACTACCCCATAGTCGTAAGCTCTTCTACAACTAAGTTAGCTACGACCACCTTATGATCAATAAAACCTACAGGCGAGTGGGTCCAATTGATTAAGGAATCCAAGCAGTCAATATACGCTGTTATTATACAAAATAATAGCACGTAATACCCTATTATCTCTGACAAGTAACTGCCAGGTGGCGTGAAGGAGTTACCATTATGATGATTACTGCAAACGTGCACCCGTTACAGGATTCGATGAGTCACCTCTTCACAGGAGAAAACGGCTATTCCTTCACGACTATATAAAGGCAGCAATCAGAGAGGGAAAGGGCGATCGAAAGAGACAACAAGCAATCAGGAAGACAGTCAGATACTATCTTCTGTAATAGCCTTAGTCTTTCTCCCGATTGTACGAAACACACTCAATACCATACACACACGGGAGTAGGGTTGTTATTCTCTCTGGAGAAGGCCTGAACCTGTATAAAAATACCCGTGTCAATCTCTCTGCGTGATTCCATTCTAGGAGACCCCCCGAATCAAACAATCTTTACGTAAGATCGGTTCTAAAACACCGACAGTGTACATGGACTTCAAGTCCGCCACAGAGTTATGGGATGCAGTCGAGCACAAATATGCCAAAGCTGAGGCTGGTCGGTGGCTCTATATGTGTGAGAAATTCTTTGACTACAGCATGGACAATGCTCAATCGATAGTTGCATAGGCTCATGAGCTACAGTTACTGGTCGGAGAGATTGCACATCTGGGTTTTGTTTTGCCTCCTAAGTTTGTGGCTGCGGGCATTGTTACCAAACTTCCTGCTTCATGGCGGGGTTTTGCCACTGGCTTAAAGCACAAGAGGGAAGAGATATCTATTGAGGATCTCATTACTGCCCTTGATGTGGAAGAAAAGGCAAGAGCAAAAGATGCACCAAGCACTTCCAGTCAGAACAATCAGATTAATGCAAATGTCATAGACAAGAGATATGGCAAGAATAATAAAGGATATGAGAGCGGAGGCTTGTTTTGCATGAGTACTTTAGAGTATAATCTGAATGTTGCAACTGGTTTGAATAAATATGAGGACAATATATGGCATTCTCGTTTTTGTCATATTGGTTTTGATAGTATTGCTAGAATGTCCAGATTAGATTTAATTCCAAAATGTGAAATTGTCAAAGGATCAAAGTGCCAAACTTGTGTGCAAGCAAAACAACCTCGAAAACCCTTTAAGGGGTTACATGAGGAATAGAACTTGGCACCTTTAGATCTTGTCCATTTTGACTTGTGTGAGATGAATGGATTGTTGACCAAAGGAGACAAAAGATATTTTCTAACTCTAATTGATGATGCATCAAGATATTGTTATGTGTATCTACTGAAAACAAAAGATGAAGCTTTAAATTACTTTAAAATTTATAAGGCCGAGGTTGAGAACCAACTAGAAAAGAAAATTAAAAGACTAAGGTCAGATCGTGGAGGAGAATATATCTCTCTTGAATTCTTCCAATTCTATGTTGAACATGGAATAGTCTATAAAGTTACACCACCATACTCACCTCAATCAAACGGGGTAGCTGAGAGGAAAAATCGGATACTAACAGACTTGGTGAATGCCATGTTGGAGAGTGCCAGTATGCCTAAGATGTGGTGGGGGGAAGCTTTACTGACAGCATCATTCGTCCTAAACAGAGTAATCACTAAAAGGTGTGAGATTACTCCTTATGAGGGATGGAAGGGGAGAAAACCCAATGTTAATTTTCTGCGAACTTGGGGGTGTTTGGCAAAAGTCAATATACCATTGCAGAAAAAAATAAAGCTTGGACCTAAAACAGTCAATTGTGTCTTGCTTGCTCATAACAGCACGACCTATAGATTTTTAGTAGTAAAATCAGAAACACATGAGATTATTGTTAACACAATAATAGAGTCCAGAGATGCTTCATTTTTTGAGGATATTTATTCTATGAGAACTGCAGGCGATACTTCTCGAACTAAAGATAATCAAATTATGAATAATAGTGTTGAACCTAACACCATCTCTGAACTAATGAGTGATAATCCTGAAGAAGATGACAATTTAGTCCAAGAGGCTCCTTGCAGGAGCAAGCGACAAAGGGTTGAGAAAACCTTTGGTGAGGACTTTATTGTATATCTCATGGTTGATGTACCAAACACTCTTTCAGAGGCTTATGCATTACCTGATGCTGAGTATTGGAAAGAGACAGTCTATAGCGAGATGGATTCCATCATGGCTAATGGGACTTGGGAGATCATTGAACGTCCTATCGGGTGTAAACCTGTTGGATGCAAGTGGATCTTTAAAAAGAAAATAAAGTCTGGCAGTACTATTGATAAGTACAAGGCAAAACTTGTGGCCAAGGGTTATACCCAGAAAGAATGTGAGGATTATTTTGATACTTACTCTCCTATTGCCAGATTGATCACTATTCGTGTGCTTATTGCATTAGCTTCTTCCCATGGTCTACACATTCATCAAATGGATGTGAAGATATCTTTCCTTAATAGAGAGTTAGAGGAAGAAATCTATATGGAGCAACCAGATGGTTTTGTGATTTCTGGACAGGAAAGTAAGGTATGCAAATTAATCAAATCCTTGTATGGTCTAAAGCAAGTACCTAAACAATGGCATGAGAAATTTAATAAAACTTTAACATTTGCTGGTTTTTCTGTAAATGAGGCAGATAAGTGTGTATTATCGTTATGGTGGGGGTTAAGGAGTGATTTTGTGTTTGTATGTCGATGCCATACTTATATTTGGGACAAACACTACTGTTATTAACGAGGCCAAATCTTTCTTATCTAGGTACTTTGATATGAAAGACCTAGGAGAAGCAGATGTTATTCTGAATATTAAATTGATCAGAAATAAGGATACGATCACTTTGAACCAATCCCATTATGCTGAGAAAATCTTGAGCCGGTTCGGTTTTGAGAACTGCAAAATTTCCCTAACTGCTTATGATGCTAGTGTTAAGCTTTGAAAGAATAAAGGATTAGGCAAAAACAAATTGAGATATTCACAAATTATTGGGTCCCTTATGTATCTATCTGGTGCCACAAGACCTGACATATCATTTGCTGTGAGCAAATTAAGTCGGTTTACTTCTAACCCAGGAGATGATCACTGGGAGACACTTGAGAGAGTGTTGAGCTACTTGAGAGGCACAACCTCATATGAAATTCACTATACTGGATATCCATGTATATTAGAAGGATATAGTAATTCAAACTGGATCTCTGATGCAGACGAGATCAAAGCTACAAATGGGCATGTGTTTAACCTTGCAGGTGCTGTAGTTTCATGGAGGTCGTGTAAACAGACCATATTAACGAGGTCAACCATGGAAGCAGAACTTGTAGCACTAGACACAGCTACTGTTGAGGCTGAATGGCTTAGAGAGCTTTTGCTGGACTTACCACTGGTTGAGAAACCAATACCGGCAATTCTAATGTACTGTGATAATCAAACAGTGTTGATTAAGGTTACAAGTACTAAGGATAACATGAAGTCCTCCAGACATGTGAAGCATAGGCTTAAATCTGTTAGAAAACTAAGAAACTCTGGAGTGATTACTGTGAATTATATACGAACTGAGAAAAATCTAGCAGACCCTTTCATAAAGGGGCTAGCACGGAAGACAATTTCCGTTGCGTCTATGGACAGGGAATGAGGCCCATTGGAGTTATAACTCAATAGTAATCCATACCTTTTTGATCGAAGATCCCGTGACTTAGGCAATGGGAAAAACAAGTTGATGTTTGAACAAGAGAGTACATTTTAATAAAATATGTACCTGTGTCCTGATAGACAAAGTACTCTCAACTGTATGGAAGATGATGGCTTAAAGCCTTAATGTATTCTAGTGTCCAATGAGGGAAAAAGGTATTAGCCTACAGCATACCTAGAATGAATACACCTACTTGAGCTTAACTAAGGTCGCGGTTCACGAGAATAGGCGCATTCTTTAGAAAGCTCATGAGCAGATAAGGGAGCATGACCAATAAAGCTCTGGTTAGGCTTGGTTCTTGGACAGCCTAGTATCAGTTGATATTTCAAGTGAAATCTAATCACGAAATACTGTGAATTCAAGGCATAGTCCATTCATCAGTTGTGAGAAGATGAATCTTGTTATTCTAGGTGCAAGTTCAACCCGTACGGGACTTACATTGAATGACTGGTATATTAACAACTCTTCAACGCAAAAGTCTTTATCTTACTCTTTACTGCTTGCCTTGGAATTGGTGGGGGAGTATTAGAATTGAGCCCTTATTTGTAAAGGCCCATTCATTCCTAAATTCCAAAGCATGCATCACTACTACAAAACATGCAATAGCAGACGCCTCATCACAGACAGTTCAAAAGGAACCATCTGCATTGGGTCTGTCGGGACCGGGCATTTGTAATGCCAGCCTATCACATACGATTCTTATTAGGAACTGTCTGTGATACACACCTATCACGGACGGTTCTATTAAAGAACAGTTTGTGATAATCACTGTTATCACAGATGGTTCTTGATAACAACCGTCTGTGAATTAACACAGATGGTTCTAGTTATAAACCGTCTGTGATAGTTACGTATCACAGACGGTTCTTAACAAGAACCGTCTCTGATTGTTGCTGGGAAACGAAAATTTGGACATAATGGGCGGGCTGCCGAAACTCGCTTTATATTAACCTTGCGCCTCTGTCGTCTCTCCTCCTCACACCTCATACCTCCATCTCCTCTTCGCTCTCTCCTCCTCACACCTTGCGCCCGGCCTCCTCGAGCTTGTCGCTCATGCCTCCTCCAACTCAAGCCCGGCCTCATCGTCACCGGCCTCCTCCGAACTGTCGCCCCGGCCTCCTCCACCTCGCCCGGCCTTGTCGCCACTTGGTCTCCCACGACCTCGCCGCCTCACCTCCTCCACTTGCCGCCCGGCCTCCCACGATCTCACTCTCTACTCCCCATTTGCTCTGTGATGTGGATTCTTGAGAGCTAGTGTTAGTGCTCTGTGAATGGATTGAGTTGATGCTCTTGTGATGTGGGTGATCTTTGTGGTTTATTGTTGAGGCTCTCTGTGCATGTGTAGTTCATGCCGAAGTTATTTGGTTTGGGCAAAAATATAGATGGTAGATCGTGTACTGTCTGGTAAAACCGCTATAACTTTTGCATACGAACTCGGATTGCGACGTTCTTTGGCTTGTTGGAA
Organism: Phyllostachys edulis; assembly: GCA_036346405.1. Lineage (NCBI taxonomy): Eukaryota > Viridiplantae > Streptophyta > Magnoliopsida > Poales > Poaceae > Phyllostachys > Phyllostachys edulis. The sequence continues at coordinate 11,322,869 of CM070560.1, read as the reverse complement.
AGCTAACGAAAAGTTCAATCCGAAAATCCATGAGACTCTAAACAAAGTGAAACCCCTCCCAAAAGGTCGTTTAGGGCCTCAAAACAGCCTCCGAAGTTTTAGCAGCCGTTTTTGGTTTTTTTGCAATGACGGTTCTTGTTCGTAACCGCTCGTGATGATGACGCCACTGACGGTTCTTGTTTAGAACCGCTCAGGATACTTTCACGACGGTTCAAAACCGTCTGTGATGACCTCATATCATCACAGACGTATAAACTCAGACGGTTCAAAAATCGTCTGTGATGACGGTTCCAAACCGTCTGTGATAACCCTTTGTGTAGTGGTGCATGGTTTAGTCCCATACTGCCTAGCCAAGTGGTGGGAGAGCAATTTATAAGGTGGAGTCCTTGCCATCCCTTGATACATGCGATACATGTCATGGGGTGACATGAGGAGGACTATAGGTAAAGTTACACACGCGCACGTACGCACGCGTGCGCATTTATTCGTGCGGCAATTGTGTGACTTGTGACTTGCAACGCACAACCGTGAACGTGTCATGAACCAAGTCCACCTTTCTTTTGCTGACCATGCATTTCTCTCTCGAAACAAGTGTCCCATACCAGTGAGAGTTTTCCTCAGACCTCAATTTGGACCTCTTCGGGAGATCCTCTTGGAGCTCCCTTGGAGATTTCTCTTGGACCTCCAGGAGATCCTCTTGGACCTCCCTTGGAGTGTGGAGATCCTCTTGGACCTCCAAGAGAAATTTTGGACCTCCATTGGATCACTCCAAGAGTGTGGTAACACTGTGGTCCCATTGGACCTCTTCGGGAGATCTTTTGGACCTCCCTTGGATCACTCCAAGAGATTGTGGTCGGAACACTGTGGTCCCGTTGGACCTCTTCGGGAGATTTTCTTGGACTTCCCTTGGAGGTTTCTCATGGACCTCCCTTGGAGAACGTGGTCAAAGCTGTAGATCAGTGGTCAAACCTGAAGACCAACGTGTAATCAGGATATGATAAATTCTGCTTAATTGCCATTAATTGGTTTTTAATTATTAGTTACCAGTGTTCTAATGTGTGCTTTATTGAGAAGTTACTCGAGAGTAATTGACTTGACCCTTAAAAGGTTTTCGAGATGTCCAGACTAGAAGAGATTTTTCCTATTCCAAGAATTCTTCTTCTTCCTCTCTGTCCTCTTGTGCTGAAGGGTTGTGCTGTTTGAACCAAGCCATCCCTTCTTCTCAGCGTGCACCGGGAAGGAGGGTGAGCGGTATGTCCGAACCATTATTGCGGAGTTCACCTGCACGGGGCGGCAATAAGGTTTCTGGGCAGCGCATCTGCGCGATCGCTTGCTACACTGTGACGTCTACGATCTGCACTACATCAAGTCTGCACTGTTTATTGTTCTTCATCGACCTATACTGTAAGTTGTGTATACGACCAGTATATTCTGTTATAATCATGATTTTGAGTATATTTAGAAGTGCAATGTGTAGCCTGCTGTTAGTATCGTTTTATGCATCACTAGTTATTGGGAACATATCTAGTGCAAACGGATTGTTCAGTTCTAACATGCTAACATTGCCATGGGCCGTCGGATCTCACGTGGATGCCCTAGATGCTGGTGGGTGGGATGCCCCTCATCACTTATGCCATTTTTTTTAAAACCCCCTGCGGTCTACATTGCTTCGCAAAAGCACCCGCGCCTCCAACACCTTCCCATAGCCCTTCGTCTTCAATCGATCGCACGCACGCCTGGCCTCACGCGCCTCCTCGCCACCCCCTCCAATCCGCCTCTACCCCCCAGGCCACCGCCTCCTCCTTCCCCCTGTCACCACCTCCTCCTCCCTTCCTCCGCGTGCCTCCGCGCCTCCTCGTCGTGCACTGGCCGGCCGCCCCCTCCAATCTGCCTCTGTCGCCGCCTCCTCCTCCTCCCTCCCCGTCACCACCTCCTCCTCCCCTGGCACCCGGGTGCAGTGCCGCCTCCTCGTTGCCTACTAGCCGCCTCCTCGCCACCCATTGGTTGTCCCCTCCAATCCTCCTCCGTCCCCCGTGCCGCCTTCCCCCTCCACCGCCCTTCTAGGCCGGCTCGTCTGCCTCCACGACTCGGCCACATGGCGCGACGCACTGGTGTTCCTCGGCGCGCTCCGGCAGTGAGGAAACCCTCTACTACCCTTCAAGGCCCGCGCTCCCATTCATTGCCAGGATATATTTGGATCGAGGTGAGCAAGGAGGTTCATACATTCATTGCTAGAGGAAGAGAGCACCCACGGGCAGAAGTGATATATTCAGTACTAGATGAACTTATTTAGCTTAGTGAGAATGGTTAATTCTAATTGCCGGAGAAACCAAGATTCTGGATATCTCCCTCATACCTCTGAACTTATTTAGCTTGGTGAGAATGGTTTATTCTAATTGTTGAATGGTAAATATATGTTTTTATTTCATTGTAGTAAACTATCTCATCAGTGCTGATTATTCAGGTTTGGAGGAAAGCCCCTTGGTTTCTGGTTGCATTATGAACCATAGTGCTCAATGCTATTTACCTTGGCATTGATCATGCTTTCCTATACAAATGTCATGGACTGCTGGTAGAATTCCCTTTGCCATTAGTTACTTCAAAAAGTAATAAACATAGCTTCTCTGGATGTTTTACTGTGACAAACCCCTAGGCAGAAATAAGGGTGGCTAAATGTTTTTTATGGAAGACACTGTAATCCATTATGTTGAAGACCATCATGGTATTCTAGATATATACTTGTTTCAATAGTGTGTAGAGATATATAGATAAGAACATGATGGCATCATTTTTTTTTCATTTTTCAGCTGAGCCAAGCATCAAGCCGTTTTTAGCATCCCAGAACTACTATATGGATCATCTAGAAGTTATTGATTGCAATCTTGCATTCATTTTTGCAGCCTGACATTCCCTAATGCCCTACGGTAGCTACTTATCAGTTCTTTCAGTTAATATGGACTGGTTTAGATTTTAGATCTGCCGCTTTTGGATTCAGAATGAGTTACACCATATCTGCGGTTTTCTAAGATGTTAAATATTTGATATACCAGGTGTTAAAGACCCTAGTGCAAATTGCAACCCACAGAAAAGAAGAAGCGAGCCAGTTTCAGAAGAATGTTCTCCTTGACCGTGTGCTCCCAGCAAAGGCCAACAGAAGCAGCAACACAACATGTTGAAGGAGGCCCGTCTCAAATTAATCATGGATTAATTAGCATTTAGTACAAGCAAAGATTTACCATCTTTTCTTGTTGTAGTGAGTTAAAACTGAGTGAATGCATTCACTTTATTGATTATCAGAATGTGGTATTCTCAGGATAATGTGAATGTAGTAGTAGTGTTTGCTTGTGCAGTTCCGACAGAGATGAGAAATGCCAAATTGTACTATTGTTAAAATTGAGTGAATGTATCAGGTTTCCAAATTGTTGTTGTCTACAAGCATCAGTGAGAATGAGAAATAGCTTTCAAATTGTGGTTGAATGAAAATAGCCCATTGCTGTCTTTTTTCTAGTACCATGTCTCTTGATACAGGTTCTCATGCAATAAAAAAGAATTAAGAGATGACATGAATTAGGTTGAATGCAAATTGTTGTTGTCTCTTGATACAGGTTCTAATGGAACATGAAGATTGACCTATACAAAAATGTTTAAAAATGCAAAGTCCAAATAAGCTGACTTGAATCCTTGTCAAACTGAGCTCAACAAGCTTATCTCTGTATGTTGCAGTTAATGACATAAGTGAAAACCGCCTTGCATTTAGCTTTACAAAAGACACTAATCGTTTTCAAATGTCATCCTACGACCATAAATAAGCCCAGTAAATGCTGACCATGGAGAAGGTACATAAATCTCAAGTTTCCATCCAAATACTACAGCAATATCATGGTGGAATCTAAAAGACCACTTAACACACATAGTACTTTAACAATGAATTCAGAAGTTGTTGAGGACAACAAATATCCAATTGCAAACATTTTAGGACCATGGCTCCATCCCCACAAGCACATCAGTTTCTTTCTGATTTGGCCTAAAAATGTAATTGGATTAGTTGGTATAAGAGTGACTACTTGTCCATCAACGAAAAATCAGCAATGTATAAAATGACTATTACAAACAGAGATGGGCTCCTGCTAGAGTAAGTGACAAAAACAAATTTTACAAAGTATCATTGAGAAAACTTACAGAAGAATGTTAGCCTCAATTTGCTGTCGTCCTCAAAGGGCAATTGCGGCTGTCATGGTATACGACCTCCTTGCATGACCTACACATGCGTGGCACCCTTGTTTTGTTCTCCACATTCTCGTCTTTCTTCGCATCTGTCTTTACCTTCTGTCCTGGCTTTATTTTCTTGCACCTACCCTTGGAGTTAACATCGTTTGGTGGCTTTATGCTGACTTTCTTAGGGATGGTACAACCCGCAAATGCTTCAATGTCTTCAGCTCTACTTACCACATTCTCAGGAATTAGAGGAGTCACTTCTTCCCCAAATGTGACAAACCGATCACTAAGAAATTTCAAGCCTTCATATGTTCCTCCTGCATGGTGAATTAATTCCTCCATCTTGCTACGTATTTTCAATGCCAACTCATCTTTAGATGTTTCTATTGCACTCCTTGGTTTTTCTTGCAACAAATTGCCCTCTCCATCGAATACATCGTCCTTAGTTACCATTTTGGTCCACCTCTTTAACACAAATGGGATTGGTAGCTCCTTAAGTGATGGACTCTGCAACACACGGACGATATGGTGGCAAGGAATTCCAAATGACTCAAAGAACATGCACGAGCATTTGGCATCTTTTGTTGTAAGGTTGCAGCGTACCTCTCTTACCTTATTTGAGTTATCGCTAACTATTGAGATTTTATACTCTCCTACGCTTTCCATGTTCTCCACATTGCAATGCTCCTGGGCAGCAAACACTTCTTTCTGAAACTCATTGAAGACCGTGAACGTGAAGATCTCACTACCATGCTTCTCTATTGCCTAGGTGGTCTGCAACACAGGCATTGTGTGTAATGTGGCATTGTCAGCTTCCAACTTATTCTGACGTTGTTCTTCGACTGCATTAACAAATCTTATCCAAAACTCCACCAAAGTATTTTTGAATCCAATAAACCGATTGAAGAAAGAGTTACAACTCTCTGACCTAGAAGTGGTTCTAAGGATTCCTGCCAAGAACACATCTTTGAAGTAAGCGGGTACCCATGATGCATGTATTCGGTACCGAGTAGCCAACTACTCATTGGATTCCAAACCAAAATCAGAAATGATGGAAGAAAATTGTTCCTCAAATTCCTCCGGAGTTTCTGAGGCCCATACACATGAGTTAACACGTTGGTACAATAAATGGTTTTCCCTCAAATGTGGCGGTACCTTCACTGGAAGCTTCTGCAAAATATGCCACATGCATAACCTGTGCTGCTAGTAGGGAAAACAGTGGAAATTGCAGTCTTCATGACAGTATCTTCATCCGTTATGATAAGCCTAGGTGCAACTCCTCCCATTGCTATCAAGAATGTACGAAACAATCATACGTACGTCTCAGACTTCTCATTGCTCAATAATATAGCTCCAAGTAAGACACATGCCTTATGGTGATTTACTCCAGTGACTGATGTGAAGATCATGTTATAATGGTTGGTATTATATGTAGAATCAAATGAGACAAGATCTCCAAAATGGATATAATTCTTCCAACACGTACTATCCGCCCAAAATGCATGTACCAACCTGCCCTTGTCATCAACAACATAATCAAAGTAAAATGAAGGATTTATGTCATTCTTCATACAAAGGTTGTCAACAAACATCTGAGCATCCGATGACTTAATACAACTTCTTAACTTTTTATGATAATTTTGCAAGTCTCTCCTCGTACATCCTACATTCTCAAATCCACCCTCACTAATACGGAGATATCTATATGCCCTGCTTGTGCCAATGCCTGCTTTATGACATGTGATTAATGCACGCTTGGCCTTCTCATTTACTTTCCTATTAGAACTTATCAACTGTTGTTTGCTAGGTGATACCAATTCATGTGTGTGTGAGTCCACAAATGTCTCCACCCTAAACTTATTGTCGCAAGTGCGTTTCACAGCTAAAATTGCCTCGCAGCCACACCTAGTTAACTTCCTAACATATTTCCTTTTCTTTAACTCCACGTTGTCCTTGCCTTGTTCAGACCGGAAGCCTTCTCTTGAGCACATCCATCGCTTCCATCTCGTAACACTATTGATAACCGTATGCGGGCCAACACAGACTCCAAACCCAGCTGAATGTGCATACATCTTGTAGAATTCCTCAGTAGCGTCTAAGTCATAAAAAACCATCCCTTGAAATGGCTTGATAGTTGGGTCAACACAAGGTGTATAAGAAGAACCCTGCAATGCAAATTATTAAGTGTCAAGCATGATGGAACGACCGATAGAATCAAACACATGCCCACAACACGATACTTACTACGAATGGGGTGCTTCCGCTCTTTTCCGGGGTACCAAAATGAATTAATTGTTGGGGAGGTGAACTAATTTGAGCAACAGAGTGTGCATCGAGGCTTCCTTGCCTTGGCAAAGCCAATGCCACGCTCTCATCGGCCACAGATTCCACACCTGCTACATTGTGCCAAACACACAAAACGAGACTCATATCTTTAACTTAATATGGACAATGAATCAAATGTTACAACCAAAAAATTGAAAAATGAAAAACATTAGCTCAGACTGAAACTTGTATTTCCAACTTCTGAAACGTTATCGCAAAACAGAGAACACAAACAACCGAAACTTGTATTTCCAATTTGCGTCATATCATACAATGCGACTTTCTGATTTCTTATATAGACATAAAAATGGATTAGAAATAAGATATGACTTCGATTTTCTGTCTCCGTTTCTCTAGTGAATCGGAAACTCAAAATCAGACAGGAACTAGACATCCTACAGTATCCAAAATGAAAACAAACAATAAACTGAAAACTAAAACCGACTGACTTCCGAATCGCCTTCTACATTGCGATCCAATAACAAACCTAAACAAAAAATAAAAACTAAGCTTTAAACAACAAGTTTTAGTCTAACATCAAACATCAGTCAGTACTGAAAAGTACACTTACCTTCTCACTGAACTTTTCAGTACTGAAACGCACGCCTGGCCTGAACGGCGAAGAATGGGAGCGCCAGCCTGGAACGGTGGTGGAGGGGGGAAGGCGACGCGGGGATCGGTGGTGAATTGGAGCAGAGACGGCGGTTCAACCTCTTCCGGTTAGGGAGGAAGGCGATGGGTCACCCGTCGGCTCGGCAACGCCAGTGCGCGGCGAGGAGGCGCGGAGGCACGCAAAAGAGAGGGGGAGGAGGAGGAGGCGGCGACCCGGGGGGGGGGAGGTGGATTGGAGGGGCGGCGAGTGGGAGGTGAGGAGGCGCGTGAGGCCAAGTGTGCATGCGATCGATTGAAGACGAAGGGGTACGGGAGGGTGTTGGAGGCGCGGGTGTTTTTGCGAAGCAATGTAGACCGCAAGGGGTTTTCCAAAAAATGGCATAAGTGATGAGGGGCATCCCACCCGCCTGCATCCAGGGCGTCTGCGTGAGATCCGACGGCCCACGGCAATGTTAGCATGTTAGCACTGAACAGTTCGTTTGCACTAGATACGTTCCCCTAGTTATTTGTGATATTTGCCTCATAATAAAATCTGGAACTAAAATGTTGTCCACATTTCCAACACCTTGTGCGTTTTCTTAATGTTGTTTTACGCGTGCAGATTGCATACAGAATTCTTATTTTCTAAACGGGCTCTTAGAAAGAAGAGTGACGCGACAACTACAGGCTTCATCAACCTAATACGTTGACCTCTCAATTACGTACGTTCGAGAGGCAGAATGTCAACAATTTAAGATGACACAGCATAGAATTGATGGAGCTGCTAGTCACTCATTTCAATACTTGAAACCAAGCATAAATAATTCATTAAACATGGATAATTATGAAGTGAGGATAATTAAACGAAAGACCCATGCAAAATTGGATATATGCCACTGTAAAACATGATGTTTCAAGATATGCCACCCATAATCCTGAAATTACGTATATGCCACTCGAAAACTTTTTTGCTTCAATATATGCCACTCTATGACACTTTTGCCCCTGTCTCTTCTTCCTCTCTCTCTTCTTTCCCACCACCATCCTTAGCCGGCGTCGGCGCCATCGACACCCTCCTTCTCCCCCCCGCCAGCCCACTCCTCCTTCTCTGCCGTCGGCGTCTGTCGCCAGCCTGCTCCTCCTCAGTCGCTAGCATCTACACCCTCCTTCGCCACCACGTCGACAAAGATTGACGAGGTGGAGGCCAGCCACGTCGATGAAGGTCGAGCAGGCGAGAGGATGAGACGAGCTCGGTGGTGATGAGCGTCTCTGGGAGTTGAGGAGTGGGACCAGAGAGGGAGGATGAGGAAGCTGAGGAGCGGAAGTAGAGCACCGCCGCTACTGGCCATCGGGTGAATGGGATGACGGAGGGGAGGAAGAAGAAGAGTCTAGGGGCAAAAGTGTCCTAAGGTGACATATATCAAAGCAAACAAGTTTTAGAGTGATATATCCAATCTCAGGATTTTGGCTGTGTCTTGAAACACCATGTTTTTGAGTGGCATGTATCCAATTTTGCCAAATACGCATGCGATCGATCCACTGCACCTGCATCAAGCATACACATGTATGGAATTTTTTTAATAATATATTTTTTATTTGGAATTACAAAAATAATACCACTTAAATTTTTTTGCCAGAAATAATCTCGTGTCGTTATACGGTTGGGCGACTTGGTCTAGTCGCCCAACCAGTGTGCGACACATGTCCAACTCGTGGAATAAAGGGGCGACTTGACTGTTTGGCTCCCAATCGCCAAACCGTATGGCGGCTTGGTCCTAGTCGCAATACGGTGGAGCAACATGTGTCGGCGCTGGACCCTAGTTGCCCAACCGTATGGCGACTTGGGGTGGATTTATAGCACATGCGCGGCCGCGCATGAATAGTCGCCATTCGAGAGAGCGAGACCGAGAAGAAAGAAGAGAAGGAGAGGAGAAGGAGAGAGAAAAGGAGGAGAGGAAGAAGAAGAGGAGGAAAAAAAGGTTCTTCGCTTCGCATCGACGACCACGACGGTGAGTTTGTAGTGTTATTTTATACAAGTGTATTTTTGAAACCATGGTAGGTTAGCAAGTAACATCATGTGTAGTGATATATTGTTAGCAAATATTTAGAGATAGCATGATTAATTAGTAACCATAGTAGGTTAGCAAGCAACATCATATGTAGTGACATATTGTTAGCAAATGTTTAGAGATAGCATGATTAATACAATTAGTTTAGAAGTTCGTATGGAGGAAAAATTAGTCGGTGAAAATAAATTTAGTTGTACTATTCCGCGTGTTGCGCTAATTGCGTCCGGGCTTGATGAATGATAACGTGTTACTTTTCTATTATATAAAAATGTCGATAACCCGTGCATTCGCAAATGCTAGTTTATAGAATGTTAAATATATGTATTTATTTGCACAATAAAGAATTGATAACATTTACTTTATAGTTTTGGTTGGATTAAGGAATTGTAAAATACTAAGACAAAAATCACAAATACATGTTCCAAACCCGTAGGATTCTCAAACATGCGAAATTTTGATTTTTTTTCCTGAAAGCTTCACCCATTATAAATATGCATAGTAACAATGATGTTTTAAATATTTCGCAATCCATAGCAGCCGGTACAGGTGTTAACGTAATATAGCATTTTGTAGGAAAAATTACATGTTTACCACTTGGGTTTCATGAAATTATATATGTATTACCACTGTGTTCGAGCAAAGTGTTTAGGTGCCACTAAGAACATACCAAATATGATTTATTTGCCATTGGAATATAATTTAAATGCTCAATTAATATTAATGCTTTTAATTTCTTAATTTGCAGGTATGACTCACGACCCTGGTGGTTCGGACTGGCATTTCGGTCTGCTGGACCGATTGGTCAACGCGCAGCACTGCGCGAGCTGTCGTGTGCCGCATCTGGTTTGCGGGGACGACGCGGCTGACTTGGGGGTGGTTCGTATGTGGACACCCCGACAAGCTTGGAGACTGGACTCACGCTAGGTAGACTGATTTGTCCGCAAGCTGTGCCGCTTGTTGTGTGTCATATACTCGCTATATACTTACTTCTTCGTGCTTTGCAGGTTGAGCCGTGCCGGCCTTTTACCTCTCGCGCAGATGGTGGAGACCACCGAAGAGGACGGCGGTCCGGTCGAGGACGACGGGGAAGTCCAGGCCGGTCCGGAGTGGTCACGACTGTTCCCGTTCGACCGGTCACTCCTGACAGCCCTGGTGGACTGGTGGCGGCCCAAGACGCACACCTCCCACCTCCTATTCGGGGAGATGGCCCCTACTCTGCAGGATGTCGCGATGCTACTCGTCCTGCCTATCGTGGGAGCTCCTGCATTCCCGCTGGACGCGCCTGTCAACAGGCGTGACGCCCTGCTAGGTAGGTTTCAGGGGGTTCTTGCGGCGGAGGCCGTGCCTCCGTACTACGACTTCTCAGAGCGACAGCGGCATGGCTCGCCCCTGCGGTGGGTTTTACAGTTCCGGGTACGTATACTACCTATTTTTCATATTTAGCGATGCTTTGAGGCCTAGCCATATGACGGGCTTACTAATTATTCGTTTGTGCGTAGGTCGAGCGGATGGTCCCGCAGCCCACCGCCGACCATGTGTCGCGGCACCTCGAGGCGCACTCTTTGTGGCTCTTTCGGTCAGGTACTACCAAGAACCACGGTGACTCCGTCGGACGCCCGCCTCGTGGGTACGCGAGGGCCATCACGACAACGAGGAGCTAGAGATCACCGGGATCACCAGATTTGCCACGACGCATCGGTCATGTGCGATGCGTCTTTGAGGACTAAGCCAAGATCTATCCTCACAGTTGCCCCCCCCGCCGCAATGTGTTCGTTAGAGCGATTCTCTCTGGACAGACTCATCATGTCGGTAGACTCTGCATCGCACTGGCGAGAACATGTACCATGGGGACGCTGTGGATCGCCGAATCAGAGGGTCCTTTGGTGCCGAGACGGCACGATTTCCCTATATCTTTACTTCACCATATTACATGTTATCCTTTGTAACCACTGTTCTGACTCGCAGGCACAGTATGCACACGTGCAGGTCACATGTGTGTACGAGCACTTTGTGGAGCAGTTAGACCGTATCACCGCTGACGACGTGAGCTGGGAGCCGTACTAAGTCAAGTCGCTCAACTAAAGGGCGATGCCAACATATGTCGCTCGGTGGTTGGGCAATTAGGATCAAGGTTGCCATACGGTTTGGCGACTTGAAGCCAAACGGTCAAGTCGCCCCTCTGTTCCGCGAATTGGACATGTGCCGCACACTGGTTGGGCGACTAGACCAAGTCGCCCAACCGTACGGCGATACGGGGTTATTTCTGATAAAAAAAATAAGTGGTATTATTCCTGTAATTCCGAATAAAAAATAGATTATTTTTAAAAAAATCCACATGTAGGCATCGATCATTAGAGTGAGCTCTAAAAGTGCACCTCGAACGCGTCCATGCGCGAGGAGTGCAGTGACACGGAGGCCTGCACGTCGTCGCTACCCCTACCGGCGATGAGCACCATCTGCCCGTCGCGCCGCATGGTGAGCAACTTCGTCTGGCCCAGCGGGCCCCACCAGAATTTAGCCGCCTCGTATGCCGGGAACCACGCTGACCCGGACGTACGCGCTCAGCGTCCGATCCAGGCGCAGCGCCCACACCGTGGCCATCCAGTTCAACCCTACCAGCGGGTCCTCCTGAAAATGAGAGTGCAACCGCTGCTCTCGGTGATTCTCTTCCTCATTATATAGCACATGCATGCACATGTTCTGGTCTTACACGACAAGTAAATTACTTGCATACACGAATTGCAATCCATTGCTGAAACGACAAGGAAGAGGTAAAACAGGAAGCTGGGCTGTGAAGTCCCTGTTGTCCATCCGACACGGACTCTTCACGGCTACACGTGCAGGCGCAGCAGTTTAAGTATCCGGCATAGACTCCGTTCTAACACGCCCCTGCAGTCTGAACTGTCCGGCCGAGAAGACATAGACGAGCCACTACTACAGGACTGATGTATAGCTACACAACTATGTGTTGTTAGATGTCAAAATAAGTGTTGGAAGGGCTCGTAGCAACACAAAAGATAAGTGTTGTAATATCTGGTGTTGCTAAAGAATGACCTACTGCAACACATATTAGATATTGCTATATGAAGCAGAATGTGTTGCAAGCTAGCAGCACCATTTTCAGTGAACACCAACACATCTTTTTATAACTCAGCTAACATTTCTTAGCTACAAACTTTTTTTGTCAGCAACAACACATCTTTTTTTCTCTAGCTAACATTACATGTCAATAATTTTCTATCAATAGTAGCACACACTTCATTCATTAATCTATATACAAAACAAGGTAACTGAATTATGTGAACATTTATCCAAGATAGTTGCATACTTTATCTCCGTACATGTAACATCCCAATTTTTCTGAAGTTTTAAAAAAATCTTTTTGAGTAGTTTAGCTCTGTAGGAAAATTCACCAAACGTTTATTTGAATTAAAATAAAGCTTAATATGGACTTTCAAAAGCAAAATAATTTAATATGATTAATGTCAACATCAACAATTGTCAAAACTATTTTATTTGGATTCTATGTGCTTGGATATATTTTATAGATTTTTCTAGAATTTTTCCGAGTGTATTTGCTATTTTCTAATTGCCATTTGCTTTGTCTGCTATTTTTACAATAGAAAAGCTACTATTAATCTCAGATTTCCAAATAGGTTGAATTCTTTGCTTCGACCCATCCTTATCCACACCTCAAATGACCCATCCAAATTTTCCTTGCTCTCACCTCTACTACCCAAGACCTCTCTCTCTCGCATTTGTCAAGTGGTCTCGCCACCATCGCCACATCAGCATCGTCTCTGACACGGACTCCTCTCCTCCGGTTTCTTCACGTGCGCGTCGCCGTCGGCCTCCGCATGGACTCTTCCTTCTCCGGCCCTATTTAAAGGCCCCGACCACTTCAAAATCTTCGCGTAGTCTCCCTCCCTCGAAACCCTAGCTTTTCTATCTGGATTGCGTTGCCATGAGCTAATCGTGCCCTAGAAGCTCCGCACCGTCGAAGCCTTCTCCATCACGTTGCGCCGCCGCTGGTGAACCATCGTCATTGTCGTCGCTAGCCCTGAGATCGTCGCCGTGTGGTCTATGTGGTGTGCACCCCCTCGTCTTCGAAGAACCATCGTAGAGCCTTGTCGCCGTTCAACCGCGCCGTTCCGTCGGTTTTCTTGTCACCGCCGCCGCTGCGGTCGTTGCCGGTGAGATTGGACCGTGTCATCGAGTTCACCGTGTCGTGCTTGTCCATTTGCGTACTTCCGCCGTCGTCGGGGAGCTGCCAATCGCCGATGTCGTGTTCGCCAGAGCTTGGTCGCCGTTCAGCCGTCGCGTCCCTACCACCTCATCCGCCACATCAGCCCCTATGCCATCGTGTCGCCTTCGTGGCATCACGGTCAGTGCCACATGCGCACGTCAGCATGTGCACGCCAACTCAAACCCCAACCCAGATCCAAAACCCAAGTGGACGTAGTCCACGATGAGCCATCCCTCTGACTGTGGGTCCCACATGTCGGGTTGACTATTCCATGAACCCTTGAACCTGTAGACCCATGAACCAATCTCGTGGACCTGGTCCATGGACCGTGGGCCCGCATGTCAGCCTCTTGGAGCCTTTTTCCTGGATTTCTTTTAATTCTGATATTGAGGGTTAACGTCAACATGACGTCATTAATCCAGATTTTTCAGTAGAAAGATAATTCAAGAAATTCCAGAAAAATCCAAATTTGCCTTTTTCTTTAGATTAGATCTTCGAGAAGCCATATCTTCTTCATCCGAACTCCGATTGAGCCCATTCAAATTTCTAAATTCATCTAAATTCGAGCTCTATTTTCTTGATATTTTTATTTAATTTTTGGAGTTTGTTTTCTCTCTATTTTGTATTTATTTAGTTTATTTGCCTTGTTTACGAGTAGACGTTGATACTTCGGGGCATTTTGAGCAAGGAGGGGTGCACCAAGATCAAGACCAATCCCAAGATTTATTCCAAGGCAAGTCGTGGTCCTTTGATCATATTGAATCTATGATTTCAAACGTATATTATTTTATACAACTGCATGCTATCTTTATACAAATTGTTTTGGGATTAGCTATCACATGTTGTCATTATGCCTTCATTGATTAATTCAATGTCATAAATCCTTTGTCACCCTAGCATGGATAATTTTAGTTGGACATATTTATATCACCAATATCGGTATTGTACAGATGCTTAGTTCAGCTTAGTTACAATGGGTTCATTATCACATGTGTCATAAGGATTAATCTTGACTTAATGACATATGGAATCGTGGTAGTTAGCCACTGTTGTTAAAATTTACGTAAAATGATAGGGTATGTCATTGGTCTTGGTTAAACAAAATGATTTTCGCTCGGACGAGCGGCTGTGGATTGAGGGTGTGGATTTAATACGTTGTGGGTTTATGGTAGACTCGCCTGAGTAACTTGTCAAGGACTTAATCTTGTGCACCATTGAACTAGGCATTAACCGTACAACCACATGTCTGATGGGACGGACCTGGCTAACTAATTAGCAATGTTTTGATTTAGTTCTGTTTGGGTTGTGTTTGACGCAAGAGGGGGCCCCTATCTGGTCGGTGAGACATTCAGTGTTGAAACCTTAGCGAGCAGAACTATGTCAAAATAGAGCTTTGTAAATGCCTTGTGATAATCTTTTAGTCACACACCTACGGAAGTGTGTCAGACGGACATTATAATTTGATTATCTCTTGTTGGTAAAGCTATACAATCTCTGCAGAGTGTTAAAAACTATTCAAATAACCGTGTTCGCAGTTATGGACGTGCTCGGGGATTTCACATGATAGATAGAGTTTCTTTATAAAATGAGTCGAGGTGTGAATGAGAAGTTCACTTGATGAATATAACATTCGTTTGGTGAATGAATAATTCAATTGGCAGTTTGTCTTGAGAAGTGAATGAGGAGTTCACTGGTTGTTTCAAAGTAATTGTTTATTTATTTACTATTCTTTTCAATTACACATTTGAATCTATGTATTGTATTTATCGTCAATGTTGCTTTATGCAAAAGAACTATACAACCAACCTTTGTTCAAGCCCTGCATGAATACTATTTTCATACATTTCCCCACGACTTGTTGAGTGCTTTATATACTCACGGCTTTACGCTATTGTTGCTTAGTTGAAGAATATCAAACTGCTCAATAGTTCTTCGCCCAGGAGTAATATGCAGGCTTTGCAGATTTGGATGCGTTCTCCACTCGATTGCCCGTGAACATGTTGATTGACCTTCCCAAGTTTTTTCGTTCCGCTACAAGAGTTTATTTGTTTTTTTAGCCATGTGTGACAAGTTAAGTAAACGTTGACCCTAAGATTCAGTTATTATTACTATTTGTTATTTTGAGATCTTTTTAGTTAAATCGAATAAATAGATGGTATTTTATCGCTGTTTCTTGTGTGAGTTAGCTACTAATATGAGACTAGTTAGAATACACAAAGAGTTCCTGAATCGTATTTTTTGGTTCCGACAGTACAATACATCAAGGCTATAAAAAAGACATATCCTATAAAAATATAAATGTAAGATGGCTTAAACGACTTTGGATCTCTGGAAATCCATCTTCGTGATTGTTCCTTGGGCTTTCTTTGGATAGTCATAGATGATGTACTTTCTTTCGGCCAGATGGACCTTGATACAGTGTCTCATAGTACAATCGTTTATGCGTCAACCAATCAAGAAGGATTGGAAGCTGATGCAAAAGAATTACACAATTTATGCATCAGTTAATTAATGGCTAGAGCTTCAAACTAGTATGTCTTACAAAGATGAAATCTCGCTATATAAAAGGGCGCAGACTTGAGGCCTAGGCAGAATGGCCACGTCACTTTTTTTTTATGATCGCCCGATTTTCGCTCGACCGATTTCGCCGTCCGACGGGCCGAGGATTTCACGCCGCTCCGCCGCCACGCACTCGCCACGCGCTCCTCTCGATTCTTTGATTGCCTCCGCCTTCCGTGGTCGCCGCCAGCCTTCGCTCCCTGCTTTCTCCTCTTCCTCCCCGACTCTCGCTGTCGTTCAAGGCCCCCTGGCTCGGCTTCCATCTTCCGCCGCCTTTCGCCCCCCTGCTTTTTCTTCCTCCCCGACTTCATTGCTTCGTCCGCGCCCCGGTGGCTTGGCTTCTTCCGCCGCCATCTTTTCATCTCGAGCCCGCCGCTTAAGGCCAGGTTCTCGTGTTTCGTCCCCTATTATCGCCGAAGTTCTTGTTTTGGATCTCGATCCTGTTGCGATCCAGACGGAAAGATTGTTTCAGAGAGGAGCAAGAATGCTATGGTGCTCAAGACGCGAGCTCCAAATTGATGACCCAGAGACCGTGACCTTCAAGATCGCGCCACGCTCGCGAGGACTGCCGCGGACGACGACCGATCAAGGCTCCACCGCCCAAATTTCGCGATTTGTCTCTGTCCGCCTGACGGGCGAAAGTGTTGCCGCCGGTGGGTGTTTTTGGCTTCGTGTTTCGATGTCTGAGCGGTCGATCCCGAGGGAGGCAACAGCACGATCATCAACAACGAGCCGATGCCGGACGGCGACCGCACCTGACTCCGCCTCGTTCGTCACCACGCCGATGGAGCCCGAAAGCATAAGCTCATCATGGGATCCATCAACAAGAACTACATCGACATGGTCGAGTACCTCATCACCACCGACCTCCGTGTCCGAACCATGGGAGGATTCTTGTCTCTTTTCAACTTTTGGACATGTCACTTAGTTCTTACTAATTGGGACTTATAGAGCCGACAAGTCCCAACATTTTCGCTCGCTCAAGGATCTGATTTCCCAAGAATAGAAGGATCCTGTGTCCCAATATTTGGGGATTCTCGATACAAAAGTAGTTTCGATCCATTATCACCGATTTTCAACAAATATCCATGTTCAATTGAAACTTTGGAGGTTAGCGGTCACAAATTTCCGCCAGACAAGATGAATAAGTTCCTCGACCATGTATGGTAGACATGATTTTCAGGTCAAGCTAGAAATTGATTAGATAGGTCAAAAGGTATCCATTAGGATGCAAACCTACGACAACCTCAATTTTCTTACAATCGAACCCGAATTTGGTTAAGTAATATTATGAAGATTTTCTGTGGATGATCCATGCCAAAAGTCCCCACCAATGTTGCGTGTTCTTTCGCTTTGTTTTGGTGGTGAGCTCACTTAAAGGTTTATTTGTCATACATGGGGAAGCCTCGCAAAGGCACACTAATACCACTCATTATTTCGCTCAAACCCTGCTCCAAGTGCTTCAGATTATGCAGCAATCGGTGGATGGTATGGGCGAACCCACAAATGTATGAGATGCACCTAAGACAAATAGAGTGGTCCTTCCGTTGTTTATATGTGCCTTGCTTTTGGAAGTTCATTGTTTGTGTTTGTGAGAAGCCTTCTTGTGGCTACATTTCGCTTAGCAACCGCCGAAGTTGTTTGTAAAAATGCTAAGGTGTGTCTTTCGAGCACCAATGGCATTCTTCGATACTACACCATCCGGACGATTTTGAATCGAGTAAGTTATGAACTTGCTTTTGCTCCTCGCTAATATTACTTTTTATTTACGCTCTCAGGTGCCTTTTCTAATGTGCACTTCCTAAGTTTTCTCGAATCATACTTCATATCGTGTTTCAGAGATCAAAGTGTTGTGGACCTTGATATAGCATTCAGCTTGGTGGTTTTGCATCAACAACAATTCAACTCCTTGGAGTTGTTATCGCATGAGCAAAGTCACATGGCAAGTTCTCGATTCTTATAGTTCCTATGGCTATTGCATGCATGTGGATGCGTAATTGCTAAACTTCCATATTTACTTTAATGTTGACGCTACCTCAAATCCTTAATTTTATTTTGTGGAGATCGATCGCTAATAAAGTAAATAGCAAAGGTAGGTACCCAAAGAAATCAACAAATGAATTTTGGGCACATGTTGTCTACATCTGCCGCTTAATTAGCCAATTAATCGAAAATAAATGAACATGTTCAGCGCTAAAGTGTTGAAGCTATAAGTATGCTCCATTGTTAAAGCATGAAGGGCTATGTTCAAGATATCTTGATGATCTTTGAGTTCCCATTAGCAATACCCTCAAGATAATAGGTTGGAAGCTTAAACACTTTTCCCATTCATCTTCATCACACAAGAGGTGATGGATGTCCTTGCTACCATACTATTCCTACGAGCTTCGCCTTTGATTATCCCATTAAAGAGGTTATGATAAGTGCACAGAAATGTTTAAATCATAAATCATGTGGTATTAGTCGCTTTTGGAACACCATTCCACATGTCAACTCAATATGTGGTCTCATGAACTCGCTTTTGTGATAATTTCAAGTTTTGAACATAGCACTCTGCCTATGTGGAAGATGTTTTTAGTCAGAATCGATTAATATTTTCATTTATAACATTTTATGTTACCAATTTACCATGTCCCGGTCATTTGTTTTCCTGCGCTTTTAAATAATCGATGCTTACCATATATGGCATTATGGCAATGTTGACTGTGTTTGTTAGAAATACGTTGTATAAGGATTATTGACTTTGTAATGCAAAAATGTTTTCATCTCGCTTATAACATGCTACCGCAATTCAAAGAAGACTCTAATTTTTGCAAACACCGGATATTGCATTCTAATTTAAATGTGAGGTTTAGTGAACTAACTAGGATCTTGAGCGCTCGTAAGTCTCCAAAGGATCCATTTGTTTAGTGAGTCAATTGTTGGTGTCGCAACCATCCGAGGGTTTGGTCAAGAGAAACGATTCATGAAAAGAAATATTTACCTTCTAGACTGCTTTTGCTCGGCTTTTATTTTCCAAATTTTGCAACTATTGAATGGCTCGCTGCATAATGGAATTGCTTTCAACTTTTGTCTTTGTTTTCTGCATGGCAATACTTGTGAGCTTCCCTCCTGGCACAATTAAACCAAGTATGTCTTATCTCGTGTCTCACATGTTGTTCTATCGTATTTTGTGATCTTACTTTACCTAATTGTTTACTTATGATATTCTTATTGAAAAGATATTCTTCGCCCCATTTTTTTCATACGCTTTTCCACCGACTTGTGTTCTATTTTTCTTACAAGCAGGCATTTACACCAAGTATGATCGTATGACATAGCATGTGTTTTGTTTCTCACCTATACGCTTATGTTATAGTTCACGCTTTGATCAGCAATGACGCTTGTAGCCTACTGTAACATATAGTTTCGTTTGTACCATTTTATGTCGCCTTTTATATGTATATTTTCAGGTCACGACTCTAGAACAATATAGACATATCGCCTTTTGAGACCTTCAAAGAACGATAAGCAACTACACTCAGATACCGGATATAGAGCATCGGCTCTATATCCTTTTATAAGGTTCTTGTTCATCTATTGCAGTTTCTGATATGTTGCATATGGTCTATCTCTAACAAATTCTTTGTCCTGATCACAATGCATTGTTAACTCACACGCCAATGGCTCGCGCGGGTTTCTAGTTATAGTAATACTGCAACAAGGATTGACTGTGAAGGAGTACTCCATTGGTTCTTGTTCTGAAGCCTGAAATCATGGGCAAAATTAGCAAGTAATGCTTTGGCGAACATTATTTCAAACATCTATTTGTAGCAACTTATGAGCTGCCAGATAGGAATTTTTTTAAAATAATCTATTTTTTATTCAAAAATACAGAAATAATACCGCTTATGTTTTTTACGTAAATAATCTCAGGTCACCGTCCGGTTGGGCATGAAGTCTCAAGTCGCCCAATCGCAGCAGTAACACATATTCAAGTCGCCCAATGGAATGGCGACTAGAGCTTGAGTCGACATAGTCGCCAAACGGATGTGTGACATGTGTTGGAATCGTCCATTTGTAGAGCGAGTTTAGGAAGTCGTGCAGTGGTTGGGCGACTTAGTTCAAGTCGCCCAACCAGTGGGCGATTTTAGCTCATAAACCTGGAATTATGCAAATCCAATTGGAACAATTGTGTTAAAATAGATATTACGTTTTTTAGGTATTGTATTTAGCAAATCATATTATATGATGTTATTTTTAAAAAAGATAAAAGTGTGGTGACAACGTTGGTTGGTCTGTTTGTTATTTTCGTAGAATATGAAGGGTACGAAACTTGTCAGACTCGCAATAATATTTTTTGATCGTCGTATATTGTTGTAGTGCGCTAAATTTCTAGAGAATTTTGTGAGGACGATTGAGATAGTAATGAGTGGTAAGTAGAAAGGTAAGTGATATTACGATGCGTGAGGGAGTCTCTCGATGAAGTTATGAAGATGCTGAGAACGCTCGTTGTGGTTATGAAGATGCCATAAAACATGGATGATTCGATGGCGGTGCGAATGGTTTTTTCTGGGATTCCACTAGAAGAGGCATACTTGCAATATAAGCTTGCTTTGATGGCTTAGCGGAGACACGGAACGAGAAGTACATTAAAGTCCGCGGACAAAAGCACATTACACGTAGTCACATGGCATGATGGTTCGGCTAATTGCTTTAGTCATCCTCGCTACTACTACGGTACATCGCGACACAAGCATTCGGACCATATAAGTATACATGCCTTTAGGGATAGTAAAAACATGGGGGTAGGACGGGACTACTACGTAATGACCGACCTACTGGCAGGACCGGGCTATTTTCCTTCCTTGCTACCTCGCATTGAACTCCTCGCCGCCTTCCCTTCCCTTGTCGGGACCGCCCACGCCGGGATGGTATGTCAAGTCGCCCATGTCCCGCGATTCCATGATGTAAGTGCACCGATAGTGAGAATCGAAGAAAGATATAAATTCTTCATAACTCACGTCAGGATACGGCACGCCATGCATCGGATACGCTTATAGCAAATGGGCTCAAGCGCGATGAGCCTTTCCTTGCCCTTGTCGCGGACCGCCCACGCCGGGCCGGTATGTCGAAGTCGTTCATGTCCCGCGATTATCGATGTAAGTGCACCGCATGCTGAAAATCATAAGAAGGATGTAAATTCTTCATAACTCACGCCGCCGACATTTAATTACGCCCGCACGATCGATACGCCGGGCGTCGCTCGCCGCATGAGCCTTTCCTTGCCCTTGTTACGGATCGCCCACGCCGGGCCGGTATGTCAAGTCGCCCATGTCCCGCGATTCTATGATGTAAGTATACCGCATGCTGAAAACGTAATAAGGATGTAAATTCTTCATAACTCATATCGTCGATATGGATTACGCCTGGGTGAGTACTTGGCTCCTTCAAGGCTCTCCTCAACAGGTCCCAGACGTAAGGTTTCCACCGACGGTTCTCGCCCGCACCGAGTAGTTCAAGATGTACTGCTGGATGAATGCCCCGTCAGATATCTCCGGGCCATCGATCCATTGGAAGAAGTGGCAACGCATCTCGCGCTGTCATCACGTGGGGATGAAGTTAAAAATTTAAGGAATTCAACGTTGGGAGAGGAAAATTGATGCGCACGAAAGAAACGCTTACAAGGTGGTGCCCAGACGTAGACGCCTGGCGGCGGTGTCAGGTGTGTGGACTAAATGATCTTCGCGGTTCACCACACACACACCGTGAGGATCAAAAATGTGGTGGTATCGAGCATCTTTCATTGATTTATCCGGTATTGTAGCCGTTTCCTCTTCGCTAAGTTACTTTTTGCTTCGCAACATCCTCGTAGAAGTTTGTCAAGAGTCCATAGTCGGGTATCTATTGTGTAGTGTTGTGTAGTGTTGGGTTTGGTTCAACCCCCTTTTATAAGCCCCATGGTTGGCATGGTGTGGTTAATTTCATGCAGAGTCCTGTCTTTTAGTTCTGAAAAGCTGAGGAGGTGGAGTGTTGTCATGTCCATCTAAAAAGCTAAGGATGCATAGTGTTGTCACGTCTTACTTTGCAGTGAGAAGTCATGGCTTGCTTTGCAGAGTGCTGTCTTATCAGTCTGAAAAGCTGGCGAGACAGAGTGTTGTCACGTCTTTCTTTGCAGAGTCTTATCTTTTCGGTCTTAAAAGCTAGCGAGGTGCTCAGGGTTGTCAAGTTGATCTGAAAAGCCTAACCCTAAACCTAAACCCTAAACTGCGCAAAGATGTCTCCTTTGGTCTTGTCACTGCGCAAAGCTACCCCGTGTGGTCTTGTCACTGCGCAAAGCTGCGACGTGTGGTCTTGTCACTGCAGAAATTTGTCTCCTTTGGTCTTATCACTGCGCAAAGCTGCCCCGTGTGGTCTTGTCATCGCTAAGGTCAGTAGTTTCGCCTTGTCATCGCAATAAAGTCGCTTCGCTTGGTCTTGTCTTCGCAAGAAAGTAGCCAACCTCGCTCGTCTTGTCATCGCAAGCTAATACATTACCCGCTTTGTTAGCCTCCCCCCACGGGCTATAAAATACACGCCCCACGCTCCGAAAGTAGGACCACTCAACCCTTGAAACCGTAGGAAGAAGAACCTTGTCGGTCTTACAGTAACATACGATGGCATACGCCAGGACCACCCAACCGAGTCGCCGGTTGCACCTTCTCCCGAAAGGAGGGAGGACTTCGGCTCTAACTACCGGTTGATGCCGAATAAGCGTGCTCAACTGGTATGGCCGAAATGCAGACATGGGGAGGACGCTATCGTGCATGTCATATACTGCCTTTTCGATGGCGGACGGTGTTTCTTCCGATGCTGTAAGACCAGGAGGTTTTTGGTCATGTTATTTGATGATGAACACATTGACAATAAGTTAGACTTAGTCTCAAGATTTAATTTTGAATACTTTGTCCTTAAGACTTCTTTGTGGTGACTTGGTTCGAGCTCTAAGTTCTCGTTGAAAATCGTTTTTGTCGATTATCGGTAGTACCGACTTTGTTTAAAGCGAACTATCGAGTGCGGCACGACTGGTGTGCAGCGTAGTACCGCAAGTCACTGAATCTGAACGGTGTTTTTCTCGAACCGTTAGATCTTGATCTAACAGCTAATTTTGAAGTGAACGTTCGGACCGTCCGAATTGCTCAAGGACTATGAGCCGTTGGATTGAAATCTGACGGATGACATCAAGTGGGCTGTTCGGACTTGCTACGTTGTTTTCTAAATCGGACGGTTGTGAAGCGTGGTCCGACGCGCGGTCATCCGGAGCGCCCACATGGCAAAAAGGGCTTTGTTCAAGTTTTTGAGCTTTTTTCGTTGCAAGAATATCTGGCGTTGTTTTCACGAACTACCGCTGGCGGTAGTACCATGAGTAGTTTACGTAGTACCGCAAGTCATTTTCTCCGTGTATTTTGCTCGGTTCGTTAGATCTTGATCTAACGGCCGATATTGAGATGAACGTCGACCGTCCCAACGCCTCAAGGAATGCGAGCCCTTGATCCGAAATCGACTACCGTTATTGTTGTAACGCTCGGACCGTCCGAGACGAAAGCTTTGTGAGTCGCTGATTTGAAATCCAATGGTTGATATTCACGGAACGCTCGACCTTGAACAAGAATGCTTTGAGGTTCGTGGAGAAGTTTTGTAAAACAATCATACTGGCCGATGAACGCGGTAGTACCGCGGTTGTCCGTAGTACCGTGTGTTAATGGTGGTAGTACCGACTTGGTTTTTCGTAAAGAGAAAGCTTCGACAGTGCATGCTTAAATGAAAATCGGATGATCCGAGTCTTGGAGTGGAACGACCGCAAGCGGTATGACCAAGACTTTGAACGCCGGTGATACCATATTAAAGGTATGACCGCATTGTTGCGGTATGGAAATTCCAGAGAGCATGTTTTGGAAGATCTTGAGATTTCTCAATGAGCGGTAGTTCCAAGAATGTCTTGAGCGAGACGACCGCTGCAGGCGGTAGTAACGGACGCACAATGGCGGTAGTACCGATTGTACTGGAAAGTTGCCGCTTTGGGGTTTTGACTTAGGGTTTGTTAAATTCGTGAGTCTTGCGGTGTTGCATGACGTTGTTTATGGGTGTGTGAGCTAATGGATGGTCAAGTTGGAGAACTTGTGCCAAGATTTGGTTTCTTTGGTCTTTGCATGTGCAAAGTTGAGCGGAAGGCAACTATTGTCGGACGAGGAGGACTCGGACTAGGATTGGGGAGATCTGAGGTCTTGGTGGTCGTGGATGTTGCGAGATGTTTGAGCTAGCGCTCGAGCACGTGGAGATCAAGGGGTGCGCACTGGAAGCTACGGGATGGAGTCCTGGAGGCTTGCGGCGTGGTTGTTTTGGAAAGGGTGACAGATTTGGAAGGAATTCCAACCGACATTTTTAGATAGAGTCCGTGGTCGTTGTCGTGTTGGACTTGGATAGGACTCGGGGTATAAATAGAGGAGGGTTAGGAGCTAACCTGTGAGCGGGTGAATCATGGAGATAGTTTTGGCCGTAGCTTTTGTCGTTTGGGTTGTGTTGTTGCTTTGCTACGCCGCTTTGGTGAAACTTTGAGAGGTCTTCCGAGGAAGATTGTGAGGGTGCTTGAAGGGCACCTTGTAGCCACGAATCAAAGTCAGTGAGCAATACAATTTAGAATGATTCAATATTGTCTCCGGAGTTTCGTTTTGTTTTGCTGTGTTTTGATAGTGTCTTGAGAAGTTCTTCTCGAAGTCTTTTGAACACATCCAGAGAGGTTTTTGAGGTGATCTCAAAGAAGCTTTTTAAAGGTTTAGCAATAAGGTTTCGCTGAAATTGTTGAAGGACAACCACGAAATCATTCACCCTCTCGACAGCCATACGATCCTACAGATGCCCATACTGGGTAAATAGTTTTGTTCATGTTATCGCTAATACATCCTCCATACTAACCGCCCCTTGCGAGATGGCTAAATACAACTTTACCCGCTGGATCGATCCTCCCCATGAACGACATGTTTCGATGCACGTTGATACATTGTGGAACCAAATCTTTGATTTGGAGGCACAAATTGACGATCTCAAGGAGCAAAATGATGACCTCCGCCAACAGATGCAGCGCGAGAGGGGCAACGAGGAGGTCGTGAACATAGGAAGCTCCTATGATCCCACATGCTGCTGCGCCAACCCTAGCTTCATATGTGCGTGCCACTACAACGACGGCCAGCCACGTCCGAGGCGTCCAACTGGAGAACACTCCATGTGGGTAGCGAGAGGCACCTTCTACCATTAGGCACGGGCGAACCTCGGTAGTCTCCCCTTCCATAAGCAAAATGATGTTCAATCTCCTAAAGCATGTAACTAAATAGTGTCGCGTGCTTTAAGCTATATGCATTGAACAAATATGCATTGTATGAACAAGTACTGAAAGCCAATCTATTCCATACCAGATATTATCCGCTAGAATTAAGACGAGATATTGACACTTCAAATAAAGTTGAAATTTACAATTACGATACAATTAGTTCCATAGTTGCTTACAAGAACCAAAGCATCGATCAAGTACCAGCCATAAACATACTAGCAGCTTGTAATACAAGTTCCTACGTTGTATTACGCGCCTTGCAAGTTCTCGACAAGGTGCTCTTCCCGGCGGAAGCGGGCCGAACGCCTACCCGCATGGGTCATAGCCTTCCCTTCGCCGATATCGTTCGAACGCGACGACTCCGGCGACGGCCCTTCCCCTTTCAACAGTGTCTAGATCCGAATCCAAGTCCTATTTGCAGATCCAACGGGCGGTTACCCACAACCCCGGCCTCTTAGCTCGCCGCACCACACCGCCGCACCCTTTCCTTTATGAAGCACTCCGACACGGTTCGATGGGTCCATGCGATGGTCCCACACGCATGCAGGACATGAGAGCATGGCTTGTGAAGGAGCTTTAGCTTATTGCATGTGCACTAGGTTCATTCACATGGTCTCCAAGGCATACCTCATGGATAACAAGAGACCGAGCCGCCCCGAATCCGCTCGCCTCGAGGATCACGCTGAATCGATGTTCAGATTGCCCATTACGGCGACCGCAGGCGATCGAGCCTTCTCGATCTTGGCTTGCATGTATGCCGTAATCTTCGATCAAGAGGGTGTCTCTCGGGTTGGCTACATGAAGTGTCGATTTGCATGTCTTTCCTCGAAATATCCGACAGGATTATGCGTAACGCCGACGATGGCGACAAGAGGCCGAGAACGGAGGCCCCTAATAACCTGGGGCTTGTACACCTCTCGCAAGGTTAGTGGTCATTATGCCATACCTTGCACCGTCTGCGGTCATGCAAGAAGGACCACTTTCTAATGGCTCTACTCAATCCAATGAGAGAAACATCCGATGTCCTCGAGGTCCTTTGTGTCAAATGGGAGGGTCGAGCTCGCAGCAGGTGTGAGGCGCCGTCAGGCTGTGCCGCCCTAGGAATGAGGGGACGCTTGTTCCTCTCGACGACATGCTTCCTAGTGTGCTCGTCCAACATCTACCACAATAGCATCAAATTTACTTTGGTTCTACATAGCAAGCCTCTTGAATGCCTTCATCAACGGTTCTGTGCGTGAACTGCTTGAAGAAGTTGGCCTCGATGACGAATGCACCATCCGCTCTCGTGTCCGCCAAGGAACGCTCATTAGGGTCTTGCTTTGGTTGTCGGATGGCCTTCATCATCCCGTGAGTGACAATCATGGATTATGCAGACATCAGGACATGTCCCAACTACTCCCACCTTCAGATGTTGAAGGAACCACAACCACCGTCAGATTTCACTTTCCACAAAAGCAATGGCTAAGGGCAGAATCTGATTGTTGCCATCAACGCCAATTGTTGCCGTCAGATCATGCCCTTGTATTTCCTAGTTAGAAATGTCCCGCCCAATCGAGATCACGGGCAACATGTGTCCGAATGCATTGATGCAGGACCAATGCTAAGAAGGTCCTCTGCAATACCATAAAACCTAGCGGCGGTCTTTTGGGTGGTCAGCCCTTCACAAAGAATGTATGTGCCGGGTTCCTATCCCGCAAAGACTGGAGCATACGAGGAAGGTTGTCGTAAGACGCCTCGAAAGAACCGAACCTCCTTTCCAAAGCCTTTTACTTAGCACGCCATGCCTTCACGTAACTAATCTTGTACTTGAATTTCTGCTCGATAGCCACCATGATGTGCTTGGCCTCCAGGTCCATCTTCTTCACTATCTCTCCATACATGACATTGGCTATGAAGGTGGACGCCAGTTGCGATGCTCTCGCAAAACACTACTAAGCAAGCAGGAGTGCGGCTCCACCTTTGAGACAATCCAAAGGAGTCTCAGACTTGGGTCTCCTTGCGCGCACACGCCAAGGACACCCAAACTCGCCAAGATACCACGGTGTCTCGCTTCTGGCTGGATTTGAGTACATTTAAACGACTGCTGTATGGATAAGGTCCACAGCTTAATGGCATCCTACAGTGATCCCTTGTCAGCAAATATTGCACAAAGCCGAACCTCCGTCCCATTGTACTCCCAGAGTGATTCGTGCTCACAGTACAAGAAGACCCTCAACATCCACTCCTATTCCATCCTCGCGGATGGGACCTTCGCCCTCCTCAAGAGTTATCACCATCCTTTTCTAAAGCTTCCTTCTCCGCCGAATCGCTGTCATCAATCTCCATCTCGACGATTATGTGTGGACATGCTCCTCTGCATCCGCTCGGGGGCCTCGAAGCGCGGTGCTCGATATTCAGCCTCCGTCTCCTCTTCTGCCTCCGCAACATGGGCCACCTCGTCCTCTTCTGCCTCTTGAACGTCGGCCACCTCGTCCTCTTGTGCGTCCACAACATCGGCCACCGCGTCTTCTTCATCAACCACAACCGAGCTGCTCCCACCCTCTCGACGGGAGGCGTCGGAAGGGCCTCCAAAGAGTACCTTCAGACATGGCCGCACGAGTAGCACGACTGTGAGCCACGGCGCCACAAACCTTCCAGATATACCTTCCATGCAACCGTGCGCATCACTCTGCTCAACTCCCACCGAATGTGCGTGGGAGACCTACTCCAAACCCCTTATATGACGACACTCCACACCTCGGGGTCCAAGGAGAAGATTCTGGTGAGCCAGTGTAGAACATCTCCGATTCGGGCATTCTCCAGGTTCGGGTGTACCAAATCGACTTGCTGGAAATCACTTAGGTCAACACCGTGCGGACCTTCACGAACCGTACCAACACCGTAATTCACTTTCAATCTTGTGGGCTCCGACATGACTGCAAATATTACAAACATTGCAACCAGTGATTTCTTGACATGCATTCCCTATATACATGGTAAACAAACAAGTAGCTACATGTTGCCTACATTCGGCCGAGAACAAGAACAAACAAGAGTATTACCTTCACGCGGAGACCTTCTCTTCGTATGAACAAGCTTCGTTCATCTTTCTCTTTCATGTCTCCAGCTCCTCTCCTCCCGAACCGCCCTCTCCCGAGCTCTGCTCCTCCCTGTGTACCTCTCCCAAGCTCCTCTCCTCCTATTATCTCCCTTTCTCGAGCTCCTCTGCTTCTCCCTCTCCCTACCTTTCTCCCCTTTTTTCTCCTCTCCGACCGCTATGCTTGTCCGCCGAGACAAATGGTGAAAGAAACCATGACGGGACCTGGGCTGCTTTTCTATATGACCGTGTAGTTGCTCAACCGTAGGACGACTTGGCAGGAAGTGCTGGCCCAATGGTTGAGCGACACGTGGACTAGTCGCTGAACCGTTAGACGACTTGGCAGGAAGTGCTGGCCCAAGTGGTTGAGTGACACGTGGACTAGTCGCTGAACCGTTGGAGGACTTGGCGGTAAGTACTGGCCCGACTAGTAATTACGAAGGAGAATACATCAACACATAATACAAGTTATACAATAATGGTAGAGGGAATGCATAGACAACCATGTCATAGTACCTACGAAATACAATACGTAAACACAGAATATGTAAACCCCCTATCGCCACCACAAGGCCACCCGGCACCTCCTCTGCTGCTGCCACGCCCCACACCCGGTCGCGCCCAGCACACGCCCGGCTGGGCTTACGGCGTGGGGTGCCTAGGCCGACCCAGACAGGAAAGGCGCCAGAGCCCCGCCGATCCGTGGTCCCAGGGGTCAACTCCACCTGTCTGCAGGATCACTGGGGCCCGCTAAGCCGCCACCGAAATAACCTCGACAGTAGCCACCGCCTCGATGGGCGGATCTCAGGTCTCGGGTGGGTCAGAGCCCGAGGCCCAGAGAAAACAGCAGTGAAAAAAAATTTTAGATACAAACTGAAAATTGTTGGCACAGTAAATTAGCCCGAGGCCTAGCTGCCCAGCTGCCCAGCTAGCCCAGCCCACGCCCGAGGCTCCTTCCCCCAATCCCCCATTCCATCCGGTGACCTAATGCTCTAATCCCCCAATCGGCCGATCCCCTCCACACCGCCCGCCATCGCCTCCAGCTCCATTACGCGTCTCCGCTGCGGCGACGACTACCACCGGCCACCACCGCCACCGCCCTCCGGCTCCTCCGCGCCCTCACGCACGCTACCATCGCGCCTCCGTCGGCCCGTCCTTCGGGCGAAGGCAGAATACCGTGGACGGTGGTCGGATGCAGTTCTTTCGGCCATGGCCACCACCGATCTTCCCTCGACATGGCGGCGAAGTTCACAAGGCAATGGCAAGAAGCCTCGCCTCCTCGACGGCCGACGCAGCCTGTGCTCCAAACTTTGTGGCGTAGTAGGACTAGGAGGAGCTCCAGCCTCGGCGATCCATTGGAGGCAGGCGGTGGGAGGCGCCCACGAAGGGAGGAAGTGGCTTACGTGCGCAAAGCGGCAGCTTTGGCTTTGACTCCTGTGAGGAATTGAGGGCTCAGAGCTGGAGAGGTAAATAAGGACTGAGGAGACCCTCTGAGCCTATGTTATACTGCTATTATATGTCTAAATAAATATGAGTATATGACTATGGTTGATTGATTGGTATTTGGTAATTGGTAATCCGCCACTGCTGTTTAGGATTCAGGGGTATTGACAGAGATACAAAATGAAGAGGAGCAAGACATTGTCATCTTATTTTTCAATACAAACACAACAGTCCAACCAATCTCTTCCGTAAACAGCTTGAACCGAGCTAGTCATAAAGACCAAAACAATCCTCATGTTGAACTTAGTCCAGATGATGTCGTTGCCGATCCTGGGCTTCGAAAACCAATTGAGGAGTTGGATGTTAAAATTAGGGATGCTGCTAGAAGGGAGTATTTGAAATTGGGACCATGCCAACCAAGTGGACATAAATTCCCACGGAAAGATCAGGGAGGTCAAGAGGAGATTTCGTGGAGTCATGGTTCAAAAGATATGATTGGTTGGAATACGTTGTTGCTCAAGATGCAAAGATTTTGTTTTTATTGTTATCTCTTTAAGCAAAGAAAGAGCGAAAACTTTGGTGTTGATGCCTTCACGAAGGTAGGGTTTAGTTATGGGAAGAATGGAATTCAATCTTTTGATGATCATGTTGGTAAAGTCAATAGTGCTTACAATAAAGCAAGAAGACATTGTGAGGCTTTTAAAAATCAGAGACAAGGTGTGGATTATGTGATGACTGCAGCCACCAAGAAGGATGAGGAAGAATATAGAGCGCGTCTTACTATTATGCTAGGCATTGCAAAATTTCTTCTATTGCAAGCTCTGGCTTTTCGTGGACATGATGAGTCATCTAGCTCAAGCAATAGAGGGAACTTCTTAGAAATGCTTAAATGGTATAAAGAGAAGGATGAAAATGTTGCAAAATTGCATGATAATGCTCCTGGAAATAATTTAATGACTTCACACTATATACAAAAGCAACTGTGCAAAGCTTGTGCTGAAGAGACCACCAAAGCCATTATTGATGATATTGGGGATAGATAGTCATTGCACTTGTTGATGAGGCTCGAGATGCATCCATCAAAGAGCAAATGGTCAGTGGTTTTGAGGTTAGTAGCCACAACATTTTTTATGATTGAGTTTAGTCCAAACTATATTAACTATACTTTCTTGTCCTATGCAGTACGCCAATATTAAAGGGCAGGTGATAGAGAGATTTCTTGGGGTTCAACATGTTTCTGACATGACATCATCTTCGCTAAAACTAGCTTATTTTTTGTTATGTCTTGCTGCGGGTAGAAATTAGTGTTAGTTTTAAGATGTTAGCCTATTAGAATTTAGCCCGAGGCGTGATCTAATCCTAGATCCGCCATCGCCTCGACCTCCCGCAAGCTTCCGCTGGCATCGATCCACGCCCTCATGCGGGAGAACTCAAAAGCCGGGCCGAAAATAGCACCTGCACGGCAAATAATGAAAATGTCTACAATATATCGACGATCACAAACCTGAGGAGAGGAAATGTACCTGACTCGAAGGCGATGCGTGTGATGTCAAACCCACCATACTGTCCAGACGGGTCGGGGATGAGAACATACTGCCCTGATGCTCTCTGGTAGGTGTCTTGCAACGACGCTGGTGGCGGTGGCTGTGGCGGTGGGGGTGCGTACCCACATGCCCACCCGGACCCTCCAGCCTGCCTAGGCGCAGGCGCAGGAGGAGACGGCGTAAGCGCAGCGGGGCACGGACGTGTTCTCTTGAGCTCGCCGACCGGGTCAGAGGACGGGCGCCCTCGACCTATGCACCGACGAGGCTATCTCCTGACCGACGAGCCCACCTCCTCCGCACCGACGAGGCCACCTCAGATCGCCCCGCACAACGTCAGGCCACGATCGCTTCGCCGACTTTGCGCAGGCCGATTTAACAACCGCACTAGCTTGTCGCGATGACCTTTCGAGACCAATGCCGATCTGCCCAGATCGATCGTCCATCATTGGCAACCCCGACGCTGATGTCTCTGTCTCGCAGGAGTATGTCAAAGCGCCAAACCTATAATCTGTAACAAGATTTCAGATATTTTCAAACACGATTTACGATCGCGAGGTGCACATTCCGCGCTAAGTGCAGAGGGTAGGAGTCTGTCGGGCGCCGCCCCGCGGAGTGGGGGAGGGTCGACGACATGCACCACTGGTGCGTGTTGCGGGCGTATCAAAAAGGTACTCATCGTGACGACTGGGTCAGACGCCGCCCTTCCGCACGCATCCTCATGGGCGTTCGCCATCGTGCTACCCACGGCCCATCTTGCCCGACCATCGCGCCCTAGTGCTACCCTCCTACTATGCTCGCAAACGCATAACCGCAATTAGAAGCCATCACATGTAAATATCAAAAACATATGTGAACATGTGTTGTATGTAACTCACGCGTGGGTCGAAGTTAGGCACCATCGTCCCGACGGGAACTAGAACAACCTGGCGGAGGCCAAACTCGCACATCACCCTGCGCACTGCGTAGTCCTCGATGAACACGCCGAAGACGAAGCCTTCTCTGGCCCGCCAAGACGCCCGGCCGTGCAAAGACAAGTGAAGACAGCCCGCGGAGCACGGCATCCGCCTCGACGGAGTACGGCCAATAAGACGCTATTAGCGGTGAGACGATCCAACCGCTTCCATTAAAGTGCTCAGACGACATGTGACTCGTGACGCATACCGGCTCGCGAGCCAAAACAAGTGGTTACAAAGGATTACCTGTAATACGACTTAAGAAAAGATATAGGGAAGTATGTACCCGTGTACGGCACCAAAGGGACCCTACGGTCGGCCGGGCCACCGCGTCCCCATGGTACATGTCCACGCCAGACGATGCCGAGTCTACCAACATGGGCCGCCCGAGAGAAGCGCCGAACGACCACAGTTTGCGCAGATGAGGGGGCACTGTGAGGATAGATGTGGTCTTCGCCCCACAAAGACGCATCGCACATGCCGCGCGACGCGTATGCGGCAAACGGCCGATCTCAACTAATCTCTAGCTCCTCGCCGTCGCGATGGCCTCGCGCACCACAAGGCGGGCGTCGACGAGTCACCGTGGTCGCCGGTAAGCGAAGACCAGGCGAAGAGCCACAACAGGTACACCTCGAGGTGCTGCGACACCTGGTCGACGGTGGGTTGTGGGACCATCCGCTCGACCTACGCAGAAACGAATAATTAGTAAGCCCGTCATATGGCTAGGCCGCAATGAATAGCTAAACATGAAAAATAGGTAGTATATGTACCTGGAACTGTGAAAGCCACCGCAGGGGTGGGCCATGCCGCTGTCGCTCTGAGAAGTCGAAGTACGGAAGCGCGGCCTCCGCCCCAAGAACCTCAAACACGCTTAACAGTATGTCGCGCCACGATCAACAAGCGCCCGGCGGGAATGTAGGGGCTCCCGTGATAGGCAAGCCGAGCAACATCGCGACATCCTGCAGAGTAGGGGCCATCTCCCCGAAAGGGAGGTGGAAGGTGTGCGTCTTGGGCCGCCAATGGTCCACCAGGGCAGTCAGGAGCGACCGGTCAAACGGGAATCGTCATGACCGCTCTGGACCGCCCTGGACCTCCCCATCGTCGTCGACCAGACCGTCGTCCTCTTCGGTGGCCTCTACCATCCGCGCGAGAGGTAGAAGGCCGGAACGGCTCAGCCTACAAAGCACGAAGAAGTAAGTACATAGTGCGCTTACGATACAAAAAAGTGGCACATCTTGCGGACAAACCTCTCTACCCAGCGTGGGTCCAGTCTCCAAGCCCGTCGGGGTGTCCGCGTACGAACCACCCCCAACTCAGCCGCGTCGTCCCTACCAACCGGATGCGGCACACGACGGCTCATGCGGTCAAGACGTCGACCAACCGGTCCAAAGAGATCAATGCCAATCCGAACCACCAGGGTCTTGAGCCATACCTGCAAATTAAGAAATTAAAAGCATTCATATTACTTAAGCATTTAAATTATACTCCAATGGGAAATAAATCATATTTGATATGTTCTTAGTGGCACCTAAACACTTTGCTCCAACGCAATGGTAATACATATACAATTTCATGAAACCCACGTGGTAAAGACATAATTTTTTCTACGAAAGGCTATATTACGTTAACGCCTGTACCGGTTGCTATGGATTGCGAAATATTTAATACATCATCGTTACTATGCATATTTATAATGGGTGAAGCTTTCAGGAAAAAAACAAAATTTTACATGTTTGACAATCCTACGTGTTTCGAACCATGTATCTGTGATTGCTTACTCCAACCAAACTATGAAGTAAATGTTTTCAATTCTTTATTGTACAAAAAATATACATGTATTTAACATTCTATAAACTAGCATTTGCGAATGCACGAGTTATCGACGTGTTTATATAATAGAAAAGTAACATGTTATCATACATCTAGCCCGTACGCAATTAGCGCAGCACGCGGAATAGTACAACTAAATTTATTTTCACTAACTCATTTTCCCTTCATACGAACTTCTAAACTAATTGTATTAATCATGCTATCTCTAAACATTTGCTAGCAATATGTCACTACACACGATGTTGCTCGCTAACGCACCATTGTTACTAATTAATCATGCCATCTCTAAATATTTGCTAACAATATGCCACTACACATGAAGTTGCGTGCTAACCTACCATGGTTTCAAAAATAAACTTGTACAAAATAATAATACAAACTCACCGTCCTAGTCGTCGATGCGAAACGAAGAACCTCCTTTTCCTCCTCTTCTTCTTCCCCTCCTCTTTTTCCCTCTCCTTCTCCTCTTTTCCTTTCCTCTCGATTCGATTTGGAATTCGTCGGTTCGCTCAGTGAAATGGCGACGGCCTAGCCGCGCACGGGTTTTATAGCCGCCCCAAGTCGCCATACGGTTGGGCGACTTGGATTGAGTTGCGAGCAATTCGCTCCACCGTATGGCGACTCTATCTAAGTCATCATGCCATGAAGCGACGACGCCTCGAACGTTTAAATTGCCGTTCCATTGGGCGATTTTGAATATGTAAAATCGACTTGTGGTTGGGCGACTGCAGTGACTTCGCCCAACCGCATAAATGACATCGGGATTATTTCGTAAAAAATTAAGCGATATTATTTCTGTATTTTCGAATAAAAAATAGATTATTTTAAAAAAAATTCGCCAGATAGTTCATCAACAAGTTCATGTTACTTAATACTAAATTGATGTGCAGATAACAATAGTAAGGAGCATAGTTTGTCTTCCTTCCTCACCCCGAGAAGAAATTAAAATGTCATAAAAAATCAAACTTGTGATGAGAAAAGCAAATAAATGGTTAAAGCATTAAATCTCTTATTAGTACTGCATGTTATATTAACATATAGTCGAAAGAGCTTCACCTAGCTAATAACACAACATATTTAAATCCAACTGAAGCCTGTGCTTAATTTTCATATATATTACTTTCAATTTTTCAAGTAATACGAGATTCAACAATAGAACTCAACTTCTTGAGGACTGAAAGGTATGAACAAACTAAAAGAACAAGGACCTGCTAATTGAAGCAATTAATATGCCTATTGTGGTTCTCTGATATCATCCAAAAGAGGAACCAAATCATCGCCATGAAATTAGAAAAAAGTAAAACTTTATTCTACTTACCCACTCATTTAAATATTTCAATATAACAAAGGAAAATAAATTTGGTACTTGGCAGCTCACATCATACATCAAGATAAATTGCGCAAATCACAGTAATTTAGAATATTAGAACCTTGTCTTGCAAGACCCAAAGCTATGGCTGGCAATTCATCAAACAAGTGGTGCATCCTCAAGGACAAGGCTTTGTGACTAAAATTAGTATCTGGTTTGCTTCGAACAGAAGAACGTGTCAAGGTCTGAACCTAACTCCAAACAAAGAAAAAGGTAGTTACGAATAAGGCATATGCTAAATTTAAAATGTTGCAATGAAAATATACATAGATCACTGCATGCTTCTCCTACAGAGACTCAAAGAACTGACAAATATCTAAGGGTTCTGAAGAAATGTTCTCAGCTTCTGAAGTCTGCAAATAAATTCAAAACTCACGCATGATATCACTAACACCCGCATCACCAAACAAAAAACAATCCAATACTATTTCCTGCTTCCAGAACAAAATAATACCGACAAAACCTCGCGTGAGTAATCTTCTTTTGTTTACTTCAACTAGGTAAGATCAACTCCACTTTATATATTGGTCTCCTCCCACCTAGATTAACAATATGATACTAAACTTTCTACCTTCTACTATACATGAGTGGATCTTCAAAAAATTTCTTTGATTTATTTAGAATTATATATGGGCCAAACACATAGACTCCTACACCATCATCGACATGACGAGCTACAAAGAATTTTTTTTAAATAATCTATTTTTTATTCGAAAATACAGAAATAATACCGCTTAATTTTTATTTACAGAAATAATCTCGTGTCGCCGTACGGTTGGGCGAGTCCGGAAAGTCACTGTTGGACCGAAAAGGCGACTAGAGGGGGGGTGAATAGGAGCTCAAAATCTTTTTCGAATTAGATTGGATCCAATAATAATTTCACTCCAATAGCTATGAGAGCTATGAAGATCAATATACAAGTATAGCGGAAGCCTTGTATTGAATCCTAATCAAACCCCCAAAGCACAGGAGCAAAGAACCAAAAGTTGTGCTGAAATTTCAGGAATCGGTACTACCACTGTTGTAAGTGCGGTACTACCTCATCGCGGTACTACCGCAGGCAAAATAAAGGTACTACCTTTTATCCTGACGATGAACAGAACAGCCTGAAAACGAAATCGAAAATCATCGTAACTTTTAAACCGTAAGGCCAAACTCCTCCAAATTTGGAACACACCTTCCTAAGGATATTAGGAACCTATTCCAATCAAGGATCGCAGAGATCCAAGCCAAAGTTCCTATCTTTTCAGATTGAGCGAATGTGGTTCAAAAACGAGTCAAAAAACGAAACTATGATCTAGAGACTTGCTCGTGGGTGATTGATGATCAAGATGATCCTAGATGGGTTCCCACATGTCCCAGCAAGTTAGATCACGGCAAGAAACCAACCAAAAACTCGCGGATCAAGGAAAGACTCAAAATCATCAAATAGAGAGAAAGAAAGCAAATGAACTCATCTTTGAGAGAACTTTCTTTGGATTGATTTGATATGGTATTGGTTTCTGACCACTCTATCAATGGAGGACAAAGATTCAATACATGAGCACGAAATCAAATCCAACTCTCTAGAACCCTAACCTCCAACTATCAACTCCCTAAGCACAAAAGCAAAACTAGGGTTTACAATGCAATGAAAGGGTTGAGGTGGCTGTCCAGCACACCCCCTATTTATAGTGGAGGCTTAGACCTTCTAGAAGAGTAACCCTAATGGGCTCCCGTTAAGGCCCAAAACAAACGGGTCACACACGCACGCATTTTAAAGCGCCGTCTTCAATTCTCTTGATCTAATCCACTTCTTGGCCGACCGACTTGCGCGCTGGTTGGCATTAGGTCACCAAGGCGGTGTTGGTGAAATTACCAAAATACCCTTCTCGATCTTTTTCAAGACCGAGTCCCATCTTAAATCAAGCACCTCCCATGCTTCGCCACGTGTAGGTTGATCCGGTGACTCTCTTCATGTCGGCAAGTCTCCCATCCGGTTCCCATCGAAACCACCATGGCACTTGCACGACCCCCGCCGCTTGATCGAACCGCAGACCGAATCGCCGATTCGGTCACCTTTGTCCCTCTTGCGCCATGCTTGACTCTATTGACCTCACCGGCATCCCGATCGTTCGGACCTCGGCTCTCCAAGCTTAGTCCCGATCATCCTCGCTGATTGACCGTCATTGACCTCCAAGCAACTCCGCACATCAATAGACAAAGAAATCGAATCCGGAACAAGTTCTTCACAACTTGACCCACGTTAGTCAAAACATGCATCATACAACACATATGCCATGACACCCATGAACTTGACCTAACCCAAAAGCAATTCTCCAATTGAAAAGACAATCGGCACAAAATCGGTACTTACCGCAGTGTTAAGGCGGTAAGATTATCAGAAAGCGATCGTCTCGCCCAACAATGGCGGTACTACTGCTACCAAGGAAATCAAAACTTCCCAAAATACACTTGTTCGGAAAAACCATACCGCTCACACGCGGTCGTTCATTATCATGCGTACTACAAGCAACCATAGCGTGGTACTACCACCGAGAAATCCAAAACACAAATTACACTCGCTCGGAAAAACCATACGCTTTGCTTGCGGTAATACTACCACGGTACTACCGTAAACACAAGCCGGTACTACCGATGATCCCGACACTTGTTGAAAACAGGATTTCAACAAAACCGAAAACGATCGTTTCGACAAACCCAAAGAGCTATTGCCAATTGTATCATGACATTAAGATCGTGAGCATATCCCCATGATATCCACAGTCACCCAACCGCAGTGCGACACATATTTAAGTCGCCCAATGGAACAGCTAGGGATGGCAACGGGGCCATTCCCCGTCGGGGAGTGGTGGACCATCTCTATCCCCGTGACAAGAAAAAATCCCCATCCCCATCCCCGTCGTCGGGTACTATTCTTCCCCCATCCCCGTCCCCGTTGGGTTATCGGGGCCCCATCCCCATCCCCATCCCCGTCGTCGGTACTACCATTTCTGAATTTCGGCTGCAGCAAAGAGAAATTTCTCAAGCTATGGATGTGGGGCGGCGGCTGGGTGGGAGTGAATGGGAAATGGGGTTAGGGACTTAGGGTTATGACTTATGCTATGCAGCGTGCAACACAGGAATGATGCACTCGGTTGGTGGGCTGGGCTTTGCTATGCACTGTGTTATCACCTTATCGGGGGCCTATCGGGTAACGGGGATGGGGAGCAGGGGAACATCCCCGTCCCCGCCAAACCCGATGGGGAATGTTTTTTTCATATTAGTATCCCCGTGAGGAATGAAGTAGTCCCAAACCCGCCCCCTAATAGGTGAATTCCCCATCGGGGAATGGGGAATGGGGCCCCATTGCCATCCCTAGGAACAGCGACTACAGGTAAGTCGCCAAACGGATGTGCGAGTTTTGGGCGTCGTGCGTTGGTTGGGCGACTTAGCTCAAGTCGCCCAACCAGTGGGCGATTTTAGCTCCCACACCTGGAATTTTGCCAATCGAATTGGAACAATTGTGTTAAAATATATATTACAATTTTTAGGTATTGTATTTAGCAAATCGTATTATATGATGTTATTTTTTAAAAAGATAGCGATTGTGGTGACAACGTTGGTTGGTGCATTTGTTATTTTAAGTAGAATATGAAGGGTACGAAATTTGTCGGACTTCATAATAACATTTTTGATCGTCAGTATATTGTTGTAGTGTGCTAAATTTACAGAGAATTTTGTGAGGGCGATTGAGATAGTAATGAGTGGTAAGTAGAAAGGTAAGTAATATTACGATACGTGAGGGAGTCTCTCCTCGATGAAGTTATGAAGATCTTTGAGAACGCTCGTTCATGCGGGATTCCACTAGAAGAGGCATACTTGCAATATAGGCTTGCTTTGATGGCTTAGCGGAGATCACGGAGCGAGAAGTACATTAAAGTCATGAGACGAAGCACATTACACGTTACAATTAGTTCCACAACATACTTGTTCCACAATTGCTTACAAGAACCAAAATCTTGATGAAATACATGTTACAACATACTAGCAGTTGTAATACAAGTTCCTACGTGTCGACATGCGCCTTGCAAGTTCTGACAGTGTGCCCTTCCTGGCGACAGTGGCTGCAACGTCTACCCGCCGATGCAGCTTCCCCTTCGTCCATATCGTTACAAATGCGACGACTCTGGCGACGGCCCTTCCCCCCTTTCAATAGGTCTAGATCCGGAATCCAAGTCCTATTTGCAATATCCAACGTGGCGAAGTTACCCACAACCCTGAAGCCTCTTAGCTCGCCGCACCACACCTGCTGCACCCTTTCCTTCATGAAGTACTTCGATACGAAGTTCGATGGGTCCATGCGGATGGTCCCACACGCGGCGAGGACATGAGAGGATGGCATGTGAAGGAGCTTTAGCTTATTGCATGTGCAGCTAGGTTCATTCACATGGTCTCCAAGGCATACCTCATGGGTAACAAGAGACCGAGCCGTCCCGAATCCGGCTCTGTCTCGGAGGATTACGTCGAATCGATGCTCCGTATTGCCCATTACGAAGACCGTGCGATCGAGCCATCTCGGTCTTGGCTCGCATGTATCTTTGTAATCTTGACGAGAGGGTGTCGTGGGTTGGTTGCATGAAGTGCCGCATTGCATGTCTTTCCCCGAAATATCCGATTGTACTATGCAGAATGCCTTCGACGATGGCAACAAGAGGCTGAGAACGGAGGCCCCTAATAACCCAGCTTGTACACCTCTGCAAGGTTAGTGGTCATTATGCCATACCTTGCACCATCCGTGTCGCGATGAGGACCACTTCTCCAATGGCTCGGCCTCAATCCAATGAGAAAAACACCGATGTCCCTCGAGGTCCTCCGCGTCAAATGGGAGGGTCGAGCTCTCGCAGATGGTGTGAGGCGCCGGACCTGTCTTGCCCTCAGGAATAAGGGGCGCTTGTTCCTCTCGACGACATGCTTCTGGTGTGCTCGTCCAACCTCTCCCACAACGCATCAAATTTACGCTGCTGGTTCTGCATAGCAAGCCTCTTGAACAGCTTCATCAATGGTTGCTGCCTGAACTGCTTGAAAAAGTTGGCCCCTAGATGGCGAATGCACCATCATTCCTCGAGTCCGGCAGGAACGGCTCATTGGGGTCTTGCTGAAGTTTTCGGATGGCCTTCATCATCCCGGAGTGGCGATCATAGATTATGCAGACATCAGGACGCGCCCCAACTACTCCCACCTTCATATGTTGAAGGAACCACAACCAGCTGTCGTAATTCTCACTTTCCACGAAAGCAATGGCTAAGGGTAGAATCTGATTGTTGCCATCAACGCCAATTTCTGTCAGGATCATGCCCTTGTATTTCCCAGTTAGAAATGTCCCGTCCACTGATATCACGGGCAACATGTGTCTGAATGCATTGATGCAGGGACCGAATGCTAAGAAGGTCCTCTGTAATACCATAAAACCTAGCGACGGTCTTTTGAGTGGCTGGTCCTTCACAGCAATGTATGTGCCCGGGTTCCTATCCTGCAGCACCTGGAGCATACGAGGAAGGTTGTCGTAAGACGCCTCGAAAGAACCGAACCTCCTTTCCAAAGCCTTCTGCTTAGCACGCCATGCCTTCGCGTAGCTAATCTTGTACTTGAATTTCTGCTCGATAGCCACTATGATGTGCTTGGCCTCCAGGTCCGTCTTCTTCACTATCTCTCCATACATGACATTGGCTATGAAGGTGGACATCAGGTTGCGATGCCTCGGCAAAACACTCTTCGAGAAAGCGAGTGCGGTTCCAACCGAGACAATCCGTTGAATCTCGTGCTTGGGTCTCCTTGCGTGCACACGCCAAGGACACCGACTGCTTTCGCATACCACGGTGTCTTGCTCTGGTGGATTTGAGTACCGCAAGCAGAGCGTTGCATGGATAAGGCCCACGCCTTAATGGCATCTGCGGTGATCCTTTTCGGCAAACATTGCACGGTCGAACCTCCGCCCCATTGTACTCCCACGGTGATTCGTGC
Organism: Phyllostachys edulis; assembly: GCA_036346405.1. NCBI lineage: Eukaryota > Viridiplantae > Streptophyta > Magnoliopsida > Poales > Poaceae > Phyllostachys > Phyllostachys edulis. The sequence continues at coordinate 11,281,303 of CM070560.1, read as the reverse complement.
TCGCGTGCACGATAAGACCCTCAACGTCCACCCTATTCCATCCTGCGGGATGGGACCTTAAATCCTCCTCGGAAGAGTTACCACCGTCCTCTTCTAAAGCTTCCTCTTCCGCTCGAGTGTCAAGTCATCAATCTCCATCGGCGTACTATCTTTGTGGACATGCTCCCTGCATCTGCTGAGGGATCGCCTGGCGTCGCGGTGCTCGATATTTCGCCTCGGCCTCCTCTTACGCCTCGCAACATTGGCCACCTCGTCCTCTTACGCTTACGAGCGTCGCCACCTCGTCCTCTTGTGCGTCCACAACATCGGCCACCGCGTCTTCTTCATGAACCACAACCGAGCTGCTCCCACCAACCCGACGGGATGCGTCGGAAGGGCCTGGAAGGATTACCTTCAGACATGGCTGCACGAGTAGCCTTTTCGTAGCCACAGCGCCTCTGACCTTCCAGATATCCTTCCATGCAACCGTGCACATCACTCTGCTCAACTCCCACCGAATGTGTGTGGGAGACCTACTCTAAACCCCTTGTATGACGACACTCCACACCTCGGGGTCCAAGGAGAAGCTTCGGTGAGCCGGTGTAGAACATCTCCGATCGGGCATTCTCGAGTGTTGGTGTACCAAATCGACTTTGTGGAAATCACTTAGGTCAACACCTTGCAGACCTTCACGAATCGTTACCAACACCGTAATGCACTTTCAATCTTGTGAGCTCAGACATGGTCGCAAATATTACAAAGCGTTGCAACGGTGATTTCTCCACATACATTCCCCATATCGTCGTAAACAAACAAGTGGCTACACGTCGCCTACATTCGGCCGAGAACAAGAACAAACAAGAGTATTACCTTCGTTCGTCTTTCTCTTTCACGTCTACAGCTCCTCTCCTCCCGAACCGCCCTCTCCCGAGCTCTGCTCCTCCCTGTGTACCTCTCTCCCAAGCTCCTCTCCTCCCGAACCGTCCTCTCCCGAGCTCTGCTCCTCCCTGTTTACCTCTCCCAAGCTCCTCTCCTCCTATTGTCTCCCTCTCTCAAGCTCCTCTGCTTCTCCCTCTCCCTACCTTCTCCCCTTTTTCTCCTCTGCCGAGATAAATGGTGAAAGAAACCATGACGGGATCTGGGTTGCTTTCTATATGACCCTGTAATCGTTTAACCGTAGGACGACTTGGCAGGAATTGCTGGACCAAGGGTTTACTGACATGTGTCCAACTCGCCATACGGTTGGGCGACTTTGATTGAGGCGCTAGAAATTCGCTCGTCCGTATGGCGACTTTATCCAAATCGCCATACCATGAAGCGACTACGCCTCGAACGTTTAAATAGCCGTTCTATTAGGCGACTTAAATATATGTCGCACTGCGGTTGGGCGACTTTCCGGACTCACCCAACCGTACGGCGACACGAGATTATTTCTGTAAATAAAAATTAAGCGGTATTATTTCTGTATTTTCGAATAAAAAATAGATTATTTTAAAAAAAATTCGAGCTACAAATGGACAAGTTGGCGGTGGCTGACCGGTGGTGATGACCAGGAGTCGGTGGTTTTATTAATCAGAAATATTTCCATAACATGCCCAAGCTTAGATAAAATCAGAAAAAGTCAATTCGTACAAAAGATACGGAGCTTTTTATATACCACTCTAAATGATTCCCTATACATATTACATCATGTTCGTGTAATGATCTCCAGCGGCCGAGAGGTCGTTCCCCCTCCCTCTAAAGATATCTCTTAAAAAACAGTTTATACAACATTTTTTTCCTCTAATGCGGATAAATTTGGTCTTGAATTTTTACATTTCTATGTAAAATTACATATAGCGTATCTTCAATTTTTATTAAGGATTTTTTAGACAGTGCAACATGCATGCACATTTGCAAATGCGAGGAAGTGCACACATTCATGTTGAAGTGCATTGCCCACCTTTTCACAGCAGTTAAACTTTTAGGTGTAAGTGCATGAAACTAAATATATTATTTAAGACTAAGATCATGGATCCGAAACCTGCCTGGTATTTTCAGAAAATAATACTCCCTCTGTTTTTTAATAAATGGCACATGTATAGACAACACATGCATGGCATCAAATAAACTAAACGGAGGCAGTAATTATTATTATAGCCCACTTTGAGTCTAAGTCATTGGAGCAGCTCAAAGGCAGGTTAGCCAGTGCATAAAACTCAATTTTCAGCATAACATTTCTCAACAAAAATTAGGAAAGCGATTGGTGCCTTAAGTCTGACGTCGAATAGTTTCAGGTTTTGAGGCATTTGATATGAAACATGATAACTTCAAATGTGTCCATGAAAGCACTTAGTTTCTAACTCGCCCGGGGGGAAGTGGGAAGATCCTCTGCATACATATAAATCAATCTAAGGAGTTAAGAAAGTGCGACTTGTACGCATCCACGTGATCCGGGTGCAGCGACACGGACGCCTGCACGCCGCCACCGCCGCCCTCGGCGGCGACGAGCACCACCAGCCCGTCGTGGTTCATGGTAACCAGCTCCGTCCTGCTCGGCGGGCCCCACCCGAAGTCGGCCACCTCGTACGCCGGGAACCGCGTCGATCCGGACATGGCCACAAGCCGGTCCAGGGCGATGCACGACACCAGGTCCATCCAGTCCCACCCGGCGAGCGGATCCTCCGCCGCACGCCGGACCTCCTCCTGCACCGCCGCGGCGGCCGCGGCAACCCCGTCCTCGGCCAGGAGGTCCCGCGCCGTGGCCCTCGCGAGGCACCCGGAGATGCACGTCCCGAAGTAGTCCTCGCCCACCGGCGGGTCCATGCAGCGCCGCCCGCGGAAGTCGATGAAGAAGAAGAGGTAGACCTCGTCGTCGGAAGAGATGATGCCCGGGTGCTTGCTCCGGACGAAGGACACCCAGGCGAGCGCCGCGACGGCGACGAAGCTGGACGGCGCCGTAGCTGCCTGCGCTGATGACGGCGAGCTCATGAGGTCGGCGATGCGCTGCTTCAGGCGGTGGATGTGCTCGGCCGCGACGGTGAACGTCCGGCGGGAGAGATTCGGGCGGATGAGGAACTGCGCAACGGTGGCCTGCATGCGGGGAGTGGCGCCACCCGCGCGCCAAGAATGTAAAAAAAAAAGGAAAAGAAAGTGAAAAAAGAGAGCATTGCGCTATCCTTTAAGAGCATCTTTGAACCGATGTCGATTCAAAATTATACCATATAAGTAATTTAGGAACTGAGCTTGTTTTTCTCCGATGTATTGAACCGATTCCTACTAATAATTGGGACCCGCATTATATTAAAAAACCAAAAAAATAATAATATCATATCTCAACCGCACTATCTCCTATGTAGTTGTTTAATGCTTTGAACCGATTCCTAAGTAAAGTCCGGTTACATGCATTTTTTTGTTGAAATCGACCCCCTCTACTCCATCCCAATGTATTGAATCGATTCAATGCATTCTCTTTCCTCATTTGAGCCAGCTAAAACACAATATTGGAGATGGTCTAAGGGCCCAAGTATGAATCTCCAAGCGACTGTTTTCCCTATAAAAAAACATACGATTTTTTTTATCAATTCCGATCCTTTAATGGGCCGTAATGTCCTCATTAATGGGTTAAATTGAGAAACCGCCTACAAACTGTTCTGGATCCCCGGCAAACTTTGCGGGGGTAAAACGCCCCGACCCCACCGAGGACCCGAACCGCGTATCCGTGGGGATTAAGCGAGTTAAATATATTTTTTCACTTTTTAATATGCTTTGAGCTATTAATTTATAAATATTATGAATATTTTTTGCAATATATACTTCAAATTTTATATCTTAATAAATAGATTCAAGTTTTAGTTCAAATATATGTGAAAAGAATACACACCTCATATAAAAATATATAATATACAAACAAAATAATGTTATTTTAATTTTACAGGTCCCTGTGGGTGAGGTCGACCCGCCCCGCTCCGCTAGCCTAGCGGCCTATCCTCGTTCCCCGTGGGGAGTTCCATCTCGCCCCTTCATGGGGATTATCCCGCGGGGGAAATTGCCATCCCTAACACGCTGAATGAATGAATTACGAGTGTTTGGCTCGGGGATCATATGATCCTAGCATGAGTTTGTCCATTTTGCGATAAGGATGAGGAGGTTTTGGAGTGAAGTGCTTAAAAGTTAAAATTAGGTTGTCATCAAGCTACATCATCACATACATTATTCTACCTCTTGGATGTGATAAATAGCATATACCATGGCCAGCTATTTTTATTTAAGAATAATTAAAGTGCCAAAAAAATCACTGCATCCAATTTCAAATGTAAGTTTTTTTAAATAACTTTGGTTGCTTATTTCTGTCACAATACGGTTAGAAATAATCACAACATTATATATTGATCGTGACTAGCACACGATATACCGTAAAGAGCTATCTCAACGGGATAGGCCTTGATCGTCCGATCCGTTCTAATCGGACGAACATGCGGGAGCCCATCGACGTCCGCGTCCTCCGTGCATGGGGAACCCGACACCACCCATGAGCACAAGACCCCATCGATGTCCTCCTTTTGCATGCTAGGGAGTCAGTCGTCCTCCTCCCCTCTAGCCTATCAAAAGTTTTCACAAGCTGAAGCATATCAAAGTTTTAGGTTTAAGAAACAAGTTGAAACCTGCAGAAACTGAAACATTACAAAGTGTCATATTACAAAGAAGTTTCTAACCGTATAGCATGTTAGCAAGTATCAGCCGGGTTTCTAAGTTTGACTAAAGTTCAGACAAGTTTCAGAGAGTTTCAATCATGTTTCAGGGAGTCTCAAAATTGAAACATCATGCTTGAAACGTGAGCTTCATGTTTCAAAAGTAAAACGACAAGTGTAAAAGAGTTTCAATCACATTTCATAGAGTTTTAAAACCAAAACGCAAATTTGAAAACTGAAACATCAAGCTACAAAGTGTGAGTTTCAGGTTTCAAAAGTAAAATAACAAAGTTTTAGAAGGGTTTCAATAGAGTTTCACAAAATAAACCTCAAGTTTCAACAAAGTTTCAAAATTTTGGGCAAGTTTCGCTGGAGGTTCAGGCAAGATTCACAAAAGACCAAACAAGTTTCAATCAAATTTCAAAGAAATCAACAAAAAAATTTAGAAAATCAGAGTACTACCGTTCTTAGCACCTTCCATAGGAAGCCATCGGGGATCCACGATGCTGATGGGAGCCCACTGGACCGCTTTGGCTGTTCGCCTTCCAACGCGCCATCGAGCTCACTCGTAGCCGCCGCTCCCGCTTGCCATGCTCCCCTGCGATATGCACCTGTCGGGCCACAGGGGAGCTAGCAAGTTTCATGGAGGTTTCAAAGACATGACAAAGTTTCATAGGTTTGATTGGGTCGAAGTTTCGAGTAGGTTTCATAAAGTTCAGAAAGTTTATGAAAATTTCAGTAGCTTTCATCAAGTTTCAAGAAGTTTCAAAAGGAGGCTTCACAAAGTTTCAGAAAGTTTTTGATAGTTTTAGTAGGTTTCATCAAGTTTCAAGAAGTTTCAGAAGGAGGTTTCACAAAAGTTTCAGAAAGTTTTCGATACTTTCAGTAGGTTTTATCAAGTTTCAAGGAGTTTCAGAAGACGGGTTCACAATGTTTTAGAAAGTTTTTGAAAGTTTCAGTAGGTTTTATCAAGTTTCAAGAAGTTTCAAAAGGCTTCGACAAAGTTTCAAGCAAAAAAGTTACATCGAGTTTCAGCAAAGTTTCAAAGAACTTGGGAAAGTATCATAAAATAAAAGAAATGGAATACACATTAAAAGAAAATTTCATTGATTTTGGAGCTGGGGTTGTACCGGCCCCGGCGGTGACGCTGCAGAGGCCATCGGAGCTAGAGGTGGCGGAGCACGTCGATATGGCTAGTGCTCGTGCTTACAGCTCACCTGTCAATGGTGGAGCATTGCCTATTGGCTGCCGCGCCTGCCACAAGCCCAGCTCCTGCTCTTACCTCACTCGTGGCCACCAACATCATCAACTCTCTCCGCATGCTTGCTACCACTACTGAGCTCGTTTGTTGCCTACCCACCTGTTTTCGCCCGCGGCCCGAGGTCCCACAGTCACTTGCGGCGTAGCTCCACGTCCTTGCGCTCAACTGTAGGCACTCTCCACACCAGTTGCGACCATTCGCCCTCCCCGCACACTGGTTGTTGGCTGTGCGCTGCCCATCTATACCAGAGAATGGGTGGATGAGAGATAGAGATGACATAGGAAGTCATTAAGTGAATGTGTGGTGGAAGATGTCTGTGAGTGGGTAAGACTCTCGTTTGTGGCCACAATCATTGTAACATCCAAAAAATCCCAATTTTGGAAAAATAGAATGAAAATAAGTGGGAGAATGTTTTTGAATCTATTATGTGTGGAAAATAACTTTTGCATGATTTTTAAACTTCTTATATAAATCAAACAATGGAATTTCATGCAAACAACAACCAGTAAGAATTTTCGAGAAAATCACCAAGCAGATAAAATCCTGTAAAATTTACATAAGAAACTACACGGTGTCAAAAGCCCTCAAAAAAAATTCTTAAATTTTGGAGCATGTTTGATAGGTTTACAAATTCAACAAATACTTAGCCAGTTTTGGAAAATCTGGCCGATTCAAATTCCCACGGCGTTTTGTGCGAATTTGAGCAGTAGAAAAATCTGCTCTTGACTCTAGCCCATGCCAACACTCACTCACCTACTCTCTCTGACGTGTGGACCCCACCCGTCAGGGCCCTTCATCCACCTTGCTCCCTCACCTGCTCGCCACTGCACCAGTGCGCCCTCGCCACCTTCGCCGCTCGCCCGCTGTTTTCAATCGCCGTCCACCGTTTTGTGCCCAACTACCCTGTCACCTCCGCCAGCCCCCCGCCCATGCTAGCTACTCCATTCATGGTGCCTTATTCCCACTCCGGCGGAGTGACCAAGAGCAGACCGCGAGTTTCTCGCGCTGCCGCCGGCATCTCGCCATTTTTCTCGTGCATTTGTCCTAGCTACTTAAGCTCTAGAGTGCGCACTGTCATCCTTAGCTTGCTAAAGGGATACGGGTAGGCTACACTAGCTAGCAATTCAAAATTTTTACCACGTAAACCAAGAAACCAAGCAAGTAGATTATCATAGATCATTACCACCAGACGCGTAGTGCAGCGGAAGAAAAGTTGAAGCAGGCTGATCCAACGTAGAGCACGTCGATGAAGTGATCGTAGTCGATTGTCCAGCGCAGTCGGTCGTCCACGATGCTGATCGTCTCTTCTAGCAACTAATCGTGTTCCTTGCGAAGATCGTGGATCGTCCTTTAGCGCAACAGCAACCACAGTAGCGCCTCTACGGTATCCACACGTCCAGGGAAGGAACACCGCATGCCAGTGTGCTAGCACCAACTCGCACGGTAGAGCTCTCTCGAGAAGATGGCGGTTAGGATTTCGGTAGAGCAACTCACGTCAACTCGTGTCTCTCCCAATAGCCTCATGCATCTCCTTATATAGAGCCTATGATGGATCCTATCCAAACACGTTTGCTCCAACCCATTAAGTGTGTGACCCTGTAGGTTCATGCGTATTCGGTTGTGACTCGAAAACCCTTTCCGACCACGAGTCGCTTTGCGGTTCCTAGCAGGACATAACAATTTCTAAATACACAAAAATTATATCGGACGAACCTTAATGCAATATGATCTACGACCAGGTCCATATCACTAACGACCAACTCGTATCTCTATACGACTAGTTCATATTTAGTCTCGACTAGTTCGTAACTCCTTACGAGTAGATTTTGACCACTTAGTGATTATGTTCGACCAGTTTATGACCAGCTCGTATCTCCATATGACTAGTCCGTATCTGATCGAACTGAATGACATTCTCGTGTATTCTTCCTTCGCCTCACGATATCTGGTTGAACTCCAGGTGAGATATCATGTCCTCCATGGACTGTTCAATACTTTCTCGATCGAGTGTCGGATAACCTTGTGTGGTCGACTCTTCGACCACTAGTGGCATGGCCATGCACTTTCTTTATTCGAGCACATCGAGGAGCCTAGAAATATCTCTCTTGTTATGTTAGGAGGAGAAAATCTCATATTCGATCAGTCATATTCCTCCGCATGTTTTATAGCATACCCGAAAGCTACCTTTATAACTACTCAGTTACGAGTAGCGTTTGGCAATCCCTAAGAGTGCTATTATGCATGTAGAAAACCATGCTGATCTCAGGTCTAAGGATTATACATCATCATTGCTTGAGACCAACTGATGACACATAGAATCATAACAATCTCAATAGTGTCTCAAGGTGGGTTTATCCAACACCATATTCTCTAACATTTGTTCATATTATTGATTCGATATCCCTATATCCATGACCGGTGAAACATGGTCATCAATCAATACATGTGCTGGTCGTGGAGTCACTTGTGTTCCGACCAGTGACATCTGACCAGTGATATATTTATAATGACATCATATAAGTTAAAGAACTTCACCAACAAGTCACATACTTGTTAATCTATATAACTGATGATTTATTAAAGGAACAGAATAATATTTATTCAATAACTCATAAAACATAGACGTGATACAATCATCTTTATGATCGCCTCTACGGCATATCACCAACACTCGTCCACGTTCCATTTTGTGCAAACCCGAGCTTTATCGCTCTTTGGTTTCACAGGATGTTTGCGTCGTTCTCGATGCCGGTGAGCGCACCTCTACACCATTCCTGCTCTAGTGAGCTTCCTCACCCACGATGCCCGTGTCATTCTGATCCTCTTGCATCACGCATCCCTCTCCTTTTCTTAATGCAGCCCCAGGAGTCCCCTAGCTTGATCGCATTGGCTTTCATCCTCAGCTCCGGCGCGCAACTGATTTCGCTAGCACGTTCTCGTCACTTCAGTCAGTTCGAGCTCAATCCGAGCACATCACAACGTGTTCCATACACCACTGCTGCTATTCCATCACCCAATGCATGCAAACTCGCCCTGAATCCAGGCTTCACCCTCATTTTCCCCATTCTCGGCCACTGCCACCATTCCTGTTCTCCTTCGAAGCCCGGTGAGCCTCGGGCTGATTCCTTGCATCTACATCATCTCAAGCACCTTAGTAACCTAACGTGACACTCCTTATAGCACCTCCGTTGCTGTGGTGAGTTGCCGTCGTGGACCTCTTGGCCATGACGCGCCCAGCTCTTTTCTTTCTCTCTCTTTGACTAGTGGGACCCACTTGGTTGATGATTAGTTTAACACAAATGACAGTGATTAAGAGTACTAAGAGTGTGACATGTGGGACCAACTGGAAAGATAATAAAAAAAATCTAATTTTAAACATGTTTAGTAAATGAGTCACTGACATGTGGGACCACACACTATTCTCGGTTTTAAGAACACGTTTTAAAACCTGAGAGACTGACAGTGACCCTAGCCGTCAGTTAATTAAAATCAGAAATAGGTTTAATCATTAGTTAAGAAATAATAAGTCTATAACATGTGGGACCGCCTCTGGTTTATAAATAAAATCAAGAAAATAAAAATATGAGTCACTAACAAGTAGGCCCCACATATAAGTTAATAAAAATCGAAAAAAAAATGAGAAAATCCGCTTTCAGTTAGAAGAGAATACGCTTTCTCTGTTGCAAAGCGTAAACCTCAGTAGAACTCAGAGAAGAATACGCTTTCTCTATTGGAAAGCGTAAACTTCACAAAATACGCTTTCGACGTCACCCTTTTTCTAATTTCTGGAATTTTCAAATCGTAGCAAATTAAAACGTTAATAACTTTTGCATACGAACTCCAATTTGAATGAATCTTTTTTCTAAATTCATCTAAAATCATGCTCTACCCGAATATGTAAAACATATTTGGATTTTGTTGCTTTTGAAATTATTTTGCTATATTTAATTTGCTTCCAGCTCTTTTGATTAAACGTCGATTGTTCGAACGACTTTTACAACGATCCTCCATGCTCATATTCAGAGCAACCAGATCCAGGCAAGCACCCCTTTGACCATGTTGATCCTACTATTTTAGTTATTGTACTTCTTTTTATAAAATCTATTATGTATGCATGTATGTTTGCTTAAAATTGCTATATTTGGGAATAACAGTAGTTATAGTCCCATTCGATGCATGATCCTCCTTGAAAATATTTATATCCTTATCGTTGTAGCCATTAGGGTATGGGTTAGATAATGAATGATGTCAAATTGGGCTTTTCGAATGCGAATATCGTATAAATGCTTAGCTTGGCTCTAGTCTTTACTAAAATTGTAAAAATGGATGACATGTTGAATGTGAGTTTAGGAGATTTTAAAATGTTGGTCCAGAGGGGTTTACCTCTGTTATTTTGTATAATAAAGTAAAAATAGAAAACTTAGTTTTTGACACGGGCGAGTTATATTATAATCTGACAAGTGTGAGAGGTGTATCTCACAAGTAGATAGGGGGTGATCCTCGCCCGGGTCAATTAAGGACTGAACACCGGTATATGCAACCTAAGCGTAAGCGTATAACCACAAGTGCCAGTATGGGACGGCCTTAGCTAATTAAGTCATCGAAAACTAGCCTTGCACGTTGTAGGCCGTGGTAGTGCGAGCATATGTGATTGCTCGAAGGGGTTCTTTTCACCGAGGTGTTAGGAACAAAGCCTTCTGACACAACGGTGAATGCCTCACTAAGACCAGAGCGTTCCCGGGTAAAGTGAGGGTGTTCATTCGCCGAGCTAGTGTAAGGTTAGGACTAGGTGATGTAAAGGCTTTGACGTGTACTCTAGACTGCTTACCAAAGGTTAGTGAGCGGTGGTACCGACGAATGCTGAACAAACTAGAGAATTTGTGTGCTGTGGGTAAAGTTGTACTCCTCTGCAGACTGTAAATCTATTTAAATAGCCGTGCTCGCGGTGATGAGCGTGCTAAGTGTAGTATTGACGGGTATAATGTTGGTTTTTACAAAAATGGTTCTTGTTAGAAAATAAGAGAATTGTTTTGTTGTTGATATTTGAGTTGAGTGACATGTCTATGGTTGAGAATAAGATGTTGATCGCAGTCAAAGAGGGTTGTGATTTATTATTTATCAAGTACTTACGTGTTGTCCTTTACCTATTTAACTACTTTTTAAATTTCCATTGTAAACTACTACTTATTGATATTGCAAATATAATTTGCTTAATGCTGAAAATAACCTGTAGCATAGAGCCTCACCCTTTGTTAGCCATGCATATATATAAACTTTGTGATACACTACAAGTCTTGCTGAGTACGCAACCTACTCAATCTTGTTTAAATTGTTGTTCAGAGTTAGAGGTTGAGTCTATATCGGACGACGCTTTCTTTGCCCCCGGTACTAAAGGATCTAGTGATGGGTCTTTATAGGATTTGTTTCTTGTCGGTTGCCTGAGAGTTTGGCTGGGTATACCGCTAGACTTTTGGACTTTGTACATATTATGCTTCCGCTGTTTTTATTTGCTACTAGTGATACTTGAGATTTTATTTGGCCGGTCGGTCCATGTAATGTAAAGTTTGTAATCGCTTAAGTTATGTATCATATTTGTTTTATTTTGTATGTGCGTATGTATATATGTGTATACTATCATTGTGGATGTATGTATTAGTCACTGATTATATGATTAGTACAGTATACACAAAAATATTTCAGGTATTCGAAGCCCAGATTCTGACAATCATGGATGTTCACTGCTCTCTATGGGACGGCCAGATCCTATTCCGTTGGAAAGGGGAGCAACGCTATAAATTTCTATAGATTTCCTCCTATATATTAATTATTATGAGAGTGAGCTCACGATGAATCCAGAAATATCATTTTTTTTTTGTTTCCTCAACCATCTGCGGTGGGGCGGCAGCAGGCAAGCTGGCTTGACATTGTGCAGCCAGGTCACTTTGACGGTCTGACCGTCGCATGCCGTGGGCGACCAACGCAAGAACGAGCCCGAAAAACGAAGTCCGGGAAGAAGCAAAGGCATACGTAACGTACCACTGGGAGATCGGGCGCGTACTTCTGCAGCGTGCTCCTCGCGAGCTCCTCGCCGCCGGGGAGCGCGACCACCGCGCAGTCGAACGTCGGGGCAGCCGCGCCGCCGCGGTGCCGGTGTCCCCGCGGCACGCCGCCGCCCACGACTCTAGGAACCTCCACACCGACCGGCCGTCGACCACGGCGTGGTGCAGCGCGACGCCGACCGCCAGCCCGCCCCCCGCCAGCCGCGTAACCTGCACGGCCGTCGTCTCCGCGGGGAGCGCGCCCGCGTCGAGCTCCGGGACGAGCCGCACGAACGCCTCCACGTCGTGGTCCGCGTCCATGGCCAGTTTGCTCGCGTCGGCGTCGCTCTCCGCGACGACGAACCGGACGCCGCCGGCCAGGCCTTCCTCGGAGCAGTCGATGGCGGCGTCGCCGGTCGACGGCAGGAAGACGATCTTCCCGGCGAGCGGGAGGAACCGCGCGAGCGTCGCCGCGAGGGACGCGCGGAGGGAGCCGACGACGGACGCGAAAGGCGGAAGGCAGCCGCCGCTGCCGTCGAAGAGGAGCACGCGCTGGATGAGCGGGAGCGTGATCCACTGCGCGTCCAGCGCGGACAGCCGGAGGAGCGGTTCCGGCGGCAGTGCGGCGGTGCCAGGCACTGCAACGCGGGCGACCTCGACGATCTTGACCGATGGCATGGTGACGAGGGACAAGTTTTGCTGTGGTCGCCGACCGGCTGAGACCAGGAGGTGGCGGCTAAGATTGTCTAATGGTGAGAGGTTGCCGAGCACTGACTAGGAAAAGAAATGTGAAGGATGGTGCTGTACAGCGGTGTTTTTGGATGGAAGCTACTACATAAGAAAGAAGGGCAGCACATACGATAGAGAATAGAATTTTTTTTATAATTTATTTTTTATTTAGAATTACATAAATAATATCACTTTATTTTTTTGACAGAAATAATCATCTGTTGCTGTACCGTTGAACGATTTGGCTCTGTCGCCTAACGGTTGAGCGACAGGTGTTCAAGTCGCTCAACCGTTAAGCTACTAGACACTTTGGATCCTAGTCGCTCAACCATTGGGCGACAAAGCCAAGTCGTCCAACCATTTGGCGACAAGATGGCATATATGGGCGCGCGCGCTGGCGCGCCTAGCATTTCGCCATTTTCACAGAGAGCAGAGGGAGGAGGTGCTAGGAGAGGGAAGGGAAAGAGGAGTGGGAGAGAAAGAGAGGAGAGGAAGAGGGAGAGGGAGATGGGGAAAAGAGAGGGTCTTCGCATCGACGCCGGTGAGTTTTTGCATTATTTTGTAGATTAACTTTTGAAACCATGGTAGGTTAGCAACCCACATCATGTGTAGGGACATATTGTTAGCAAATGAAATAGTTGTAGGTTAGCTTCTGAAATATTTAGATGTGTAGATGCCAGTGAGTTAAAATTGTGTTGGGGGAGCAGTAGTGGTGGTAAAGATTAGGCAATTAAGCAATTATCGATTGAATGCATGTTAGCGTTGGGTAAACCAGGCATTATCAATATTGTATTCACGTGACACCTAATGTTTATCTGTATTAGTTGCGCTTTTTCCGAATGAACTAACTACTGTAGTATTTTAGTTGTGAAAACAACTTAATTTTATAGGGTGTTGTTGATAACAATTGATAACATTGATAAATAAGTTAATAATATGTGTGAACATTTCATTAAAAATGTGTAGTCATTCCATTATTTTTAGTTGGTACACCACACGGCTTACATGACAGTTAACGTACCCTATCACTCGAATATGCTATTTATGCTGGAATGCAACTAAATTTTACGAATTTTGGGAGGTACGCTATAAATAATTTAACCAGTAATTGTGTCGTAATTGCTAACTTCAAATTGATTTGAAGGTATAGTTCGCGACCTTAGTGGTTCGAATTAGCGTTGACCCTCATGGGTCGCTCGTCCGACGATAGCATCGCGTCGGCCGTCGTGCCCGCATCTTTGGGGAGGAAGGCGGCCCGACTTGGGGGTGGGTCCGCCTTGAGACACTCAAGCGGGCTTGGAGACTACACCCACGCTGGATAGACAGGTTTGTCTGCAAACTGTATCATTTCTTTGTGTCATATGTCCGCTATGTACTTACTTCTTTGTGCTTTGCAGGCTGAGCGCTGCCGGCCTTCTACCTCTCATGCGGATGGTGGAGGCCACCGACGAGGATGGTGCTCCGGTCGAGTATGACGGGGAGGTCCATGCCGGCCCAGAGTGGTCACGGCAGTTCCCGTTCGACCGGTCACTACTGACAGCTCTAGTGGACCGGTGGTGGCCCGAGACGCACACCTTCCACCTCCTATTCGGGGAGATGGCCCCCACTCTCCAGGATGTCGCACTGCTGCTCGGTCTGCCTATCGCGGGAGCCATTGCCTCCTCGCCAGACGCGCCTGCCCACTGGCCTGACGCCCTATTGGGTAGGTTTGAGGGGGTTCTTCCGGCTGAGTCCGTGCCTGCCTTCTTCGTATTCCTGACCCAACATCGGCATGGCCCACCCCTGCGGTGGCTTTCGCAGTTCCGGATACGTATGCTATCCATTTTTCATATTAAGCAATGCATTATCCTTGTTATATGACGGGCTTACTAATTATTCGTTTATGCATAGGTTGAACGGATGGCCCCGGAGCTCACTGACAACCAAGTGTCACAGCACCTTGAGGCGTTCTTGCTGTGGCTCTTCGATTGGGTACTGTTTACCAGCAGGCATGGTGACTCCATCGATGCCTGCCTCCTAGGGTACGCGAGGGCTATCGCCTATGGGGAGGAGGTGCAGATCAGCTGGGAATCTGCCGTAGTTGCCGCGACGTACCGCGGCATGTGCGTGGCGTGCTGTCGGACGAGGCCAGCCTCTATCCTCATAGGCTGCCCACTCTTGTTGTAGATGTGGTCATTCGAGCTCTTCTCCCTCAGATGGCCCGTGCTGTTGGACTCTAGTCCGTACCGCGCGGATATGTACCACGGGGGCGTGGTGGACCGGTCGACCGCAGGGTCCCTTTAGTGCCGTAGATGGGTACGTACTCTCGTCTATCTTTACTTCAGTTGTATTACGGGTCCTCCTTTATAACCAATGTCCTGGCTCGCAGACACAGTTTGCACACGTGTAGGTCACACGTGTGTACGAGCACTTCGTCGAGCAGCTCGATCGCCTCACCACTGACGACGTCCATTGGGAGCTGTATTCTGATATGGAGATGGAGGACCGTGCTCCCGCCGGGCTGTCCTCACTGTGCTGGCGTAACCACGCGTATTGGCTGACGCGGAACAACCTCGTCTTCGATTTGTTCGTCGAGGACTACGCAGTGCACAAGGTGATGCGCCAATTCAGTATCCACCAGGTTGTTCCTGTTCCAGTTGGGACGTGGGTGCCCGACTCGACCCACATATGAGTTAGACACAACACATGTTCGTATATTTTTATCCAGATCTGTGTCGAACCCGAGAGCGAAGGATCTCGGATTTTCTGTGCTTCATACACTAGTCTATGAATAGCTATTATACACAGTCAGCAAAAGTGGATAGCATAACCATAACACATCATACATAGATAATAATTAAAGTTCGTTACAAAATGGGCATAAAGCCAACAAGAAAAATATAGCGGAAGCAAAGCAGTAAGGTAGACCACATGATTCGCCACAAGTAATCGTCTATAGGGCGTAGTACTCTTCTCCTGATCAACAATTTATTAAGTAAGGTGAGTACAAATGAATGTACTCCGCATGTTACACCCAATTAACAGATTGTAATGCATGCAAGGATTTAACAACGGGGAGGCTTATATGGCTCAATTTGCATAAAGCGATATTTTTTCATTTAAATATTCATACTAAGTTCTAAAGCAGTTTACTCTATAGCTAAAATCTATTTTCTAAATCTCAATTTTTATAGTCAGATAACATTCATCCGTAAGTGGTGAAGGATACCTTCCTCTCATATGGCTTCCTGTCCAAATTCCCATTTGGATAGAAATCCAAAACCATTTAGTAAAGTCTTTTGAAATCAAAACTAAAATCTAACTTGGAGTGGCTTTGCTAGCATGTCCATGACCGTGGACATGGCTATTCGAATAGTTTTATACTCTGCAGAGGTAGTACAACTTTACCCACAAGAGATAATTGACTTATAATGTCTGTTTGACACACTATCGAAGGTGTGCGACTAAGTCATTACTAAACAATGCATCATCCCACCGTAGTCCCGCCTAGCTAAGGTTTCACCCCCTTTGGATAGAGACCCACTGGGTTCAGGCCCCCTCTTGCGCCAGGTAGGAATACATAAAAGTAGGTCATAAAAGACACCCACGCAACCGGATGACACAACCACGGTGAAATGATACAAATTATTTAGCTAGGTCCCACCCACACAGGATATGTGGTACTACGTTGGGGCTTAGCAAGATGCGGCTCGAAGACCGGTCCTTAATTGACTTGGGCGACGTTCCATAAAACACATGGGCATCGGTCATAGAAATGACTCAATCTCGTGCATCAACGTCCACCATCCAACCATCCATTTCGTCCAAATCCAAACCAATTTTTATTTTATTTAACAAGTTAAATCATTTTATAAATTTCTATGGTAAAGACAATACCATAGTAATGTTTAAATCATAGTTGAACTTGTGGCTAAATTCCCAAAAGTAAACATTTTGGTCTCAGTTTTGTCTAAGCATAGTGTTTTTCAACATGTCCTAGCTCATACTAATGTATCAACTAGATTTTTATTAAGGTATCAAGGATTGATTGATTTAATTGCAAAGTTTGGCTATACAAAGAAATATGGAATAACTATAAAGCTTGAAACAGAAATTTAAATTACTTGAATTTAAATAATCATGCAATAATAATTTAAAACAGAATTTAAATAATTTAAAATAATGGGATTCAATGTGATCAATGATGTAACTTGCCTTGCTCAAATGCTTAAGGATCTACTTCACAAAATTTGGGTTCCTCGGAGTTGTCGAAATCTACACGTGAAGACGAAGCAAATTCAAATAAAATTCAAATAAACTCAAATGAACTCCAAATCAAATAATTTTAGTGTAGATAGCTAGATCTTGATTTTAGATGAATTTAGGAATTTCGGAGTGAGTGAGCGCACGGGGTGGCTCACAATTGTGCGATGCTGATGGTGGAGGCGGTGGATGCTCGACGGTGCGAGCTTCGACCGGAGCTCTTGTGATGAGGACATCGACCCTAAGGATACAACCACTGCTTTAACCTGCTGCACTGCATCCTCTACTCCACCAACATCTTCTCCAATTGGACTTTCGGCTAATGCAATGCCATATTACCCAATTGGATCGAGCTACGTCTACATACCATGGTGCTACGTCTACATGTCATGGTACTATGTTTACATGCCATGGTGCTACTGCATGTGCCAATCAGGAGTTTAAGCTGGATACATTTTGGTTAGATCAGTTCGGAATCAGTCTGACAGCACTGACTTCAAACGTTCATAACTTTCACATACGGAGTCCGTTGGAGGTCCATAAGTACTTGATGGAAAGCTGATTTTGTCATCTTTCCAACGGATCCAGCCTCACCTCCAAATTCCTTCTGGACTGATCGCAATCATCAAAAGAAGGCGTCATATCACTTGTTTGGGTCAAACTTGGCTTTGTAATCATACTGAACTTGGCCCATCTGCCGGCGGCCCACCCGGGGCGTGGTTACTGTTCACAGGAACAGTACCCAGCGACCTTTAGTACCACCCCGCTATTTCTTTAGTTTTGTGGCTCCTCGTTCCCTTTTTAAGGAGGCCACACCCCCTCTAGTTTTCTTGGATTTTGTTGAGTTAAGAGTTAGCATTGCTGCAACTTCGTGTATTGGTTTGTGTCGACTAGACTAACCTTAATACCGCTATCAAAATCCCAAATTCAGTATTTCAATCTTTATTTGCAATTTCAGATTGCTTTATCTTGTTCTTGCATGTTTCTTCGGTGTATGCAGGAATCGACCTTCGTAGTTAGGTCAACCAGGTATTCGTGCACGGTTGATAACGACTTGTCAATCAGTTCAGCGATTGCGTGGTTTCGAGCTTTGCGTGTTCGTAGCCAGGATCGTCAGGGTTGAGCGACGCTTACCGAACTTATCGTTCTCATCGAAAGATCGGGCCAATAAATAGAACTTTAGGGTTCATCAGGTGGTATCAGAGCTATAGTTTATCGGTGAGAATTTTTTTCCCTACAGTCTAAATAGCCAAAAAAAAAGGTTTAGTTCATTGTCCAAGCCAATTTGTGCCTTTGCAATTTGTTCTTTTTAGTTTGCTTTGTTGAATTGTCGTTACATTGTCGAGTCTTGGTGCTGGTTTTCCTATCTAGATTAGTTTAGTTTAGGATCTCTTACGAATCGCCTAGTCTGTTCGTCGAAAAAAAAATAGCAGATCGGTTCCAGCCGCCGCCGTCACCTTCGCGTCTCGTCGGTGTGAAGTCGTGCGCCTCGCTTCCGCCTCGATAGCCGATAGGCACGCATCAGTGCACGTTAGCAGCACGCATCGGCTTCTTTCCTCTGCGTTTCCTCGGCAACCTCATCAAGTCCTAGCGCCAGCAACTCCCACCGAGCCGAAGGCAGCACGCAGCAGATCAGGTTTTCAAGCGCAAGTTCTAAGCACAATTTTTCTTTATTCTTCTACCAGCAGAGCAGCACAGTTCACGTGGAGACAAGGTCGTCCTTGTCTTGTTCTTTCACGTGAGGATCAAAGTTTTGGAGTTTTTTGCTAACTAGTGCTGACAAGTGATTACTCTTGGAGATTGATTGCTACCAGTAACCTCTGAGTTGTACAAAAAGAAAAGAAAAGAAAAGAAAAACAGAGAAAAAAAAAAGAGAAAAAAAAAGAGAGAAGAAAAAGAAAAAAAATTCAGAGCTGCCCCTTTGTTCAGTTTGGTATATTCATCCATTGCTCGTTGGTGTTGATTGTTCAGTTTGGCCTTCCGTTGTTACTACTAGTCGTTCTTGTGAGTTGCTCTAGCTAGGCTTTGTTTAGACTACGACCAGCACTTGTGACTAGTACTTTGAACTGCTTTTCAACTTTGCATACTGAATTGAATAATTGCTATTCCTTTGCTACATACTAGCCTTAGAGCTCCACTTCCTACTAACTCGGCGAGGTGCCGTTCTGCATAATCGTTGAAGCTGATCGCAAGTGAGAGTATCACGAACCGACCACGGTTGTACTACTTCCTTCTTTGCATTGGTAGAACACATAATATTTGGGTATAAGTTTGAGTGTGAGTGACTTGTGAAACTCGAACCTAGTAGTTCATAGGGACATATACACTGTGATTTGTTCTTTGCTTTGATACTAACAATGACAGGTTCATGGTCACAAGGGGAGAATAGCAGGACCAACATTGAGGAAGATGAGTATACTTCAGCTAGTGACATTGAGAAAGAATATGCTATGCTTGCAACTGACCCCGCAGGTGATGATCACAAATCTGAGCAAGACGAGGAACACTATGGTGCTGAAATTACAGATAAATATTTAAGCCTTATAGTGAAGCGTGTACTTAGTGCACAAGTGGAGCGTGCCGAGCAGAATCAACGCCACAGCCTGTTCCAAACAAAATGTGTCATCAAAGAGCGTTCATGTCGTGTGATCATTGATGGAGAAAGTTGCAACAATTTGGCGAGCATGGACATGGTTGAGAAGCTCGCATTGACCACACAACCGCACCCTCGTCCATATTACATTCAATGGTTCAACAATTCTGGTAAGCTGCAGGTAACTCGCATTGCGAGAGTATATTTTTCTATTGGTTCTTATCATGATTATGTTGATTGCGATGTAGTACCTATGCAAGCTTGCTCTTTGTTGTTAGGTAGACCTTAGCACTATGATCGAGATACGGTGCTTCATGGTAGAACTAATAAGTATACTCTCATGTTTAAAGATAAGAAAATCACTTTGCTGCCCATGTCTCCTGAAGCTATTTTAAAGGATGAATTAGAGAGAGCTAATAAACAAGAGGACAGTAGCAAAAGTGAAAATCAAATTGTAGCTAAAGAACTTATGCACCCGAAGAAAAAAGAACCTAGTGCTAGGAAAAATGAAATTAAATTGAAAGCACCTGTTATTTTAGCTACAAAATCTGATTGCGTTGGCATGGAAAAACATGAATCTGAATGTCATACTATGATTTGCAAAGAATCTCAGTGTCCATTAGAAGAAGTGCATGTTTCTTTGCCTCCTATTGCTACAAACCTTTTGCAGGAGAGTGATGACTTGGAGAAAACGAATGAGTCAAGGACGACTCCAATTCAAGAAAGGGAGGATGATGAGGATATCGACCCTAAGGATACAACCACTGCTTCAACCTGCTGCACTGCATCCTCTACTCCACCAACATCTTCTCCAATTGGACTTTCGGCTAATGCAATGCCATATTACCCAATTGGATCGAGCTACGTTTACATACCATGGTGCTACGTCTACATGCCATGGTACTATGTTTACATGCCATCGTGCTACTGCATGTGCCAATCAGGAGTTCAAGCTGGATACATTTTGGTCAGATCAGTTCGGATTCAGCCTGACAGCACTGACTTCAAACGTCCATAACTTTCACATACAGAGTCCATTGGAGGTCCACAAGTACTTGATGGAAAGCTGATTTCGTCCTCTTTCCAACGGATCTAGCCTCACCTCCAAATTCCTTCTGGACTGATCGCAATCATCAAAAGAAGACATCATATCACTTGTTTAGACCAAACTGGGCTTTGTAATCATACTGAACTTGGCCCATTTGCTGGCGGCCCACCCGGGGCGTGGTTACTGTTCACAGGAACAGTACCAACGACCTTTAGTACCACCCCGCTATTTCTTTAGTTTTGTGGCTCCTCGTTTCCTATTTAAGGAGGCCACACCCTCTCTAGTTTTCTTGGATTTTGTTGAGTTAAGAGTTAGCATTGCTGCAACTTCGTGTATTAGCTTGTGTCGACTAGACCAACCTTAATACCGCTATCAAAATCCCAAATTCAGTATTTCAATCTTTATTTGCAATTTCAGATTGCTTTATCTTGTTCTTGCGTGCTTCTTTGGTGTATGCAGGAATCGACCTTCGTGGTCAGGTCAACCAGGTATTCGTGCATGGTTGATAATGACTTATCAATCGATTCGGCGATTGTGTGGTTTCGAGCCTTGCGTGTTCGCTTGAGGATCGTCGGGGTTGGCGGCGCCACGGACTTATCGTTCTCATCGAAAGATCGGGCCAATAAATAGAACCTTAGGGTTCATCGTCTTGGAGCTTCAAATTCCGGCGATGGAGATCAAGAGAGAGGGAGCGGGTTGGGGGAAAAGGGAGAGGAGCTCAAGGAGCACCGGGTGCGCTCCTTTATAGAGGTCGAGGGGGAGGAGAGAGGCAGCTTGTCGGCATGGGCAAACGAGCAAAGCTCTGGCCGCGTAGGGCATGGCGCAGGACGCATGGAGTGACGGGGGCAGTTGGTGGCGGAGAAAATGGGGGAGCGGTGGCGACAGGAAACACGACATTTAATGCCCTATTGACGAGGAGGCGAGGATGGGTGAAGGTGCCGACGGGATTTGTAGCGTGGCGAAGAAAAACGGGGGCGGCATGGGCTCCCAACGGGCAGGAGGAGGAAGACGACGGGGGAGAGGCCGACAGTTGGGGCCCACCTGTCGGTGAGGGCTAGCGGGAAAGGTGCGGTGTTTGGGGCTGTCCGATTTTGATCAGATGGTCCAAAATGATTTGAACGTTCAGACCGTCCGAACGTTACAACACTATCGGGTCGTTAAAACTCGATCGGACAGTCCACAGTGATTTGGACGTTCGGACCGTCCGAACCTCCCATTTAGATCGGGTCGTCCAATTTTGATCGGATGGTCCACGAGAGGAAGGCGTGGGCTGAAGCGTGGAGATGGGCCGCGGAGCTGGGCTGAAGGTGAGGAATAGGAGCGGGCCGAGAAGAAATCGGCCCGAAGGCAAAAGAGGATTTTTAAATGGATTTTTGATTTAAGAAATTCAAGAAATTGAAAAGGCTTTTTAGAAAATAGTTAATTAGGTTCAAAAATTCTAAAAAAATACATAGAAATTCCTTGAATTATTTGGAACCTAATAAAATTATCTATAACTTAACTTTGGCTTTTAATTTTGCAACTAAATTATTTTTGGCTTTCTGGTAAAAAAACCTTTTTAAAATTCTAGAAAATCCAAGAAAATACTTAAAATACTATTTTTGACTTTAAATCAAGTAAAAGCGAAGAAAATACTTCAAATAATATTTTTGAATTAATTGAAGTCTAATTAACTCATATTAAATTGTTTTTATTTTCTAAAATTTCAAGTTTAAGCTTTAACAATCCAATAAACCAAATGGTTAATTTCTAATTTGAATTTTTTTTAAAAGCCTCGAAAATTGGGATGTTACAATCTGCTACGATGGCTTCTAATTGCAGTGGTATGTTTCGTAGGCATAGTAGGAGGGGTGGCCGCAGGACGAGCTAGGCGGCGAAGATGGAGTTGTGGCTAGCGCATTGGGCGGATGCCCTCCAGAACTGCGTGCAGGAGGGCTCCCCATACAACCCCAGTGTGTACGATAAGTACCTACGCCGGTACGCTCCATAGACACGCACCAGACTGGTGCATGTCGTCAACCCTCCCCCCGCTCGCGTACCAGCACCGACCAACGCGTACCCTGTACACTTTGCGCGGAATATGCACCTCGCGGTACGTATGCTCGTGGTTCAACATGTTTGAGTAAGGTTACGTCAATTACAAATTTGATGCTTTCATGTACTCCTTACAGACGGACATCAACGTCGTGATGGCGAGGGAGTTCTAGTCAATCCTAGATAGGCTCGCCCACGGTGCGGGGGTGATGCACGATGAGATGGTGCGGTTGCACGATGGGTCTCTGATGAGGGCGGCGCGCGATGACCACGACATCTTGCGAGATGGTCTAGGAGGTGTACGTTGGCGCGCTCTGTTGGGGCGACCGTACTCTGACCCAGTTAGGAGGCTTAGGAGAACGCGTTCACGTGCCACGCCTATCTGATGCGGGTGGAGGTCGAGGGTCGGACACATGCCCGCCTCGCCCTAGGCGGTGGAGGTCGATCGGACACATGGCTACCCACCCCCGCCTCCGTGCTCGGGTCAAGACGTGGAGTGCCTGCTTGCTCGCCACCGTCGTCGTTCTCGACACCTACCGGCGGCCAGGCGATATCCTTTCTTCCTCGACACATATGGGCGAGACGGCGGTATGACCCTTTGTCGCGCGCCATGGCCCACGACGAAGGTACGTTTCCTCTCTTCAGATTTGTGATTGTCAATATATTGTAGGGATTAACATAATTTGTCCTACAGGTTTCACGCTCCAAGCGGGAGTTGAGTTCTCCCCGCATGACAACACCCACGAGGTCGTGGATGCCTTCTTCACAGATTACCCCGGGGAGATCAGGGGAATTGCTGAGCCCGCACCCATCAAGGTTCTTTTCGAGTCGTAGCTCAGTGGTCCCCTAGTGGGCATGCAGGCACAGGTGGAGTCGACCCCCGAGGCCTTGGGAGAACGTGTCAGCAGGGCTCCTGACCGCCTGTCCTTGTCTAGTCCCAGCCCCAGCATCCCACGCTTCAGAAGCCCAAGTGGGGTGTACTGGTGGGCGTGGGCCGGGTTTTGGACATGGCGACGACGGAGGAGGTGCTGCGGGTGGCTAGTAAGGGGTCTTCGTTGTGCTCTGTATACTTGTATTAGGTGTTTACGTATTCGACTTCGTAGTTACTAAGACATGATTGTCTATGCATTTCCTTTTGCATTATACTATAACTTATGGTATTACTTATCTATCGTTTGTGCTCTAGTCGCTGAACTGTTGGACGACTTGGCAGCAAAAAGTGGCCCACTACCAGCTGTCAAGTCGTCGAATGGTTTAATGACTAGTCAACGTGTCGCTAAACCGTTGGGCCAGTACTTACTGCCAAGTTGTCCAACGGTTGAGTGACTAGATGGTTATATAGAAGACTTAATTCTTTATTTGTCATTGGAAGTTGGCGAGCTCCCTAAAATGCCATCGAAAAATTGCTCATCCCTTGTATGCCACTCGTTCTCAACTTTAATCCCTTCTTTGCCACTCGGTCAGTTAGTAGTGGATTTAACAGATTGACTTGGGCCGAAAAGGCGATTTTGCCCTAAGTGCATTATTTATTCTTTGAGATCTTTAAGGAATTGTTTAACATAGTAATATAGTTCCAAAAATTATAAAATTTTATGAAAAGTTCTGACATAGTGTATATTATTTTGTAATTTTATAGGGTTTTATTTGTAACACATTTTTCTCTAAAAATCTTTAAATTTTTGGCTGTAATTTGAAAGATTTTAGAAAAACATATTACAAATAAAATCCTATAAAATTATAGAATAATCTACACTATGTTAGAACTTTCCTAAAAATTTCATAATTTTGGAACTATATTACCATGTCAAACAATTCCTTAAATATCTCAAAGATACTTAGGGCAAAATCGCTTTTTCAAGATCCAAGTCAATGGTCAAATCCACGGTCAACTGACCGGAGTGGCAAAGAAGGGATTAAAGTTGAGAATGAGTGGCAGACAAGGGATGAACAAATTTTCGATGATATTTTAGGGAGCTCGCCAACTTCCAATGGCAAATAAGGAATTAACTCTATATAGAAAGCCAGACCCGGCCCCGTCACGGTTTCTTTCACCATTTCTCTCGGCAGACAACGAGAGCAGATCGAGAAAGGAGAAAAGGGGAGGGATAGAAGGATAGGGGTAGTGAAGAGGGGGAGAAGGTAGGGAGAGGGAGAAGTAGAGGAGCTCAGGAGAGGGAGAGAAGGGGAGGAGAGGAGCTTGGGAGAGGTAGAGAAGGGGAGGAGAGGAGCTCAGGACGTGAAAGAGAAAAACGATGGAAGCTCGTTGATAAGAAGGGAAGGTCTCCGCATGAAGGTAATAGTATTGTCTGTTCTTGTTGTCGGCCGGATGTAGGCGACGTGTAGCTACTTGTTGGTTTAGCAAGTATTTGGTGAATGTATGTTGAGAAATCGCTGGTTGCAATATTTGAAATTTTTGTAGAGGTAAATCAATCATGTCGGAGCCCACAAGATTGAAAGTGCTTTACGGTGTTGGTACGGTTCGTGAAGGTCCATACGGTATTGAACTAAGTGGTTTCCAGCAAGTTAGTATGGCACACCCAGACGTGGAGAATGCCCGAATCAGAGATGTCCTACGCAGGCTCACCGGAAGCTTCTCCTTGGACCCCCGAGGCGTGCAGTGTCGTCGTACATGGCCTTTGAAGTCGGTCTACCATGCACATTCGGTGGGAGTGACCAGACTGATGTCGAGATCCAAAAATACAATTCAGGAACTCTCTATATATTCCGAACTAGTCCTAGATCAGTAGCCAGCTCACATAGGAAATAGTGATGAAATACCATCTATTTATTCGAGTTAACAAAAAAGATCTCAAAATAACAAATAATAATAATAACTGGACCTTATGGTCAATATTTACTTAACTTGCCACACAAGGCTAAAGAAACAATGCCACACAGGGCTAAAGAAACAAATAAACTCTTGTAGCGGAACGGAAAATCATGGAAAGACCAATCAACATGCTCACAGGCAATCGAGTGGAGAATGCATCATAATCCGCAAAACCTTCATAGTCCTCCTTCTGAAAGAACTCTTGAGCAGCTTGATATTCTTCAACTGATCAACAAAGGCGTAAAGCCGTGAGTACATAAAGCACTCAGCAGGCCGTGGGGAAACAGTATGCAGATAATATTCATGCAAGGCTTGACAAAGGTTAGCTATATGGTTCTTTTACAGAAAGCAGTATTGGCGATAAATACAATACATAGATTGAAACGCGTAGTTGAAAAAAATAATAAATAATTAAACCATTGTTTTGAAACTACTAGTGAACTACCCATTCACTCTGTTTTGAAACTACTAGTGAACTACCCATTCACTCCCCAAGACAAACCACCAAGTGAATTACCCATTCACTAAATGAACATTATATTCACCCAGTGAACTTTCCATTCACACTCTGACACATTTTATGAAAAACTTTATCTTTCGTGTAAAATCCCCTGACATGTCCATAATTGAGGACACGACTATTCGAATAGTTTTACACTCTGTAGAGGTTGTACAACTTTACCCACATGACACGACTTCTCTAGTTTGTTTGGCATCCATTGATACCCCTGCTCACTATCTTAGGTAAGTAGTCTAGAGCACGCGTCAAGACCTTTACAAAGTTTTGTTTTGACCTGGTTCTGCTCGCTAAGGTTTCAACACTGAATATCTTATCGACCAGACAGGGCCCCCTCTTGCGCTGAACATAACTCAAACAGAGCTAAATCAAAACATCGCTAATTAATTAGCCAGACCCCTCCCATACAAGACATGTGGTTGTACGGTTAAGGCCTAGTTCACTGGCGCCCAAGATTAAGTCCTTCACAAATTACTCAGGCGATCTTACCACAACCCACAACGTGTTATAATCACACCTTCAATCCACCATCCACTCGTCCGAGTGAAAACCATTTTGTTTAACCAAGACCAATGACATACCCTGTCATGGTACATAAATTTTAACAAGAGTAGCTAGCCACCACGATTCCATATATCATTAAGTCAATATTAATCATTATGACACATGTGATAATCAACCCATCGTAATTAATCTTGACTAAGCATTTGTACGCTACCCACGTTGGTGATACAAATATGTCCAAATAAAATTAACCATCCTATGGAGACAACTGATTCAAGGCATTCAAATAATCAAAGGAGGCATAATGACAACAGGTAATAGCTAATTCCAAAACAATTTGTATAAAGATAGCATGCAATTGATATAAAACAATATACTTTTAAAACCATAGGTTCAATATGATCGAAAAACTATGGCTTGCCTTGGAATAAATCTTGGGATTGATCTTGATCTTGGTGCACTCCTCCTTGCTCAAAATTTTTCGAAGTATCAACGTCTACTCACAAACAAAGCAAATAAACCAAATAAATAAATAACAGAGATAAAACAAACTTCAAAAATTAAATAAAAATCTTAGATAAATAGAGCTCGAATTTAGATGAATTTAAAAATTTGAATGGACTGAATCGGAGTTTGGATGAAAGAGAGCGACCTTTTGGAAGATTGAAATCATATGAAATAATATAATCCGAATTTCAGGATTTAGAGAATTTTTTTTCTAAAGGAAATACAATTTATTGGATCATGCTGACATCACCAATGATTTTCGGTTGAAAAGATAATGAGGAAATTGAATTTGACAAGTGGGTCCCACTGGCATTGAGATGGTCCATGGTGGACTGATTCTATGACTCTTTGATGTCGTTAAAAATCCCTGTCTGCCACATGGTGTCGACCTGGACTGACATGCGGATGCTACATGTGCTTTAGTGTAGAGGTGGCGCATGAGATGGTTGCCAAGTCAGCACAGGAGAAAAGCCAAAGAGGAAGGCAGAGAAGTTGTGGCGACGCTGTGGTGCGCAGCGGTAGCTGCGACGGTCGACAGCGAGGGAGGTTCGACGCGGGACAAAAACGGGCTACCAAGGCTTAGGGGTTTATTTTGGTGGTGGTGGCATGGCATGAACGGCGATGAGGCAGCCACAGCGGTGACAATGGCGGCGGGATACTTTGGGCTCGCGGTGGCGAAAGAGAATCAAGGTCGCCCGAGAGGATTCAAGGGGAGCGTGGTGACCGTGACGATGAGGGGATCACCATGGGATGCTCGGAGTGGACTGAAGTTGACGGGAACAGTGATAATTCGAAGATGACCGGAGATGAAGATGATGACCGGCGGTGACACCTCAGTGGCAAAAGAGCAAGGAGGAGGTGGGGGATTAGATGAGAATAGCATTGTGCACGATATGACGCGCCTAGGGGCAAAGAGCTCACCGGAAAAAGTAGATCAGACCGACAGCGGCGGTCGGGTTTGATGACGAAAATGAAAATGGTGATTCGAGGATTCCCGGAGAAGGATGATGGGGCACCAGATAGAACGCGACAGTGCGATCTCAATGATGGTGACGATGTGGCCGAAGGACCTTCGGGGGCGATGAAGTCGACGATGAAGGCTTGCGGTGGCCAATTCGGTCTTTGGCAAAATTTGGCGCGGTTGAGACGAAATTGGGACCAGCTCTTTAGGGTTTTGAAAGAGTAGAACGGGGCAAGAAATATGATGTAGAGGGGCGGCCTTATATAGGACTGGAGAGGAGGTATTGGAATCGGGGACGATGGCGGCTTTGGCGTGAAGCACTTAGACTCAAGAGTCCAGGACGAGGACGGTATGAAGATGACTCTCATGTGGCACCGGCTACCTGACGAATGGGTCCCATCTTGTGATGATCAGAGGTAGAGGCGGAGAGGAAAGGCAAGGCTCGGGCTTGGCGTATGCAGCTCGACGAAAAAAGAAAAAAAGGGTTGGAGTGAAGCTAAAAGGAAAAACCGAAGGTGCGCGGGAAGAAAAGAAAGTGGCCGAGTCGGGAGGGAAGGAAATGGGCCAAAGAAAGAGAATTGAGCCCAAGATGAATTTCGGAAATTTAAACAGATTCTTGATTTTTGGAAAATGGATTAAATCAAATTGAGCTCAAATAAATAACAATTAAATCCCAAAAATTCCTAGAAAATTCCCTGGAACACCAGGAACTCAAATAAAATAGTTTTAAAATTAATTAAAGTTTAGATTATTCATATTAAATCTTTTTATTTCTAAAAATTCAGATTAAGCTTTAACTTTAGTAGAAAAATTCAAATAGTTATTTTTGTTTTTAAAACTTCAAAACAAACCAAAATTTTGGGTTGTTACAACTGATGTGCATGGTTGCATGGAAGGGCTTTCTGGAAGGCTGTAGGTGTCGTGGCTATGAGTGCGTGCTACTCGTGAAAGCATGTCTGAAGGGAGTCGTCGGAGGCCCTACCGGCAGCTATCGTCGGGTTGGTGGGAGCAGCTCGGGCGTGCAATGCGTGGTTCATGAAGAATACGCGGTTGCCGATGTTGCCAAGGCAGAAGAGGACGAGGTGACTGATGTTGCAGAGGCAGAAGAGGACACGGTGACCGATGTTGCGGAGGTAGAAGAGGAATATCGCACTCCGCACGCTCAGCCTAGTGCACAGGCGGATGTAGGGGATCATGTTGATAGCATAGTGCGTCAGATGCAGATCGATGACTTGACAGCTTGGGCGGAGGAGGAAGCTTTAGAAGAGGATGGCGATGACTCTTCTGAGGAGGACGAAGGTCCCATCCCACATGAATGGAATCACCGTGGGAGTACCATGGTATGGAGGTTCGGCTTCATGCAATGTTTGTTGACAAGGGATCACTACAAGATATCATTAAGTTGTGGGTCTTGTCCATGCAGCGGACGTTTCGGGTCCTCAAATCTAGCCAGGAGCAGTACACCGTGGTCTGCGAGCAGGCTGGGTGTCCTTGGCATGTGCACACACGTAGACCCAAGTACGAGACTCATTGGACTCTCTCCAAGGTGGAGGCGCACTCCTGCTTGCTTAGTAGTGTTTTGCTGAGGCATCGCAACATAACGTCCACCTTCATAACCAATATGATGTACGGAGAGATAGTGAAGAAGATGGATCTGGAGACCAAGCACATCATGGTGGCAATTGAGGAGAAATTCAAGTACAAAATTAGCTACGCGAAGGCATGTCGTGCTAAGAAGAAGGCTTTGGAAAGGAGGCTCGGTTCTTTCGAGGCGACTTACGACAACCTTCCTCCTATACTCCAGGTGCTGCAGGATAGGAACCCG
The DNA here is from genome assembly GCA_036346405.1 of Phyllostachys edulis. NCBI lineage: Eukaryota > Viridiplantae > Streptophyta > Magnoliopsida > Poales > Poaceae > Phyllostachys > Phyllostachys edulis. The sequence goes on along the minus strand of CM070560.1, from coordinate 11,251,565 downwards.
GGCACATACATTACTGTGAAGGATAAACCATCTAGATGACCGCCGCTAGGTTTCATGGTATTGCAGAGGGCCTTCTTAGCCTTCGGTCCCTACATCAATGCATTTAGACACATGTTGCCCATGATCTCAGTGGACGAGACGTTTCTAACTGGAAAATACAAGGGCATGATCCTGACAGCAATTGGCATTGATGGTAACAATCAGATTCTGCATCCGAGCAGTGAGAATTTCGACAGCTGGTTGTGGTTCCTTCGACATCCGAGCAGTTGCTTCATTTCCTGAGCAGTTGAACTCTTCCTCAACAGCTTGAAAATTTATAGTGGGGTCGGAGGCTTTCAGCTTTGCCAAAGCAAAACTAACTATATTTTTGATAGCTTCAAACAAAGTATGTGCATGGTTCCCCCGAGTAGTCTTAAGCGCGCTCCTGAGGTCTTCGAGTTGTTGGCCAAGGTAGTTGATATTTTCCATGGGATCTCCTAAGTTGAGCAGTTGCGTTCCCGATCCCATATCGAAGAGTATCTTATTGAAAGCTTTGACCTTCTCTTTAAGATTTTGTCCAAAGGCTACCTTCTTACCACGCTCAAACTTAAGAGCTTTTTTTGTTCTCTTTAAAACTTGAGTTTGCTCTACACGTATAAACCAAAGAATGAGTACATACGACTAGAAAAAAGAAGCACACCGGTCGAGTCTACGATCAGTTACCTTCGCTCTTCTTCTCAATAGTCTCAAGGACTTCCTTGTGCCTGGTCATTAGGTATTTGATCGACCAATCATTGTTTTGGTATTCTTCTTTGAGCCTGGCAATTATGGCTCCATTAGCCATAACTTCTCTTTTAAGTTTCTCCGGATTTATCAAACACAATAAAGGGAGAAATTGGTTAACAGAAAAAGAGCCAAATGGTAAAGAAGGAGAGAAGAAGGCACTAAGAGGGTGCTTACTTTCTAATTTGGAGTTCTTTTTCTCCAAGAGCTTTATTTGCTGGGTTAGTCCTCTGACCACAGCGAAGTTTTCCACGAAATGCTACAAAAATAGAAAACTCCTTTAAGTACTTTTTAAGGGAAAGGCTATTAAAAGTGGTCGTGGAAGCTTACCTGAATTGCCATATTGGTATATTTGGCAAAAATAGAGTCAGGACTCGTCTCTGCTTGACGGTCCAAAATTATCCCCCAAGCTTCATTAAGATCTTCATCACTGAAGATCCAGAGGAGATGAGGAAAGGCGACTCGAAGAGGAGAATTCCCAGCAGGGATCAAAACCTGCTGAGATTCCTTAGGAACCACCACGAGTTCCTGAGTAGGTGCTGGTGATGCCACCTGCTCGGGGGCTGGCTCACAGACATTCGATCGTCGAACGGTTGATGTTTCATCAACCGACGCTTCGCTTTGACCAATCGCGTCACTTCAAACAAGCACCTTCTCCAGGAACAATTGTCACCTCTTCAACGGTTATTTAAAGATGGAGCACGGAGCAGATTAAAAAAGACAGCATCAGATTGAAGCACGGTAATCAGCATTAGGTTGATGTTTCAAGTCTGATTCAGTAGCATAGCAAGCATTACACTCAGTATAATTAGGATTAGTCCACTGCCTTGTCGAGGGCACCCCCTGTAATAGCCAGTTTATAGCAATAAAGAGCAGTTCCATTCTCTCCCAAGAACTCTTTGCCATTTTCCTCTATTTATTTCGTAAGATCGGCGACTCGATCGTCGACACCTATCACCACCCTTTTATTTCCAAAAAAAATAATAACCTATAAACAAGATTTGCTAAATGTATTTTCTACAAAATTTGACATTTATTCCCACACAATTATTTCAATTGGATTAATAAAATAGTAATGTTATTATTTTAAATCGTACAATGGTTGGGTGACTTGGTACTAGTAGCCCAACCATTGGGCGACTGACTCAAGTCACTCAACAACCGGGTGACTACGACATGTGTCGCTCCGCCGTTGGGCGACTTTGGCCAGTCGCCCAATGGTTGAGCGACTAGTCCTAAGTCGCCCAATGGTACGACGACAAATGATTATTTCTGTCAAAAAAATGTAGTATTATTTCTGTAATTTTGAATAAAAAATAGATTATTAAAAAAATTCATACAGAATATAAGTCGTTTTTAGCTTTGTAAACCTTTCGTTTGAGAGGTACATAAGCATAGGTGGCAAGAGGCAAGACCAGTTAATTTGATTGTACATCAATCCTTCATTGAAGCTTAGTTAAGGCATATGTAGAGACCATGTGGTTTGGTATTAGATTAGGTGGTTAACAATTGACATCGTTGTTGATTAGTTTGGGGGAGTTAGTTCCCTGTTTTGCAAAAATTGTATTGCCTTCAGAGCGGTTGACCAGCTGTTAGACCGGCGGTGCAAGCTTTTGGAAATTTGACACCAAACACTTGTGCATGCTTGTTTGGGAATGTGTTTGCACTAGGTGTCATTGAAAATAAAATATGGACTTGAAAATAGAGACTTTTGCTGAAAAGTCCAAAGATGGTGTTTTCTTGTGAAGTGAAGCGGTCAGACTGGCCACACCATGGCGGTCATACGCTGGTGGTCAGACCGGTGTCCTGTTACCGGTGAGCACGGTCAAACCGGCCAATGGTTGGCAGTCTGACCAGCATGGTGGCTACGGTCAAACCAACAGTGGTGTTTCAAGGTGCAATGAGTTGTTGTTTTGAGCTGAATTTGATATTTGGTTGAGGGTCATGGAAGTGTTGTATGATACATGTTTTGCTAATGTGGGTTAAGTTGTGAAGAACTTGTGTTCGGAATCAATTTCTTGGTCTATTATTGTGTAGAAAAGCTTGGAGTCAACTATAGTCAACAACGAGGATGATCGGGACTTGGTTTTGTTAAATCAAGGTCCAAAGCGATCAAGGATGCTGGGTGAAGTGGTTGGTCTCAAGCAAGACACAAGATGGACAAGAACAGGAAGTTTAGTGCAACGAATTGCATCAAGTGGCTTGAGCCGGTGCAAGTGTTGAGGCGGTCCAGTGGAAGCTAAATGGAAGAGACTTATCAACAAGAGGAAAACAATTGGTGAACCTACGCATGGCAAAGCATAGAATTTCTTCACAAAATTGGATTCGGTTAAGGATGGAAGGATTGAGAAGGGCTCACCAAAATACCAGGTATGTGACTGAAGTGGATCGAATGCCCAAGAGGGGGGGGGGTGAATTGGGAATCTTTTTTTTTAAGAACAATTTAAAAGACTAAACAGTTCTAACAAAAACTATGTGTCTATGGATTCTAGTGTGGACAAACAACTCCTTCACAATTCTACAGAAGTTTAGAAAGTGTAAGAAAGTAAATGCGTAAATGTAAAAGAGACAAGAGACACAACCAATTTTTTTTACCAAGGTCTCGGAGATTCGGTGATCTCCCCTACTCCTCGTTGGAGCACTCTCATAAGAGTATTGCTCCGACTTGAAACCTAGCAAGGTATCAAGCCTTCCCTCTGTGGTAGTCCTTCTCCTCTCCGGATGGGTGGACTCCGAACCTTCACAACCTTCCCGGTGCCTTCCACAAGCTCCTCCTTAGAAGGTCACCGAGAACCACGCCTCCAAGCCGTCTAGGAGAAGCCGATCTCCAAAGGTAACAACCCTAGACCATCACTTGAACTTAGAAAGATCAAGCAACTAGAGTGATGCACACTAAGCCTATGCTACCTCTTAAATCTATCAAAATTTGCTCTTAAAACATCTTAGGTGCCCTTGATCTTCCCTTGGTATTAGATGATCCTGTAGAGTGGCCAAGAGAACTTACAATCACGTCCATGAACAGTATTTATAGCCTCCTTGAAGAAACTAGCCGTTACACCTAATATCCTGAGAAATCAGCACATTCCGGATTATCCATTTAGGGTCCTTAATCTTCAACATATTTCAAGCTTTGCCCTCAATGTCCATTTAGGGTCAACAATTTGCCCACATATCCAAACCACCATCGAGACCTAACTTGAACTTATGCATCACCAACAAAAAGTTAGTCCCGATGATTAAGTCGTCATTAATCACCAAAACACGAATTAGGGGCCTAGATGCTTACAATGACTTTGAAGAATTCGCGGCGCATGACGGCACAAAGGAGAAGTGGTTTGGGTCATGAGGAGGATAAGATCATGAAGAGACGAATTCAGTAGCATCGGATCGTCGTATGCTTTGAGAAACATGCGTGGGTGAGAGACCCGTTTATGTGTGGGCTTAACGAGTGCTCGTTAGGGTTTCTCTCTTGTGTCATAGACTCAACTGTATAAGGGTCTGTGCTGGATTTGCAACCTCCAAGCTTTGAAACCCCCTAAGTTGCAAAATTTTGGGGAAAGTGGAAAGATGGGAGGCTAGGGTTTGATAGATGAATTGAGAGAAAATTCATGGAATTGAGTGCTCATGAGTGAGCTTGTGTCCACTATGGAGTGGATGTAAACCCTTAATTCCTCAATATAAATCCAATTAAATTCGTGCAAAGATGAGTTCTCTCTGATTCTTACTCTCTTTCTTGAAATCTTGGGTTCTTGTGTTCTAGGGGATTTGCCTTGGTTTCTTGCCGTGATCTAGCTTATTAGGACCTGTGAAAGTTAATCTAAGATCATCTTAACCATATTTAATCCACGAGCAAGGCTTTGGATCAAGTTTTAGTTTTCACCTGATTTTGAACCCCCTTGAACTCAAACAAGAAATTGTTGGAACCTTCGCTATGATTGTCTTGATTTTAGATTGGAATAGGTTCCCGACCATCTTTTTGAGTTGTGTTTGAAATTTGAAATGATTGGGATTTGTAGATCAAAAGTTAGGTTGTTTTGTGAATATGAAATCGTGTTGATTTCTTATCAGGCTGAGGAGAGGTCAGACCGCTCCCAGCAGTCAAACCACCCATTACATGGTGGTCAGATCGTTTGAGGGATTTTTGGTTGTGTTTCTTGTTTTCGCTTCAATTCTTTCGTTGTAAGTATTAGGAATTGATCTTCATAGCTTACATAGCTATTGGCGTGAAAAAGAAGTAGAATGTCAGAAGGGTACAAATGTGCTCCTATTCACCCCTCTCCCGTGGCTAACACGGTCCAAGAGCATCTCCAATCTATTTCTTCACATGATACAACAAATAACATTAGATCCAACACTTTGCATTTTGGCACTAGAATGCATACATTTGTTCTCTCACCGGCCCACATATGTCATTCTCTTCTCTCTCTATCTTTTCTCTCTTTCACGCGCATTAGTTTACAAACCAATGAGTATGTGGGTTTCACCACTATTCAATCCGTATTCGACCCGTTTCCACCGGCTAGTGACAAACGTGGTGGTTAAAATTGAGCCCGGGAACTAACTAACCGAGCAAAATCGACTACATGGAGACATGGTTTAGGGCTTGGCTCAGTTCGGACTGGACCCTTTTTTTGTATATAGCCCATGGCCAGAACCGAGCCTGGCCCAAAATGGCTGGCCCGGCCGGCCCCCTGGATGGGCCTGTCTCGGGCCTTACTTTGTCAACCCAAAAGGGCTAGCCAGGGCCGAGCTTCAACCTGACCCGGTGTTCACTCAAGACACATGGACCATGCCTAGGATATATAGGCAACAATCAAGTCTACACACACAAATCCAAATTGGCAATCACCTCTCGAAGCATGCTTGGAAACAAAGTACATTCAGAGCTAGCACTAGCAGCCGAGCCTCAACCTGACCCGGTGTTCACTCAGGACACATGGACCATGCCTAGGATATATAGGCAACAATCAAGTCTACACACACAAATCCAAATTGGCAATCACCTCTCGAAGTACGCTTGGAAACAGAGTAAACATTCAGAGCTAGCAATAGCATGCTGGAAAGTCTACCTCGATAAAGGAAATGTCGAAATGTTGACTCCCTAGCGATCGCTCACCCTGCGAGGCTGACTGACGTTCTCTCTTACGAAAGCACGCATCGTATCGATCGGGCATGCAGCCATAAATTATCTCCATCGACCGGCAGTTCGTTGGCTAAAGCCCAGGACAGGAAAGAATTTCGTATCTTAATTTCGCTCGTTCGTGTCCATGAATATATCCAGCTATGAATGTGCATGTGCTCCACACCGTAGCACTGTTGATCTCTGAACAGCTGTTCAATTAATTTGGCCACCGCAGGAACCTTCTAATTGATTAAGCTGTCCTTTTCTCCAAGAATGTCGTTTTCTCCGGCCGACAGCTAAGATGCGAGTGCCTATATTCTATTTCTTTAAAGAAATAGACTGCTCCGGCACCGGCAACCGCAAACTTCATTGTTCGTGTCGCTCATGACACCGCCGGCCGGCCGTCACCGCCGGTCAAGTGGCAGTGCTAGCTCACCCCTTTCTTTGCCCCCCTGCACAAGAAGACGACACGGTCTATAAATAGGTTGCAAGCGTCACGCAGTCACCTCATCTTGATCTCAAACACCTCCTCTCACGCTCTACGAAGCACCAGAGAAGCGCGACGATCTGATTAGTAGACCGAACGCGCGCGCGCGATGGGCGAGGAGGCCAACTCCGACGTCCCGCCGGCGGCCGTGCGCGTCCTCGCCGAGTCCCGCGTCGCACCGTCGCCGGCGGTGGAGCGTGCCGGCCACGTCGTCAAGCTTTCCCTCTTCGACGCGCCCTGGGTCGTGCTGCCGCCGATCCAGCGGGTGTTCCTCTACGAGCTACCCGGCGGCGGCGATGAGTTTCCGGCGGTGGTCAGGCAGCTCAAGCACTCGCTTGCGGATACGCTGGCGCACTACCTGCCCCTGGCGGGAGGCTCGCGTACGTGGCGGAGATAGGGGACGTCGTCGTGGACTGCTCCGACGCCGGGGTCGCCTTCGTCGAGGCCGAGGGCGACGACTCTATGGACGTGCGCCGGCTCGCCGGTGACGAGGCGCACGACATTCCAGCGTTCCTCGGCCTCGTGCCGGAGCTCGACGCCCGGGTGCTCCCGGCGCCCGTGCTGTCCGTGCAGGCCACTCGCCTCGGCACCGGCCTGGCTCTCGGCCTGTCCGTGCACCACGCCGTCGCCGACGGCCGCGCCGTGTGGCAGTTCATGGAGGCCTGGGCGTCCGCCTCCCGCGAGGGCTCGCCAGTGACCAAGGCCCTCGGCCCGCCGCACTACAGCCGGGACGCCGTCCCGCACCCCCGCGGCGACGAGCTCGCGCGCGAGATGCTCAAGCTGGTCGCGCCCAATCTACCCGTGGTAAGCAGCAGTATTAATCAAATCAATTTCCTACGGTCAACGCAAGTCAACAAAGCAACACATTGCTTCGTGTAGTGGTGTCGTCAACTAGGCACAGTTCGTCCGTTCGTTGGTTGGTTGCACCATGCTAACCGTATGCCGCAAAGATTACGTACACTGCATTGCACGGAATAATTTTAGTTTGTTGCGGCCGGAGACGTAGGCGAGCAAGCAATGGCATGCATGCATCGTGAATTCGTGATTGCAATTTGCGAATTGAAACCGCAGGCAAACGCGACGGAGTACGACTTCAGCCGGCGCTTCCGGCATGCGCGCCGGACGTTCTACCTCAGCGCCGACGACATCCGGTCGCTGAAGCGGCGCATCGACGAGCTCGCGTCTGCCGAGCTAGCCGCGGCCGGCGGTGGCGAGCCGCCCAAGCCGGTGTCGACGTTCGTGGCGCTGTCGGCACTGGGATGGACCGCGTTCGTCCGGTCCAAGGGGCTGGCCGCCGGCGACGACACGTACCTGATGTTCCTCGCCGACCTGCGCTCCCGCCTGGACCCGCCCGTCGGCGAGGGATACCTCGGAAACTGCGTCAGGGCGTGCCTGGCGAGCTGCGCCGACGCGGGGGAGCTCCTCGGAGAGGCGGGCCTGCTGCGCGCAGCACGGGCGGTCCAGGCGGCGGTGGCGAAGATGGAGGCGGCGCCGCTGGCCGGGACGGACCGGATGTGGATCGAGCTGGTGATGCGGCTGCCGTTCGCGCGGCTGGCGAACGTGGCGGCGAGCCCGCGGTTCCGGGCGTACGACGCGGCCGACTTCGGGTTCGGGAGGCCGGCGCGCGTGGAGCTGGTTTCCATGAACCACGACGGCGAGATGGTGCTCGTCGGCGGCAGGCGCGACGGCGAGGTTCAGGTCTCGGTGTCGCTGAACCCGGCGCACATGGACGCCTTCAAGGCGAGCATCCTTGGCTAATGGCTAGCTTAACAGCCAGTGGAATCAAGAAGCAAGCACGAAATAATCGTAGTTCCTAGTAACCATGCATACACTAGTGCCTAGATTCAAGAACCATTTGCCAATTTAGTAATTCTGTAATAATTAATTGTTCCTCTTTTTTATGGTTGGGTTCTACTCGATTGTTAAATTTATTGCCAGAAAGTAACTAAAAGTTAAAACCATCTTGTTAATTAATTGGTAGTGGATTAGTTGGCGTGACATGAGATTTAGGCAGTTTGGTATTGAGGCGGCTTACAATATTTTACAGAGTTGTCTTCCATTTTAGCTTTCTTGTATATATTAACTAGTTTTGAGGCATCGAAGCCATAACAACAACTTTTCCGATCTATACTATAGATTTTTTTTGCCCTCAGGCTATAGCCTATCTAGACTGAGACCCAATCCACCTCTCTATCCCAGCAACCGCAAAATGGCGTCACTTACATACCTCTGAGGATGGACGATGGAAGCATGTATGCATGCATTGCCGTTTCAAGAGTTGAGAACGACGAAAGCGTGCATGTGTCGCCACGAAAAAGCAATAAATTCGTGCATATCCCTCGTGTATTATTATTGTATTCTCCATTTTCTAAAATCACCCTATCTCCTTCTCTCGCCTCTCTCTCAGCTCGAGCTCCGTACGTGGACACCGGCGGTGATGTCCTCCGCCGGCCACGGCGCCGCGCCGTCAACCGCCGACCGAGGTTTCCGGCGAGGTCGCCGGCAGCTGGAGGGTGTATTTTGTACCGTATTGCCTCGTGCCTTCAAATGCACGTGTGAATCTTGATGCACAACCAACGGTTGATTGCTGATGGGGTAAAAAATCTGCTTCCTGTGTCGCCATGCATGTAGGGTATGTTTGGTTTAAGGTCTGAGAGCCGTACTTGAGAAAAAGTGATGCCTGAGAGTAGCTTAAGAAGCAAATAATTTTTGCCTAATCAGATAAGTCTGGATATGTAATGTTTGGTTGATGATACGTGCCTGAGGATAGAAATAAGAGGGAAAGAAATAGAGAGAGAGAGATAGCTGTCTGAGCCAGACTTTCACTTTCTACACCTAGTGACCTAATCGTCAAGCAAGCAAGACCCAGGCGGCTATCCAGTTGCTCCTGGCCAGACCTGCCCGTCCCCTCGCTAGGGTTCAATCCAAGTACGCCCGTAAACTCCAGTGCTATGGCCGGCCCAATGCATTGACCACACATACCGTCATCGATGACGTATACGGCCTTCTCGTCTTGCAGGCGGTGAAGGCAGCTAGGATGCTAGATATATAGGATCCATGGGATATCGACGCTTCTTGTCTCACATTGAAGTAGTCGAATTGTAGTTTTAATTGAAGTCTCACGGCCTAGATTGTTGTTTTGTTGTTTGTTTCAAATCTTTACTATATAAAAAGTAAGCCAGTTGTTGTACACTAGGTGATCTTCTTTGTTTTTTTTTCCTTCAAAAGATTGACTCTTCTTTTCTTGTCACAAGGAGTAGTCGAATTGTAGTTTTAATTGAAGTCTTACGGCCTAGATTGTTTGTTTTGTAAGCCAGTCGTTGTACACCAGATGATTTTCTTTGCATTTTTCCCTTCAAAGATTGACTCTTCTTTTCTTGTCACAAGGAGTAGTCGAATTGTAGTTTTAATTAAAGTCTTACGGCCTAGATTGTTGTTTTGTAAGCCAGTCGTTGTACACCAGGTGATTTTCTTTGCTTTTTCCCCTTCAAAAGATTGACTCTTCTTTTCTTGTCACATAGAGTATAGCACAAATAATACTCTCTCTGTTCATTTTTAAGTGTTTTTCTTTAAAAATTTTGGTTTACGAGATGTGACTTTAGCCGTTGTTGTTTGTAATTATATCTTATTATACATTAATAATATTATAAAAGTATTATAACGATAAATATAATGATATAGTTTTCGTACAACAAATTTAAATATTTTTAAAGACATCAATGATCAAACTTTAAGACGTCTCTTAAAAAATAACGGCCTACACTGTAGCACAATTGATCAGAAGGAGCATGCTTGATTAAATTGGAGGAGAGATATCGATGCAAGGTAGCCTTAGAAATTGTAACGAGTCACATGATTTCAGGCGTGCCTCGGTCTTAACTTTTTTTAGAGCGCATGACCGAGCAAGCACAGTACACGTACACGCACATTTAATTAATCTTTTTTTAATTTTATTTTAAAGTTAGCTTACACGTACTTTATTTCCAATTCTAACCCTTTTAGTCACATTATCACCCATAGCGTGACAAAACAACGCTGTCACGTCAGCCTGTATCTCTTGTCACGTCACCACCTGTGGCGTGACAGTGTAGTTTGGTCACGCCACGACCAGTGACGTGATCAAAAGTGCTATTTAGCGGACTTATTTTATGACGTGACATCGTTGTTTTGTCACGCTATGGGTGGTGGCTGATCAAAGATGTCAGAATTAGAAATAAAGCACTATTTCTCGTAGTTTTCATTATCGTTAGCACTTGTTCCAGTGGCGTCAATACTTGTTTTAATGATACTAATACTTATTTCAATTATATGTGTGATTTTGATAGTTGTAATACACCATTTCATTACTAATGTTTTTTTTTGTAACAGCCCAAGATTTAATTTCAAGTTAAGCATGCATTAAAATATTCTGTCTTGCATTTTGGTGTTTCCCTTTTCTGCAATTTGGTAGTTTATAAAATTGTTTTCTCCACAGAAACAGTGGAAAAATGATTTTTCAAGAAAATCTAAGAGTTGGTAAAATTATGGGGTTAATTTTGTTAAATACTAGTTGTGGTTTGCAGCTTCTCCAAAAAAATTAGAATTTCTGGAGTTTGTTTGCAAGGGGTTCAAATATTCCTCAAATCTCTTAGCCTCATATTTAAATTCAAATCAAATTCCCCTTTTCCCACCCTCGTTTGGGCCAAATCTACCCTCAGCCCATCTTCCTTCGCCCGCGCTTGACGCCACCTCGGCCCAGCACCGACCCAACTCTACGTCTGCCTTGCCCCGCCTCCCTCACTCGTTGATAGTCCGGGCTCGCCTACATGAGTCGTCTTCCACCTTTCGCCCGCGCAGCGCGACACCGTGGTTGCACGCGCGCCGCGCAGCTACCTGTCAACCGGCGTCCTTGCCCCGCCTCAACACCTCCACCACCCTCGAGAGCCAAAGGACGTGCGGGTAGGGGCCGAGTTGCATCACACTCGTTCTGACCGCATCACACTCGTTCACCGCCTTCTCGCCCAAGCCAAGCCCCGTGCCCCCGTCAACTCGCGCTGTGCGTCCTGTTGCATCAAAGAAAGGAAAGTGAGGCGATCAATTGGATGCCAGTGAGCAGGCCACCGTGTCTGCAACCGCTATGGTGAGCTTCCTTGCTTGCCATGCGTGTCACTCTTTGCCTAAAGCCTTACTGACTCAATTCCCATGGTCAATTTCGCAATTGGAGCCGTGTGAAGTTGGGTCGTCATCGTTTTCTTTTCCTCCGACAGATGCGCCCGTTCTGGGACATCGTGTATTCCCTTTTTCGGTGAGATTTCCTCTCCTTTTTTTTGCGTTTCTTTGCATTCCACCATCCACTTGTGCAACCCCTCAACCTATTGCATGTTTGCTGCAGTGGATTCTCGGGTTCGAGTCATCGTCTTCACTTCCGTCCACCGCCGCCATTCCCGCCGATACTCACCATTGGATGATCCCCAAGCTTCGTCGTGGTCTTTTTCACCATCCACACACACTTGTCAGTCTATCCGTGTGCATCGTTGCAGTTCTTTCCCTCCTAGGTGCTCCACCGTCGTGAAGCCTCACTACTACAGAAAAAGTTATCATAGACAGTTCAAAAACGTCATCGCAGATGGTTTCGTGAGCCGTCTGAATTTATAGGTCAGTAATGACATGAGGTCATCACAGACGGTTATTACCTCAGAACCGTCTGCGATAGTTAACTATCACAGACGGTTATTACCTCAGAACCGTCTGCGATAGTTGACTATCACTGAGCGGTTTGTAGATGAAACCGTCTGTGATGATCTTTCTCTATAAAGTCTCCAAGCAGTGGTTGCTTGTGCTTCATATATATATATATATATATATATATATATATATATATATATATATTTAAAAACAATATATATATATATATATATATATATATATATATATATATATATATATATATATATATATATATATATATATATGTATGTATGTATGTATGTATGTATGTATGTATGTATGTATGTATGTATGTATGTATGTATATATGTGTGTGTGTGTGTGTGTGTGTGTGTGTGTGTGTGTGTGTATATGTATGTATGTATGTATGTGTGTGTGTGTATGTATGTATGCATGTATGTATATGTGTATATGTATGTATGTATGTATGTATGTATCTATATAGTTTGTAGTCCCTTGTTAGCTAACTCGAGGCCTGAATTCAGCTAGCTAGCTCGCTCGATGGGCGTTCATATCCTAAACGTGTAGGTGAACCACAGCCAACTTCATCGAACATGACAAACTGGAGTGTGTGATTTTCTTCATGCCAATCCTCATGGCAGTCATGCTTCTTGAACTCGCAGGCTCGATGAGGCAGGTCGTGGCTACTGTCTCATCACCTCATGCTGCGTGGACGACCCCCCGAAAGCTTCATCGGGGGGTCGTCCACGCAGTATGAGGAGGATGAGATAGCAGCCGCGACCTATTTCATCGAGCCTACGAGTTCAAGAAGCAAGGCTGCCATGAGGATTGGCATGAAGTAAATAACATACTCCGGTGTGTCAGGTTCGATGAGATAGGCCGTGGTTTCTTCAGTGTGTCAGGTATTGCTTGTTCTTATCGTAAGAGTGTCTTGTGTAGTGAACTGTGGTGTCACAACTGGCGACGACGGGAAGAAGGGCAGCGTCGGTGACGGGGTCGAGAAGAAGGTGCGACTTGGGGGTGGCCGTCGGGGAGGAGGCTTCGGGCGGCGGCGTCGAGGTCGGGGGCACTTGGGTGGGGAGGGGAACAGGCGAGAGTAAGGGCGCTGGGGAGAGACGAGTTAGGGCGTAAACCTTAGCAGACTCCTACTAATAAAGGGATTTCACGGACGGTTTTATTATCGAACCGTTAGTGATACTTATCACAGACGGTTCCATAATATAATCGTCCGTGATATGGTCTCATATCACACACGGTTAACAAGAACCGTCTATGATAATTACTATCACAGACGGTTTTTGTTCAGAGCCGTCTGTGATAGTATATTTTCATAGACGGTTCTGAATAAGAACCGTCTGTGATAGCAATTTTCACAGACGGTTCTTGTTCAGAACCGTCTGTGATAGCTATTTCGTATTGCAAAAAAAATCGCAGCGCACTCGTCGGCTCAACGCGGTCTCACCACGTCAAGAACAGCAGCAGCAGCTCAGCAGTAGCTTCTAATAACAACTCCTCACACAACCAACAGAAACCAATTGTTAAAGCAGAACTAAAGGATCAAGCCGCCGCTGCCACAACCACCACCACCACGACCACAACCACCACCACCATAAGCACCAGTAAGACTCCTCCGATGGCTATGAAAGAGGAGGCAGTGGTAGGGTCAGAAATAGAGAAAGGCGTGATATGTATGCAGGAAATCAGAGTAAAGCAAGGGAAGAAGGGAAAGAACCTGGAGAGTGGGTGAGGTGTCCATCTCCAGCTAAACTCATCATCCTCCCATGGCAAGCTCAGCTTTCTCGCCGACAGCGCATAGCACTTGGCGCCGTTCTCCTTCTCCACCACACCATCGCCGAAATGGCGGCCGCGAAGAAGACGCTGGAGCCTAGCTTCGCCCAATAGCGTCCGCCCGACTTCGGCTACAATATATAAGGACAATGCCAAATATTTTGCCTCCCGCGCAAGTGTTCAAAATTTTTTGAACTCCCGCGCTGCGAATCACAGACGGTTTTAGACAAAAACTGTCTGTGATGACATATCACAGACGATTCGTGATACGAACCGTCTGTGATAAGTATCTCATCATAGACGGTTTGTATTAAAAACCGTCTGTGATTCTGATTTTACCATGTATTAAGAAAATTTTTAAGTCATGGTAAAATTCCAAGTCACAGACGGTTTTTAATATAAATAGTCTATGATATACGGAGACATCATAGACGGTTTGTAAATAGAACCGTTTGTGATACTTCACAGACGGTTCTTAACAATAACCGTCTGTGATGACGAAGATTATCACAAACGGTTCTTGTTAAGAACCGTCTGTGATGTATCACATACAGTTCTATTTAAAAACCATCTGTGATAGTTGAGATTATCACAGACGGTTCTTGTTAAGAACCATCTGTGATGTATCACAGACGGTTTTATTTAAAAACCGTCTGTGATAGTTACATATCACAGATGGTTCCAAAAGTCTGTGATAATTTCATCACAGACGGTTCCAAAGAAACCGTCTGTGATGAGGCGTCTTCTATAGCTTGCTTTGTAGTAGTGTTTGCTCAGCTTGCATGATTATTAAAATTGCTACAAATTCTTGCAGAGTACCATCTTGTACTCATAATTGCTTGTTGAACAAATTTAGAGGATGCCAATGAGGACGTGTCGTATGGTTATTGTTATACTTTGGGTTGAGGTGATGGCGACAATGATTTCTAAGGGTTTAACTCCAGTCAGTTCCCAGTGGCTGGGCTACGACATACTAGCTAGTTTTTTTGATGCCTTTTATCTTTATTTTTGCTGCAAACCTTATGTCATGAGAAGAACTATTTGGCCGGTATGGATGTAATATGAATGTTGTTATATGTATGTGCTAGCCACTGATCATGAGACTAGCACGTAAACACATAGGATTTGGAATTAACTTTCCAAAACCAACATGTTTTAATGCTTAAATCATGTATTACAAATAACTAAATAACTCAAATCATTGAAATAAGTATTGAAATCACTTAAATAAGTACCAAAATCATTTAAGCAAGCGCCAAAAATAATTAAAACCACGATAAAATAGTGCGAGCATGCGACCTAGGGGGTATTTACAAACCAAATTAACTTACGGGGCAAAGTAAATGAAAATGAGATACGCGGGGGTAAATTGAAAAGATAAGTGACTTATCAGGGTGTTTATGGTTTTTCCTTCAAAATTTGTGGAGACTTCAGGGCCTCATGGAAAGAAGGCACATACTTTACCACTGAATGCATGCGCGTGTGTGTGCTGATTTAATAAGACACATCGCTCCTGGGTGGATGAGAAGACTAGGAACAAACACCCTCGTGCCTAACACCAGACCACTGTCGCGTCCTTCTCTCTAAGCGTTAACTATTGCATTAGCTTGATGAGATTTGTCTAGGCAAGAGCTACGTATTAAGCAGCAGAAAGGCAAGCACGCTAACTTGTGGATTGTCTGCAAGAGATGGGCCAAGTAAAACAGGCAGCATATCCTGTGCACATGCATCAATCTATGCACATATGCACATGGTAGATCCTCACCATCCATCTAGCCATCCACGGTCGTCCTCTCCCCCAACTCCCACTTCACGCTTCTTTGCGAAAACCCCCCCGCGTGAATCCCGCGTTTTGCAATTCGGCCCCCGCACCAGCCATTGCTCCTCATTCTCCACCCACGCCACAGCTAGGGTTCCTCTACGCCTCCCCTGCGCCCCCTCTGTGCCACCCCCGCTGGAGCCCTGCGACACCACTAGAGTCGCCGCCGGAGCCGAGGCGAGTCTCCCCCTGTGCCTCCCTCGCGCCCCCTTCCGCGCCTCCCCCGTCGGAGCCCTGCGACACCGGTGGAGCCGAGGCAAGTCTCCCCCTGTGCCTTCCCCGCGCCCCCTCCGCGCCTTCCCCGCTTGAGCCAAGGCGAGTCTCCCCAGTGCCTCCCCGCGCACCCTCGCGTCTCCCACCGGAGCCTGCGACACCGCCGAGCGAGGCGAGTCTCCCCTGTGCCTCCCCGCCCTCCGCGCCTCCCTGGAGCCTGCGCGCCTTGGAGCCGAGGCGAGTCTCCCCAGTGCCTCCCGTCGAGCCTGCGACGCCGGGAGCTAAGGCGAGTTCCCCTGCGCCTCCCGCGCCCGTGCGCCGCCTGAGCTCAAATCTGCATCCGCCGCCCGAGCCTGCTCTCTCTGCATCAAAGCCACCGAGAGAGACCGTGGCAGAGGATTAGATGCCATGGCAGGGGCACAACATAGAATTGGCTGCCCAAATCCTACCACGGCAGGGGTGCGGTACAGGATTGGGTGCCATGGCAGGGGCGCGGCAGAGGATTGGCTGCCACGGCAGGGGCATGGTAGAGGGTTGTCATTTCAAGTCATGGTAAAATCAGGGTGTTAGTGATTTCAAGCCATGGAAAAATTGCAAAGTAAGGAAAATTGCAAGTCACAGAAGGTTCATATTAAGAACCGTCTGTGATGAGATACTTATCACAGACGGTTCGTACTAAGAACAATATCAGGTTTTGTAGCAATGTCAAAGTTGAGACAGCGAAATACAAATTCTGACAAAAGGAGGTTACAATGCTCAGACAACAAAATCACAATGTTGCATTTTTTAGGAATAAGCTTACACATTTCTAGTTCAGATAACGAAATACAAATCTGGCACACACTGTCCAGTTTGAGAGATTACATCCTTACATTAAGATATTACGGCATGTAAAATTGCAACATCCTTACAACAAAGTTCACCAATTTTTTTTCAATGGGCACTACTGGCATCTACAACTCTAGTCATTCAAAGATGGTCATTCATAGCAAAATGCCTCATTTTGGCTTCAAATTTGGATTTCTAGCGACTCTCATTCCTATATCTTCACCTCCTTTCTCTAATATCTAAGGTATCATGAATTTATGATCAAACATAAGATTCAAAGTAGGTATGTTTTAGGATTTCAGGAGAGAGAGAGTTGACAAAAAAGAGGAAAGATCTTTACATACCTTGATGCAAGTTTACACTTCTAAGGCTCTTCCCACACCATTTTTCTATCCATGCTAAATTGTGACTAAAAGCTTGATAGGATGTATGTAGGTTTAGACCGAAACATCAAGGAAAGTAGCAACCTTTAGTCACAAACCACAAAGAAAAACACACATAAACAAACAATAACTACAGATTTGAAAGGGATTTGGGATCCTCGGTTCTTGAAATTGTATCTTGAAGCTCCATGGGAAGACTCCCCCACATGATAATAATGCAACTAGCCATTAGTATCGGTTCTTGAAAGTTGAAAGCATCAGTGGATAACAGCTAAATTCGCACACTAGGACCAATTATCGCACAGAAAATCCACTGAGGAGGCATGAACACTACAATCCACTGTCAAATCCTAGGACCAGTTCTTGGTAATGCGTTGATTAACTCTGAAAAGTAAGAGCACATCACAGTAGGCACCCACGCACGTGTACCAGAAGGGAGGCCGCATCGGCATGAAAGTCTCATGTGCTAGGTGCCATGGCGGCTGCCATGGCCGAGCTGAGCTCAATTGCAGTGGATGGGTATCTCTTGGTAACCGGATCTGGCGTTAGGTTCAGCGGTGAATCTTTGGATGCGAGCTCGGCGACGACGTGTAGGGGAGACTTCGTCTCGGCTCAAGGCCACAGAGTCTCCGATGGGGAGGCGCAGGGGAGACTTCGCCTCGCTCGGGCGTCGCGCAGAACTCGGCGGCGGTGCGAGAGGGGGGCGCGGGAGGCGCAGGGGGAGACTCTCCTCGGCTCCGGTGGCGTCGTAGGGCTCCGGCGGGGGAGGTGCAGAGTGGGGCGCGGGGGAGGCGTAGAGGAACCCTAGCTATGGCGTGGGTGGAGAATGAGGAGCAATGGCTGGTGCGGGGCCGAATTGCGAGACGCAGGATTCACGCGGGGATTTTTTCGCAAAGAAGCGTGAAGTGGGAGGTAGGGGAGAGGACGGCCGTGGATGGCTGGATGGATGGTGATGATCTGCCATGTGCATAGCTGCATAGATTGATGCATGTCCAATTAAGCATGAGTCTGGCCTTTTAACGAGGCCTATTAATTTATGAGGCCGGAGAGTGTGAGCCGGGCCTGTAAATAAATTTGGTCTTTCAGATCATCAGGCTACTCGTGGTAACTAAGCATCTTTTGGCATTGCGGTAGATTATGATAATCTCGTTGGAGTGAATCAACTTTAGAAATTAGGGTGTTTGCCTAGCTGCTTTCTTCTTGATCAAGTTGCAGATAAATATTCCTGTATGTTTTTATAAATCCTTTTGGGGGTAGCATCAAACCTTATTTCATGAGAATGGTCAGAGACTTTTTTGAAGGGAATTTAGACCTTAAAAGATTGAACTATGGGGTTATTACTCTGATTCCTAAGATTAAAGATGCCAACACTATTCGCCAGTTCAGACCTATTTGCTTGCTGAATGTAAGTTTTAAGATCATAACTAAATTGTTGGCTGTCAGGTTAGGTAAGATTGCGGATAAGATTATCAGCAAAAGTCAGACGACTTTTATTAAAGGTCGTAATATCCTTGATGAAATTCTACATGAGATAAGAATTTCCAAAGCAAAGGGCATTATTTTGAAGCTGGATTTTGAGAAAGCCTATGATAAAATTAGTTGGGACTTTCTGGAAGAGGTGATGATTGGAAGGGGTTTTGATCAAACTTGGATCAAGTGGGTGGTGAGCTCTATCAGGGGTGGTAAAGTGAGTATCAATGTCAATGGGACTGTAGGTAAATATTTCACTACTCAAAGAGGTCTAAGGCAAGGAGATCCCCTTTCTTCCCTCATGTTTAATTTGGTAGCAGATGCTCTAGCCTCTTTGGTTGCTAAAGCCCAAAAAAATCAGCTGATTAAAGGGGTGGTCTCGAATTTGATTGTTGATGGGGTACCTCTTCTTCAGTATGCCGATGACACTATTCTTATGGTTGAATACAATGAGGACTATATCTTGAATCTCAAGTTTTTACTGTATTATTTTGAATGGATGTCAGGACTTAAGATTAATTACCACAAAAGTGAAGTTTTTGTTGTTAGGGTGGATAATTTTGAAGCTCAGAGGGTGGCTAAGATGATGAACTGCAAATTAGGACAGTTTCCCCTTACCTACTTGGGGGTTGTTATTGGTGATAGAATGATTAGAGAGAAGGTCTTTGGTAATATCATAAGCAAGCTAGAGAATAGATTGGATAATTGGAAAAGTAATCTTCTTTCTTCTGGAGGAAGATTAACTCTGGTTAACAGTTGTTTGAGCAGCATTCCTACCTACACTATGGGGTTTTATAGACTTAATAGGAAGGTGCATGACAAAATGGATAAGATTCATTCGAGATTCTTCTGGAGGGGTGTTAGCGACAGATTCAAGTATCATATGGTGAATTGGAAGATAGTCTGTAGGCCTAAGGATTATGGTGGACTGGGTGTGATTAATACCAAACTTTTTAATTCTGTCTGCTTTGTAAGTGGTTTTGGAGGTTAAATCAGAGACCTAATGATCTATGGTTCAGAATTCTGAAAGCCAAATACTTCCAAGTGAGAGATTTAAGAGATGCTAACCCCCATACTGGTTCCCAATTCTAGAGAGGTATCAACAAGGTCAAGCATCTATTCCTGTGTGGAGTGAATCACATTATTGGCAATGGCAAGTCCATTAACTTCTGGTTAGATGTCTGGATTGATCAGTGTCCTTTTAAGATCCGGTTTGATAACCTGTTTAGAATCTGTGGCAATCCTTTTGTCAAAGTGGATGAATGCTTAGTTGATGGGATCTGGAAGATAGACTTTATCAGAAGCTTTGGGCCTAAGGAAAAAAGATCAGTGGGAAGAGCTGAAATCCATTCTGAAAGGGGTGTCTATTATTGATAGCAATGACAGCATAACTTGGTGTCTAGACAAGCATGGCCAGTTTTCAGTAAAATCTTTATATAGTCATCTTGCTTTTGGTGGTGTGATAAACTGGAGACTGCATAATATCTGGAACATTAAGATTCCTTCGAAGATCAAGATTTTTCTGTGGCAATTGTATCTGAACAAAATCCCTACTGCTGTTCAGCTAAGTTTGAGGGGTTGGAAGGGGGGTATTAATTGCAGGCTTTGCGGGGTGGTTGAGGATATCAATCATATCTTTTTTAGATGTGTTTTGGCCAATTTTGCTTGGTGTAGTCTGAGAGAAATTTTCCAGTGGGACAGAAACCCTGATTCTGTAGAAGATTTGCTTGATGGTTGGCTAGTAGATAGGGGTGCTAATAATTACAATCTTGGTTTATTTAGCTTTGCAGCGTTGGCGTGGACTCTATGAGCTATTGAGAAGGTTTATCCTAATCAACCTATTGAAGAAGATTGAAGAATGGCTGCATCGTTTTATAGTTCTTAGTAAATCTGGTTAAGGGTCAGTTTTTTTGTTGCTTTCACTGCTCTCTGTGCTGGGCGTAATGCGTTGGATGTTTTTGCTGTAATCTTGCTGCTGGGTAGCTGGTTATAGCAGCTTCCTCTTTTGGTTCTTGTTCTGTTTGGTTAGTTGGTATCCCCAACTCTGTTGCTCTTTGTGTTTTGTAAGAACCTTTATTAGCTTTATGAAAAGCTGGGCTGTTACGCCTGTTTGGAAAAAAAAGTTGCAGATAAATATACTATTGCATTTCAAAACATTCGAGATGAAATGTGAGGGGAGATATAGCGGAATCTATCTAACTCTAATATGATTTATGAAACATAGTAAAAAGACTTCCACAAACTGAGCCTAAAGCTGCATTTGTACTATCTTCTTTCATAAAATCCAGGTCTCGTTGGCGACAGACAGCATAGCAATAGACAAAGGTCAGGAAACAAAGGGTACTACCGACTTTGAAGAAGCTGTCGAGGTGAGCTAGGTGCCTGGCTAGTGGGGTGCAGCACCCAAATTAACATACGCACATGTATAAAAGTAGGCCTTGCAAAGTTGCAAGTTCACAGATGCTTGTTGTGCCTCCCACATGGGAGAGACAGTGGAGCAGAGATGCTGCATTGGAGCATTCGTCTCTCTGTTCCTTTAGAGTATACTGCAATATGTTGGAGTATATGCGACGCTCCCACTACAACTGCGGGAATGTTACTTGTTAGAGTATACGTCTGGTGTAACAAGACTAGTAGAAATAGAATAGAATCGGTTATAATTCGTATCGGATTCATTCCTTATCTCTAAATCACCATGTACTCAAACAATAATGAATAACTATTCCGGCTATTCCATCTTATTGCCCAATATTCCAGGCCGAGGCTTAAATTGTGGATTAATCGTCTGACAAGATGAGTCACCATCAGTCACACATCGCGCAGGGAATTGCGGACATGCAGAGTCATGGTGGCCTCATCATGTCGAGGAAAATGAGGAGAAAAGCGCCCGCTTTGCTCTCCGTGCATCCGACGAGCCAGCCAATCCAATTCGCGCCCAACATCTCCACAAATCCTTCATGGCCGCATGCTTTCTTTGCTAGGATTATATATACAGTGCAAGCAAAGAGCAAACCCTAATTAACGTTGTTAATTTGTTCGCTCACCTCGATCATCACTGACCAAGTACGCAGCTACAAGCCTGCCCGGTGTAGACAATGGCGGACTACGCGCCGGCGGCACATGATGAGGAGCAGCAGCGGGTGGCGGGCGTGGTGCAGCAGCAGCGGAGGCGGCGCGCGCGCGCGTCGAGCGAGTACCTGGGCGTGCGGCGGCGGCCGTGGGGGCGCTACGCGGCGGAGATCCGCAACCCTTACACCAAGGAGCGCCACTGGCTCGGTACCTTCGACACCGCTGAGGAGGCCGCCGTCGCCTACGACCTCTCCGCCATCTCCATCTCGGGCCCAGCGAGGGCGCGCACCAACTTCTACTACCCGGCCATGCACAACGCCGCCGCCGCCGCCGCCGCCGATCCGCAGCTGCAGCATCATTATCCTCATCCGGTAGTGCCGCCGCCTCCTCCCCCGCCGTCGCCATTCTCCGAGGAGGGTGGCGCTGCCGCCGCCGACGAGTACTATTATCTCTCGGTGGAGGAGGACGTGGGCCCGGCCGAGGCCGAGGCGGACGACGACGAGTCGCTGACGATCGCGACCATACTGCAGAGCTTCCAGCATCAGAACCTTCCATCGCCATCTTCTGGTTCTCTGTACTAGCTGATACGATCGAGTTGAAAGGGCATATTAATTGAGGGATCGTTCATTCCATCGATGAAACATCGATCTACATTTCGTTTTATAATTGTGAGCTAGCTGAGGATGTTAATTGTTAGCAGTTCGTCTGAACTCTGAACAAATGCATGCAGAAAGGCCGAGTGACAAATTGAAGACAAATTACGAATCATAATTCAGTGTATAGCAACTTATCTTACATTTCCCATTGAAAACATCTGGTTTGACACCAAACTAAAATTTCTTATTCGGTACTGACAAATTACGAAACCGGCCATGAAATCTGCGAGCTCCAAACAAATTTAAGAGGCAGTAGAGGGTCACCAAATAAAGCATTTCAAATTCAAATAATTTTTTTTAGCTCATCATTAACCTTTTATTAATCGAAATAAATGCCTTTTACATTCAGAAAATTGCAAAAGGCTTTTTAAAATACAGAAAATTCCATTCCAGGAAATTCTCAAAAAATTAAGAAATGACATTTTAAATTAGTTTTAGCCAAAAAAAAAAAAATTGGGATGTTATAAGGGGAAGTTCGGAGGAGGGAGATAGCTTTTTTAATTGTTTTTACAATTGTGCCAAGGGCATATTAGCCATTTCACACACTCTCCTGTTTGTTGAGATAATATTATTTTAATGGTCGTGGTGTCTCCTATTAAATGACCATAATTTCAGAGTATCTTCCAGCAAAACCATGATTTTAGAGTATTCAAGGCAAATACCAACATTTCACTGTGTCTTGTAGCAAATTTTGGCATTGAATACAGGCATGCATTTCTCCATTGTCCAAACCAAATTCGACACCTATTGGTTCTGAACTTCTGATACAACATCGACAATTATGTATAGGCCATCTAATTAATCGTCGAAAGCTTCGAAACAAATCGAAGTTCATATATGGGTGTAGTGTTGTATGTACTTACAGGAACCGTGTCGCCTCCCTCTTCTTCAGAAGTAGCTGCAGGAGCAGAAGTAGCAGGAGCTTTGAAAGAATATTCGCACAGGCTTGATACCGGCACAACCCTGGAGTACGTGATGCAGTAGTGACAAGGCGTATGCGAAGAAGGTTGAACAGGCCGCCATGACTTCTTCCCCGATGCTCTTCATCTACTGCTCCATGTCTGAAGCCATCGGGCAGAGCAATAAAGGACATGTTTGGGACGGTTTGACTTTTCACTCGGAAAAGCCGAAAGTCATCCCAAACAGCGGCTTTTCTCCAAGCCGAAAGCCGCATATAACGTTAGAAAGCCGGAAGCCATCGTGGGACAGCTTCCCGCAACCCTCATTCCGCATTTACCCCTCAAGTTCGAAATTATTTACCCGCTTTTGTCATCAGACAAAACCCCCGCCCAGACCCAAACCCTAACCCTAACCTTCTTCCTCCCGACCCGCCGCCCCTAGCCTCCCACTTCCTCCCACGACGCACCCCTCCCTCTTCCTCCCGACCCGCCGTCCCCTCAATCTACCTCCCACGCGGTGCCCCCTCCTCCAGCGCTGGCGCCGCCGCCCCTCTTCCTCTAGCGCCACCCCCTCCTTCCCTGCCACACGGCGCCACCCCTCTGCCTCCCGTGTCGACCCCCTCCTCCTTCCCTGTTGGCCCAAAACCAAAAAAAAAAAAAACTCAGCCTGTCGGACGCTCGGCAAAAAGCAATCGAAGCACTCACGTGATGAAATAAAGAAACACACTGGATGAGGAACACACGCACGAAGCAGACGCTTGTATGCCGCAGTTGTTCCTTGTGTACAAGCACACGCACACATACACGATCTGTTGGAGGCAAGACTAGATAATGCACACAAAGCGATCACGGAAGCGATACACAACTCTCTGGAAGCAAAAGAACTCACGTACGCATGCGAAAGACAGAAGATATTTTTGGTGCTACATGTGCACAACGTTTTCTGAATTTTCTATTGCCTCAGTCAAAACACATCTGATTACACATCCTTTTAAAGACTACGTAACTTGCTAACTAAGCCAAAATTAAATATGGAAAGCCTAACAAAGGAAATAAACTAATTTTGATCTGATACTGATTGCATCAGGATCCTAACGCCCTATTACTTGGCAAGTCTAGATTAATTTCCAACAAACTCCCCCTAATCAAGACTTGCCTTCTCCTAGTTGATGACTTTAGAATCGACTAACACACAAAAATAAATACTAAGACAATCACCCCCTGATCAAGTTGTCACTATTCGAGCACCTTCTTGCCGAACTTCAAAGTAGCAACGGTTCGTCATCCGCCACAACGAAATGCACCACTTCCTACTTCGGCCGATGGCATTCGTTAGCAAAATGCCCTTGGATGCCACAGTTGTAGCATTTGATATTTGTAACATCCTGATTTTCGAGGTTTTTTGAAAATTTCAAATTAAAATTAACCATTCGATTTTATTGGATTAATAAAGCTTAAACTTGAAATTTTAGAAAAATAATATGAGTTAATCAAACTTCAATTAATTCAAAATTTGGTTTAATTGAAATTCTCGCATTTTATTGGATTTAAAGTAAAAAAAGGTGCATTAAGTATTTTCTTGAATTTTCTGGAATTTAGAAAGGTTTTTTTTTGCTGGAAGACACAAATAATTTAATTGCAAAATCAAAAGCTAATGTTAAGTTATAAATAATTTTATTAACTTCCAAATAATCCAAGGAATTTCTGTGTTTTTTTTCTAGAATTTTTGGACTTAATTTTCTATTTTCTAAAAAGCCTTTTCAATTTCTTGTATTTCTTTAATAAAAAATGCATTTGTTTTTCCTCCTTTGCTTTTGGGCCGATTATTCCGCTCGGCCCGTCTCCTTCCCGCGCCTTCAGCCTAACTCCAAGGCCCACTCACACGCACTCCAGCCCGTGTCCGCGCCTCCCTCACCCTCTCTCACCGACAGGTGGGCGCCACCTGTCGGCCTCCCCTGTGCTTCTTCCCCACCCCTCCTTCTCGTTGAAGCCTCACACTGCTCGTGTGTCAGCTCGCCTCCCCTGTCCTATCGCCTTCGCTCATCCTTGCCTCCGTCAACGAGCATTAAGTGCGTTGGGTTTTTCTATAAGATCCCGCTTAAATATTTAAGTGCTTAACAAATTAGAGGAAGTAATTAAAGAATTAATTCATGATTTTTGGGGGGCTTTGGGAAAGAAAATGGGCTGTTAGCCCATGGCCCAAGGGGGGCCGACCACCCACACAAGGAGAGGAGGGAGGCTGCTGCCCTAATCCATCTCTCCCTCTTGCTAGCCGCCACAAGCCCTCCTCCCCTGTGCAATTCCCTAGTTGCATGTTGCTACCAAAGCACTTTTTTCTTTTCCCTTGCATGCCATTTGCTCCATTCATTGGCCATTGCCGCCGCTTTTGCCTTTATTGATTTCGCCATCTTTGTTGGCATGAGAGAGAGAGAGAGAGAGAGAGAGAGAGAGAGAGAGAGGAAAAGAGGACCATGCAGCAGAGGTTTCGCTGCATACAATTTTTGTGTGGTGTTGAGATTTCTGTGCTCACGGGAGCCAATGATGGTGCTGCTGCTACCAAGGAGGGGAGGCCAAGAAGAGGGAGGGGAAGAGGGATCATGTGGTGTTCATCACGTTTGACAGCAGGTTTTCAAGCTAATCCCAATCCCCCTTCGATTAGTTGCGTAATTGGATAATTAGGCAATGTCGGTATCTAGGTCTGTTTAGGACAGATAGGGCTGGCCGACATTTTTGAGAAATTTAACTGTGGAATATGTCCTGAATTCCTCCTAGAGAGTTGTTGGCGACGTCGATACCTTTTTGTAGAGTATTAGATCATGTCGTTTGGACGAACGGTTGAGGAGTTACGAATTTCGTCGTGTCGCTGTTCGGTAGTTCTGTTATATTTCGGACAGATATTGTTAATCAGTCTTAAGCAGTTAGTTACAAGATTATTTAGAAGAGATCGCTATAACAATTGTTGTAGATAATTGGCTTAGCTTTCCAAAAAGCTAAAGATCATAAAATTTGGATAAATATACTGAAAGATATGATGGTGTTAATGTCGCTGTCCAGAAATCCTGACGTGAAATAGCTGCTCTGTTAATCAGTTTGGTAAGGGTATTAGATGGCCGAATCAGGAAGGCTCACCAAATAGGTTTAGGTGGGGAATTTGATAAGATTTCCAGAAAGTCTAAGAACGTGTCATTTGGATCTCAGATCAAAAAGTTATGGATTTTAGAATGTGAAAGTTTGTTAAGGGAACAGATGGCAGTTTAAGATTTTGGGAGTTGGGTTTGCGCTAGAGAACGTAGCGATTTTGTAATTGCTTTTAGCTTTGTTTTGTTCAGTATTATTGTCTTAGCGTGCTTTAAATAAATTCAGGTGGGGAATTGGTCCCGAGGACAACGCCCTCTTCACGTCCTCCGTTCTCGCACAGTTGAGGCAAGTACTTTGATTGTTAGATTTATTATAAGTGAAATGATCTTGTTTGCTAGTATTGGTGAGTATATGTGCTGTTTATGGATGCTAGAATATTATGAATGTCAATGATCATGTTTATTAATATTATGAAAATATGTGCTATTCATGGATGCTAGAATATTATGAATGTCTATGATCATGAATGCTAGAAGTATAAGTAAGTTTATTCATATGTGATGTTGATGCAGATGCATGATTATGATGGTTTAAGGTTTTGTTCATATGCATCATGCTGACATATTGAAGACTTGGTCACGTGGTGACCAAGCATTTATTGAGGCCCCCATCATGAATATGACGGGCTTATGGTACCCACACTCATGGAGTGTGGGTTTAGGTCCCCATACTTGTGGAGTATGGGCAATGGTCCCTGTGCTAGATAGCACAGGCATGGGTATGCATCGACGGATGCATGCTCTGCATTACCGGTAAAATACAAAATAGAAAGAGAAAAGAAAGTGCATTTGAGCATCTTGCATAGCATGAACATATAACATGTTTGTTATAGAGATTTGTGGATGGTTGTTAATGAATACAGTTGTTTATGCTATTGTTGCCATTCATTGTACTTGCTGAGTCTTTGGACTCACTCTTGTTGTTGTTGTTGTTGTTTTTAGGTACCCTTTACAAGAACGACATCCATGGGGGGAAATAAAGATTAGAGTGGTTGCACAATGGCACGAACTACTCACAGTTGAATTGATAGAATGATAATTTAGTGGTTGAGTAATTTGCTTAAAGTATTCTTTATGATTACTCCCTTTGCTTGGAATAAATTGTAATAGAGTTGATTAGAGGATTATGGATTTCTTTGGATTATACTTTAGTTGTTTAGCATGCTATGGATGTTATAGTGATGATTAGCATAATTTTGGATGTCTTTTGATTATACTGGATGTTGGATTATTTAATTATGTTATAATTAACTGTTGGGACCTCCGGTATAGTTAACTATATAAAGAAGGTTTTGCCAAAATTTAGTAAGATGTCTTAGTTTAATTTGGTTACAATGTTAGTTTTGTAGCATTCCACGCCTTTGTTGGGCTGGGGTGTTACATTTTCGCTGCCCCCGCTCCCACATTTTTCTCCACCCCACCTGCCCCCGTCACTCGAAATGCCTCCTCATGCCCTGCTCTGGCCAAGCTTCGCCCGTGTGCCCATGCTGGCAATCCCCCTCTCTCCTCCTCCTCGGCACCTATAAAAACGAGCATCCGGAGCCCCTCAGCCTCCTCTCTCTTTTCCCCACCTCCCCTTCTCTCTCATCCTCACCTCGCCGTATTTCCCCATTGAAGTGCTCCGGCCAAAGCTTCTTCCACCGGCCATTGCATCGTCGTGGAAGCGCCTCCATCGCCTTCGTCCCCACCATTGGCATCGCACAGTTGCGGGCTACACCGTGCACGCCTCCCCATCGTCGAAGCCCCCTCGGAACCCTAGCTCCGCCTTCGACCGGCCATCTCCACCACCTCCTTCGTCACCGCCGCCGAACCCCGCTCTCTGCGTCCTCGAAACCTTGCGCACCAGGTTGCCCTCGTCGCACTCATCCTTTAGGTACCAGCCGCTGGGCTCACCACGGCGCGTAGCGCCAACGAGCCTGCGCACTCGAGCCACCGTCATCCCCACGCCGATGTGGCTGCCTCCTCCTCGCCACCTCGGCGCCAACTCACCGGCGTGGCTACCGTGGCAAGGTTCTATCAAGACGCTTGATCCACCGTGGACCGGTGCATGCTCGTGGACCCAGTCCACCAGTCTAGGGCCCACCTGTTAGTGGCTCAGCCATTTTCCAATTGAAAAATAATTTCGAAAATTCTGAAAATTCCCTTTGTCATTATTTCATGTATTCTCAAACTTCCGAGAGCTCGTTCTCCTCCGTTCGAACTCCGATTCGAGCGATCCAAATTTATAAATTCATTTAAATTCAAGATCTAGCTATCTACACTAAAATTATTTAATTTGGATTTTATTTGAATTTATTTGAATTTGCTTCGCTTTCACGTGTAGATTTCGACGACTCCGGGGATATGATAGGAGGTTATCCTTCACCACTTGTTGATAAATGTTATCGGACTATAAAATTTGAGATTTAGAAAATAAATTTTAGCTATAAATGTTTTAGAACTTAGTATGAATATTTAGATGGAAAAATATCGCTTCATGCAAATTGAGCCATATAAGCCTCCCGTTGTTAAATCATTGCATGCATTATAATTTGGTCTAACTTGCAGAGTACATTCATTTGTACTCACCTTGCTTAATAAATTATTGATCAGGAGAAGAGTACTACAAGGAGAATGAGAACTCGGACGACTAGGCTATGCCTACCTTACTACTTTTGCTTCCGCTGTAGTTTGCTTGTTAGTTGTATGCCCCTTTTGTAACATACTTTAATTATTATCAATGAATGCCATTTTATGGATATGCTATCCACTTTTGTTGACTGTGTACACTAGCTGTTCCTGGACTAGTGTATGAAACACAGAGAATCGGGATCCTCCGCTCCCGGGTTCGACAATATTCTTCTTGTTGAACTTGCGTTCACTATTATCGGAGTCGCTGCTGTCCTCCTCATCGCCATGGCCGCCACCACGTTCACTAGCTTTTCCACGGCCACCATCGCGGTCACGTGTCGGGACCGAAAAATGCAATTCAGGAACCCTCTGTATATTCTGACTAGTCCCAGATCAGTAGCTAGCTCACACAGGAAACATCGATGAAATACCATCCATTTATCGATTTAACTAAAAAGATCCCAAAATAACAAATAATAATAATAACTGGATTTTATGGTCAATGTTTACTTAACTTGCCACGCAGGGCTAAATAAACAAATAAACTCTTGCAGCGGAACGAAAAAACTTGGAAATGCCAATCAATATGTCCACAGACAATCGAGTGGAGAACGCGTACTAATCCGCAAAGTCTTCATAGTACCCCTTCTCAAAGAACTCTTGAGCATCTTGATATTCTTTAACTGAGCAGCAGAAATTGGAGTCATGAGCACATAAAGTACTCAGCAAGTCGTAGAAAAATAGTATGCAATTAATATTCATGCAAGGCTTGAACAAATGTTAGTTGTATGGTTCTTTTGCAGAAAGTAGTATTAGCGATGAATACAATAAATAGATTGAAATGTGTTATTAAAAATAATAGTAAATAAATAAACAATTACTTTGAAACAACCAGTGAATTCCTCATTCACTTTCCAACCAAACCGATAAGTGAATTCCCCATTCACCAATCGACACAATCCACCAAGTGAATTACCCATTCACCAAATGAATATTTTATTCATCAAGTGAACTTCTCATTCACACTTTGACACATTTTATAAAGAAACTCTACCTCTCGTGTTAAATCCCCGAGGATGTCTATGACCGCGGATACAGCTATTTAAACAATTTTAACTTTGCAGAGGTTGTACAGATTTTCCTACAAGAGATAATCAATTTTTAATGTCCACTTCACACACTTCCGTAGGTGTGCAACTAAGTGATCATCACAAGGCCATTACAAAACTCCTTCTTAACCCAATTCTGCCCACTAAGGTTTCAATACTGAATGTCTGACTGACGAGACATGGCCCCCCTCTTGCGCCATCGTGAGTATACATCTACCCCGCAACTCATGCTTCCAAGACAGAACCGAGATTAAGACATTCCTAATTAGTTGGCCAAGTCCGTCCCATACCGGACATGTGGTTGTATGGTTAAGGCTCAGTTCAATGGTGTACAAGATTAAGTCCTTGACCAGTAACTCAGACGAGTCTACCACAAATCCACAACGTGTTATAATCACACCCTCAATCCACAACCGCTCGCCCGAGTGAAAATCATTTTTATCTTAACCAAGACCAATGATAAACCCTGTCATGGTCTACAAATTTTAACAACAGTGGATAACCACCGCGATTCCATATTTTATTAAGTCAAATTCAACATTATTTGTTCATGTGATAATGAACCCATCGTAGCTAAGCTTAACTAAGCATCTGCACGATACCGTGTTGGTGATACAAATATGTTCAACTAAAATTATCCATGCTAGGGTGATAATTGAGTCATGGCATTCACATATTCAATGGAGACATAATGACAACATGTGATAGCTAATACCAAAACAGTTGATATAAATATAGCATGCAATTGATATAAAACAATATACTTTTGAAATCATAGGTTCAATATGATCAAAGGACTACAACTTGCCTTGGCTTTGGCTCCGCTCAGTTACTACACTTGGATCTTCAAGATTTGCTTTTCTCCTGCTCCGTGAAATAGATCGTCTAACGAGAGAGAAAACAACAGATGAAACATAAATAAAATCCAAAAATAGTAAAACCAACTCTAAAAGAAAGAGCTCAATTTTAGATGAATTTAGGAATTTTAATGGACTGAATCAGAGTTCGAACGTAGGAGAACAGACTCTCAGAAGATTGAAAATCACATGAAATAATGAAAATCAGAATTTCAGTATTTACAGGAATTATTTTTCTGAAAGAAAAATAATTAATTGCGTCACACTGACATCAGCGGAGGAATTTCAACTAAAAAGAAAAAGAAAAAGAAAATTGGCAATCTCCTGACATGTGGGACCCACTAGCATAGGGATGGTGTACATTGGACTGAGTTTAGGCTCGGGTGGGTTTGGGTGTTCACCACTTGGACTGCTTGTGGACCGCTAACTAGAATGCCACCTAAGCAAGGAGGTGAGATGGCGACTGAGTTGGCTGGCCATGTCAGTGATGAGAGAAAACAAAGGAGAGCAGAGGAAGAAGATGGTCGGCGACATGGCTTGCGGCGACGATGGAGAATGGAGGCGAGGGACAGGTGGCTAAAGGCAAAAACAAAATCCCACGGGCACGATGGTCCTCTGAGTAGAAGTGGCACAACTTCATCGGTGACTAAGTGACGGTGGCGGTGACCTTGGCGGCGGCGAAGTGCACTAGTGATGATGAAAACGGCAACACACGGTCACCCGAAAAGAACGAAGCGAAGCACGACGTTAGCGAAAGCATGAGGATCACAGAGGGCCTTCTAGGTTGAACAGAGGGCGACTAGAACGACGACAATTCCAAGGTGGCCGAAGATAAGGAAGAATGGCGGCGGCAATAATTCAGTGACCGAGAGCGAAAGACAAGAGAGGGGATTAGATGAAGGCATCCAGGAACACATCGTGACACACACGGAAAGGTTGAAGACTCACCGGAGGTGTAGATAGGATCAGCGGCGGCATTGTCGGTTTTGATGATAGAAACAAAAATGGCGACTTAGGGCTTCCCGGGAAAATATGGTGCGAGTGTGGTGTAGAACATGGCCTTGTGATCCCAATGGAGAAGACGATGTAGCGAAGAAGGACTGACGGTGATGAATTTCGCTGAACAAGACTTGCGGTGGCGGCTCGGATTGTCGATGAAATCCGACAAAATGAAGACATAAATTGGATCGGAGCTTTAGGGTTTCGGAAGAGGGACTTGATGCGAGAAAATTGACACGGGGAGTCGCTCTTATAAAGGCTCAAAAAAGGGAGTTTGCGAGGAGGCCAACAACAAGGCGCAAGCGGCTTGGACATGAACTCAAGGAGTTGGACTCGGGCACGGTTGAAGATGGAGATGAGGTGGCAGCTGACGAGTAGGACCATACGACAGAGAAACAAAGGAAAGAGCGCCTCAGCCGGGCTTGGCTGTGGCGTAAAAGAAAAGACGAATGAACCAAGGAAAAGGGAAAAGGCCTAGGAGAAAAAGGGATTGAGCCTAAAACATTTTTGGAATTAAAAAGACTTTATGATTTTTGGAAATTGGATTAAATAAAACTAAGCTCAAATAAATAGCAATTAAATCCCAAAAATTCCTAAAAAATTCCAAAAATTCTCTAGAACACCAGGAACTCAAATAAAACAACTTTTAATTCAATTGAAGTTTAGATTATTCACATTAAATCTTTTTGAGTTATAAAAATTCAAATTAAGCTTTGACTTTAACAAGAAAATTCAAATGGTTATTTTTATTTTTAAAGCTTCAGAAACAAACCAAATTTTGGGATGCTACATCACGGTTCTTCTTTGCGTTGTTGCCTGACCCTTCTCCATTCTTCTTCTCTTTAGTGAAGGTCTACCATTGTGTGCGCGTGAGCAACAGATTCTCACTCTCCTTCGGGTCGCCGAAACTAATTTGGATGCGCTCGTCGTAGGGTTTGTACCGCCTGACAAGGTCTTCAACGGTGAGGGTCTTCAAGTCCACGCATTGCTTCGATGGAGGTGACATGTTGCATGTAGCGCGCCGACACAGCACGAAGAAACCTGTGAACAATGGCAATCTTATCTACTATGTCGCCCAACGCGCGGATCCCGATGATGACCGACGTCACCTGCCCAGCGAAATCTTCAACGGTCTCCCCTTCCTCCATCTTCAACCCATCGAAGTCCTTCTTGAGGGTCTGTAGATTTGCCTCGCGCACATGCTCATGCCCCATGTGCGCCGTCTTGATTGCCTCTCATGCTGACTTCACCTTTGTGTTTCTTGGCGCGGGAAGACATGACTTGCTCCGACACGGCCTGGTAGATGGCGTACAATGCCATCTGATCCTTCCGTACCCCGTGGCACTAGACTCCACTGCTTCCCACACGTTTTGTGCCTGAAGAGCGACCGCATCTTCATCGCCAAAATCGTGTAGTTTGTGCAGGTAAGCAGCAGGTACGACATTGTTACCATGCTCTCCCTCTTCACCACCTGCGAGGAAGATGGATTACCTCGCAGTAGGTGTCGCTCGCCTGACGGAGACACCTTTCTTCCCATGGCATCCTCTTCGACACACGAAAATCACCAAGGCTTTGATACCAATTGTTGGCCCAAAACAAAAAAAAACTCAGTCGGTTGGACGCTCGGCAAAAAGCAATCGAAGCACTCACCTGATGGAATAAAGAAACACACTGGATGAGGAACACACGCACGAAGTAGACGCCCATATGCTATAGCCGATCCTTGCTGTGATACCCCGTTTAAGCAATTGGGTAGTTAAAAGAATTAAAAGGAAAATAATTAAATTAATAGTGAATAATTTCAAAATTTTGGTGGTTTGAGGAGAATAGTGGGCCGCTAGCCCATAGCCCAAGTGGGGGAGCCCGGCTTTAAGATGGAGAGGGAGGCGCTGGCCAAAACCCTAGCCTTCTTTCTTTTTTCCCCCCCAGCCACCACTGCCCCTTGCGCCTTTCTCCTAGCGCCGGCCAAGTGCCTCCCTCTGCTGTGCGTGTGTAACACCCTGGCTATTTGGAAGCCAAGATGTCACTTAAATACTCTAACATACAACCACATTGCGGAAGAATCTGAATGATATAACATCTAAAGGCATAAATAAAACAACCCAACATGGAGAAGGTATCCTTCCTTCACCATTTAAATGTATCTATTACAGTTCATCGTTAAACAAGGTAAGCAATAATAAATCAACCGTATCAAGGAGAAGGTATCCTTCATTCTCCATCTAAACTTATTTATTACGGTTAAGTCAATAATAAGTGAAAGATAGAACTAATTTATAGTCTTGAACTTGAATAGGATGCTATGAATGAGTAGTGTGTGTCTACTCCCTCCCAAATGAGCCAACATCAGTGATTACCTAAAAAAAAAATAAACAAACAAGTGTGAGTCCAAGACTCAGCAAGTACAGTGAATAAATAGAACATACCACAAACATTAACAAGTCAACATCATTGAACCATATGAAGAAATCACAGAACGAGTATTTGAATTAATGGAATGAATGAAGTGAATGGAATGGAGGGACTACACACATGCATATACCGATATTGCTAGTGTACACCCGTCGGTGTTCACTTAAGCCCGCATCTTAACAAAAATACGGGGATCCAAGTCCCGTATGAAGAACATTTCATACGGGTGTTCCAAAACGCCCACATTGGAATAGTGGGGCCCACATTGGAATGATGGGTCTTACGTGCCCATCCTGGAATTGATGGGTCTTTTTAATCCACTCCCGTGGATGGAACATGAATAATGAATGCATGAAATGAAATATGTATATTGAAAAGACACGCTCTCTAATAATGGAGATAACACACATATGGAAGGAACATGAACTTAAATATTATCATCTCCAATCATGGATTCAACACATATGAAAGACCATAGACAATCCAACTTCTCTTGAATCATAAGAACTCACAAGTATAATCATAAAAGCATTCATCAATCACAATCATTAAGATAAGCAATGTACTTGCCTCCGCGATGCGGCGTTAGCGAGGAAAAGTGGTGCTCCTAAACCCAAGCTTCACCTCCTAAACAATTAAATAACTGAAATAAGAACGCGATGAACACGACACTACTTCACAACGTTCTACATTACTTCCCGGTGAATCAAGATTTATCTAGAAACCCTAAACTGAAACCAACGCATTCAGTCAAATAGCGCCCTTGGACAGCAGCACGGTAAACAGCATATCTCTTGATCTGGAACTCCGAATGAGGTGAATCCAGTTTCTGTGGATTTCTAACTAACAAATATACAATACTCTAGTTGACAAGATGATCCAATTCGGCCAAATTAGTACGCTAACAGACAGATAAACTTTCAGCACAGAAACTGTCTAACAGCATAAACAGCAGCACTAAAATGATCATAACTTTTAATCTATAACTCTGAATTGATCGTTCTTTAACAATATGGAAATATTATCAAATTACCTACAATAACCTAGTTGGGTGCAAACCCAGATTCTTTCAATTACATTTTCATATTTAACGAAATAACAAAATAGATTAATCTCGTCAGAAATCTGGACAACAGATACTAAATCTATCATAACTTTTGACTCGAGCGACGGAATCAGGTGAACTCGGTGGCCACAGAAATTTAAGAACATAATATAGATATCTCTAGGAGATCAATACTTCTGATTCGGCCTCTAAGACATCGAAACAGCCTGCGCAACATACTGGACAGATTTGATCTACTGCGAGAGACTTTGATCCAATCAAATCTAATCGGTTTTGCATCTATTCTTAATTAAATAGTGAGGAACGACTCTCGCTACCCTTGAAGAACCTTAGGGAGATGCTGAATGATCCCCATGAAGAAGATCCCTCGTCCTCCTTTCGCCAACCAATCTGCAGTCCCTCCTTCTCCTTCCTTTGCGAACAGGCAATGGAAGGGCGGCTCAAGAGGCAGGCCTTGTAGCACCACGCACTATAGCGGTGGCTACTGTAGCTACAGTGCCAGCCTAGGGTTTTTCCCTTCTTTTATAGGTGGTCGGCCCCCCATAGGCCTTCTGGGCCAAGGCCCAAGGCCCAAGTTGCCGAAGCAAAGCGAAAAACTCCTCTTTCTTTATTCTATTCTTCTCTTTTGAATGATTTCTTCTTTAGAATAAATTGGGGTATTCCAACGTCTTTGCGCTAGCTTTGTGCGTGTTGTGTTGCATGCTACTGCTAGCCAATTTCCTCTCGGCAAGAAAGAAAGAAAGCAAGGGCAGAAGAAAACAAGAGAGAGACAAAGATGGAAAAGGTGAACCTGTTGAAGCATTTGTTGCTGCCGATCTCTTGAGCAACTTGGATTTTCTGTGCAGTCCAAGGAAAAGGCAGCAAGGAGGAGAAGAAATAGAGAAGAGAAAAGAAAAAGGGGAAGAGGGGAGAAGTAGTATCATCTTATTCAAGGATCGTTCATCATTCTCTGGGGTTCTTCAAGGGTAACGAGATGTTTTCCCGCTGTTTAATGTTGATTAGATGCGAAATTAGATTATTTAGTTTGGATCGAATTCGTTCGGTTGTAAGTTCAGTTCTGTCCAGTAGCTTGCGTGGCATATTTTGGGTTCTTAGAGGCCAATTCAAGTTCAACATTATGATTTAGTTTTTATCATTCATTCGTTGTTGATGAACTGTAATAAATAAATTTAGATGGTGAATGATACCTAGTGCTATGTTATGGTTGATTATGTTCTACTTGTGATCTTTGATCATCCCTTCGATATACTTGCTAGGATTTAGACTATATTCATGCCTTGGTTCTATTAAATACTGATCTCTTTATGTCATTAGATGAGATGTTGTTCAAATTCTTTAGCGTTATGGTTGTATCTTAGATTATTTAGGTGACCTCTTGGCTTCCAAATAGCCAGGGTGTTACACTTGCGTACAAGCACATGCACACGTACGCGATCTGCTGGAGGCAAGACTAGATAATGCACACAAAGCGATCATGGAAGCAATACACAACTCTCTGGAAGCAAAAGAACTCACGTACACACACGAAAGATAGAAGATATTTTTGGTGCTGCATGCGCACAACATTTTCTGAATTTTCTATTGCCTCAATCAAAACACATATGATTACATGTCCTTTTAAAGACTACATAACTTGCTAACCAAGCCAAAACTAAACATGGAAAGCCTAACAAAGAAAACAAACTAATTTTGATCTGATACTGATTACGTCAGGATCCTAATGCCCTATTACTTGGCAAGTCTAGATTAATTTCCAACATTCCCCACCATGCATCGCCACTCCTCTGCCTCCCATGCCGTCCCCTCCACCTTACCCGCCACATGGCACCACCCCTCCGCCTCCTACACTGGCTCCCTCTCTCCTCCCCCTCGGCGCCTCCGCCTGCACCGCCGCCTCCCTCGGCCCCGACCAGATCCACCGATGCCATCCTCCCTCCTTTCTCCCCCTCCGGATCTACTAACTCGTGCCACTGCCTCGCTTTCTCCTCCTCCCTCGATGCCTTCGCCCGTACCGCCGCCCGCCTTCGACTCCAAGTGCCTCCTCCCTCTTCTCCTCCGACTCTGACTGGGCCCGAACGCCTTCCTCCTCTTTCCTCTTCGTCTCCTGCTCCGACTCTCTCCTCTTCCCTTGCCGCCACTCCTCCTCCGCCACGACACAGACCAGTGGCGACAATAGCCTCCGATTTTTTTTTATTTGTTTCATTTTTCTTTTATGTTGTAAATAAATTATTTATGTAATTACTATTTATTTCAATGATAATTTATTGTAATTATTTCTGTAATAATTGTTTGTTTTAAAATTTTATTTATTGCAATTATTTGTGTAATAATTGTTTGTTGTAATCATTATTTATTGCAATTATTTCGTAATAATTGTTTGTTGCAATAATTATTTGTTGTTGATTGTCGTTAGTTACATTAATTGTGGTCAATGTGTCGTTAATTACCGTTAGTTGTCGTCAAATATCGTTACTTATCGTCACTTGTCATTAATTACCGTTAGTTGTCATCAAATGTCGTTAATTAGGCTCCCACTTCCCAGACATGGAAAGATTGCACGTCGTTAGTTATCCTCATTTAGCGTTAATTACTGTTAGTTGTTGTAAAATGTCGTTAATTACCATTAATTGCGTTAATTACAGTTAAATGGCATTAAACAAGTCATTACTTGCCTCAGGGGCATTTTAGACATTTCTCATCTCCGAAGCTGCAGCAGGTCTACCTAAATGCTAAATAGCCAAACACCAAACCTCTTTAGCCCAGCTGTTTAGACGGAAGCCACTTTTTAGGAAAGTCACAGCCGTCCCAAACAGGCCCAAAAGCAATGGCTCCACTTGTCGTCCTAGAACCCGAGGCATGGGAAGAAAAGTCCTAGCAACACAATGCCAACTCCCGCCTCGGTCCTGTCCGTGCGCTCGGTCTATGTGTGGCTGGCATTGGTGATTTTCGGTGACTTTTGCTAAGTGCACACGAAGACTAGGAGCATTGAAGAAGCTTTGCTACGCGCACACAAGAGGTCTACCCAGGAGTTTACAAGGTCATTGCTTTGCATGCGCAGAAGGTGTCCAAGGAAGTCACAATTTATTGCTAGGTACACACAGATTCGTACCAGCAAATTCAGGATTTATTCCGCATGGCGATAATGAAGTACGATCTTCCACTGCTGGATCAAGACACAAGGTTTTCTCTATAGTAAGTCGAGATGTGAACTGTTCTTACATAGCTTGATTTGGATTATGCTTTATTGGGGATAGAGAAGATGCTCACAACATGGTCTCTTGAGGAGAAGCAAAGATAAAATCGTAAGATCTTATCTCAGATTCATCTTCATCTATCAAATAATATTCTACAGGATGTTTTGAAGGAGAAGATCGCCATTGCATCATGGTTGAAACTGGAGCAAATTTGCATGACGAAAGATCTGACCAGTAAGATGCATTTTAAGTAGAAACTTTATTCAAACAAGATGGTGGAAGACGGATCATTAAAGAACCACCTGACAGCGTTTAAAGAAGTAGTCTCGGATCTCGAGTCTACGGAGGTGAAATATGATGATAAAGATTTGGGTCTTAATCTTTTATGCTCGCTGCCTAGTCCATACTGTACGTTCAGAGATACTATTCTATATAGCCAAGATACTCTTACACTTAATAAAGTCTATGAAGCACTGCATGCGAAGGAAACGATGAAACTCATGGTTTCAAACAAAAGTTCAAATTTGCATGCAGAATGCCTAGTTGTCTGTGGTAGACAACATGAGAGGAGTTCAAACGACGATTCAAGAGACAAATCTCGAGTTGAAATTACAAAGGCAGATCAAAATCCAAAGGCATATTGCAAGAAAGATGGACACAACATATCTGAGTGCTGGTGCGTAAAGAAAAAGGAGAAAAGGAATAACAATTTCAAGAAGGATCAACAAGAGGATGGTGCTAAAGCCACCATTGCTACTAAGCAAGATTCTGATAGAGATATTCTCGTTGCCTTTGTTAGCAATTTTAAAACCAGTGATGAGTGGATTCTTAATACGATCGACCTGCACTTTCCACGTGAGTCCTAACTAAGATTGGTTTGTGAACTATGAAACTACGTTAAGTGGTTCTGTGTTGATGGGAAAGAATTTACCAGCAAGATGGCAGGCATTGGTTCTATCCAGATCAAGATGTTTGATGACATCATCAGACCTTTGTCGGATGTTTGACACATTTTAGGTTTGAAGAGAAATATTATCTCGTTGAGTACTCTTGATGCTAAAGGGTACAAGTATTTAGGTGGAGGTAGAGTTCTGAAGATCTCCAAAGGCTTTCTTGTCGTGATGAAAGGTGATATGAAAGCTGCCAACTTATATTATCTGCAAGATACTACAATTTCATGTAATGCTGTTGTTGCCTCGAATAAATTATCCGGTTCTGATGCTACTAATCTCTAGCATATGCGTCTAGGGCACATGAGTGAAATTGGCATGATGGAGTTATGCAAAAGAGGACTCCTTGATGGTGAAAATATCAACTAGTTAAAGTTTTGTGAACACCGTGTCTTCAACAAGCAAAAGAGGGTGAAGTTCGGCACATCAATTTACTCTAGAATAGGCATATTGGATTGTGTTTGCTTTGATTTCTGGGGAGAATCCCACGTTCTATCCCTCGGAGGTGCTGACTACATGTTGACCATCATTGATGATTATTTAAGAAGAGTTTGGCCATATTTCATGAAGTATAAATCAGATGTGTTCAAGACATTAAAAAGACTAGAAGATTATGATTGAAAAGCAAACAGGCAAGCATGCTAAGAAGTTACGTACTGATAATGGCCCCAAATTTTGTTCTGGAGAATTTGAAGCTTTATGTAGATCAGAGGGCATTATGAGACATTACACTGTCCTAGGTACTCCTTAGCAAAATGGTGTGGCCAAACGCATGAACAAAACCATTATGGAGAATGTATGTTGCATGTTATCTAACTCTGGCTTATCTAGGAGTTATTGGGCTGAAGCTGCGTCCACTGCTTGTTATTTAATGAATCAATCACCCAACCTAACAATTGATAAGAAGACTCCAATTGAGGTACGGTCTGGTTTTTTAGCAGATTATTCAAATTTGAGAATATTTGGCTGTCAAGCTTATGCTCATGTTAACAATGGTAAATTGGAGCCTGGTGTGAAATGCATTTTCCTTGGTTACAAGCCTGGTGTGAAATGATATCAATTGTGGAATCCTGAAACTAGAAAGGTGGTTATTAGCAGGAGTGTTACTTTTCATGCATCTGTTGTGTTGTATGATTAACCATCTAGTGACATTCCCATTGAGAAGCTGCAGAAATCAAGCGTGCAGGTGGAGCACATTATTAATTCATGATCTACACTAGAAGCCAAAAATAAAAACATACAAGATGTTCCCGTTGTTTTTGAACCAACACAATGTTCCATTGTAGCTGGTAGACATAAAAGGAATATTCAAGTTCCCAAGAGATTGATTGTAGAAGCTGATGTCGTTGTTCATGCTTTGAATGTGGCAGAAGAAATTGAAGGTACTACAGAAACTTCCACTTATCCATAAACTATTTCGTTTGGTGATTCAGAGAGATGGATGACTGCAATACATGATGAAATGCAATCTCTTGATAAGAATGACACTTAGGAGCTGGTCAAGTTTCCAATTGATAAGAACGCTATTCGCTACAAATCGATCTTCAAGAAAAAAGAAGATATTTCACCAACCAAAGATGTTAGGAACAAGGTAAGGC
This sequence comes from Phyllostachys edulis, assembly GCA_036346405.1. Classification (NCBI taxonomy): domain Eukaryota; kingdom Viridiplantae; phylum Streptophyta; class Magnoliopsida; order Poales; family Poaceae; genus Phyllostachys; species Phyllostachys edulis. The sequence continues at coordinate 11,210,470 of CM070560.1, read as the reverse complement.
TCATTGCTAAAGGGTATGACCAAATTCCAGGTATTGATTTCATAGATGTCTTTATCCCAGTTGTGAAGCATAGTTCCATTCATACTTTACTCAGCATAGTAGCTATACATGATTATGAGCTTGAACAATTAGACGTGAAAATTGTGTTCTTACATGGGGAATTAGAGGAATACATTTATATGGAGTAACAAAAAGGTTTTGTCTTTCCAGGAAAGGAGAATTATGCTTGCAAGTTGAAAAAAAAACTCTTTATGGTCTGAACCAATCACCCAGACAGTGGTACAAGAGATTTGACTCTTTAATGATCTCTCAAGATTTCAAAAGATCTGATTATGATAGTTGTGTTTATTTGAAGACCATTAATAGCTCAATTATTTATTTGCTCATATATGTTGATGATATGCTGATTGCTGCAAAAGACAAGTAATAAATTTCAAAGTTGACGGCACAACTGAGCAGTGAATTTTGAGATGAAGGATTTATGTGCAACAAAGAAGATTTTTTGTATGGAAATTACCAGAGATAAACGGTTTAGAAAATTATACCTAAATCAGTAAGGGCATATTGATAAAATTCTTCATCATTTCAACATGCATAAGACCAAACCGGTGAATACTTCGTTAGCTGCATATTTCAAACTTTCTTCAATATCATGTCCAAAGTTAGATGATGAAGTTGAGTACATTTCTAGAGTTTCATATGCTAGTGTAGTTAGTTCACTTATGTATGCTATGGTATGTTCTCTCCCTGATTTATCTCAATCATTGAGTGTTATGAGTAGATATATGGCTAATCATGTCAAAGAGCATTGGAAAACATTTCAATGGATTTTTATATACTTGCGGGACACATATGATGTTTGTTGATAGTTTGGGAAGACTAAAGATAGAATCGTTGGTTCTGTGGACTCATGTTTTGCTGGAGATTTGGATATGAGAAGATCTCTTACTGGTTATATGTTCTCTATTGGAGGATGTGCCGTTAGTTGGAAAGCAAGCTTGCAAGCTACTGTTACCTTGTCCACTACAGAAGCCGAGTATATGGCTATTTTTGAAGCTTGCAAAGAAGCCATTTGGCTAAGAAGTTTGTTTATTGAGCTTTGTGGAAGTACGTCTTGCATTATAATATTCTGTGACAGTCAAAGAGCTATTTGCCTTACTAAGGATCAAATGTTTTATGAGAGAACGAAGCACATTGACATCATATGTCATTACATTTGATGTGTCATTGCTCAAGGTGACATTAAAGTCAACAAGATAAGTACTCATGATAATTCAACTGATATGATGACAAAGCTAGTTCCTACCGCCAAGTTTGAGCTTTGCTCAGACTTAGTTGGCATCTTTCAGTAGTTCCATAGACGTTTAGCGCATAAGGATGAATTCGTCTAAAGGTGGAGATTGTTGAGTTTGAGTGTGATACGAATTGAGTTTGAGCGTGATACAAATTTTATTTCCTTCTCCAACGCATAGTTCTACTCTTACATGGAGTATTTCATGTACCGCTATAAATATATCCCTGTGGTCCATAGGGTAGAGTAAGAGCTTCTTTGTAAATATCTCATCATATAGTGATATTGTCTTCGTGCATCCATGTTTTTTCCAAAAAAAAATTGGCACGTAAAATTCTACATTATTTACAACATGGGTTGCAGTGACTACTGTGAGTGCTGAGAGAGTACTTGTTTAGCACTTGAGCACTCCTTTTGATTTGTTGTGTGCAAAAATGGGGCATTGCGACAGCTCTATTTATGGATGCATTGGTAAGAAATGCCCGAATTTTGGGCACTATTGGCCCCTTGTTCATCCCAAATTCCAAATATAGACCCTTTACCTGTAATTTCCACTTCTAGCCCCCTTCTCCCGCGTGCTATGCCCAAGGAACGCAACAGCTAGATGCTGTGCTTAGCAACCGCAGAAGCATACCAAATGCGCTTGGGGACCGTAGCACTATAGTGGAATTTTCTCCAAAATCCATTTAAGTATAATTTTTGGAGGAATTTCTAAATATAGAAAATAACATAATTTTTTGTGAAGCCTTCTAACACAGTGTACTTGCTTGTGTAATTTTTTCAAAATTTTATCCATTCTGATTTTTTTCTCGAAAATTCATTCAAGTATTCTATTGATAGGAACTTTCTAATATAGAATATAAGGTCCAAACATTATGAACTTTTTTAAGGCTCCTTACAGAGTGAACTTGATTGTGTAATTTTTCCATAATTTTATATGTTCTGAAATTGTCTTGAAAATTAAGGGTTTAGGTTTTGAAAATTAGGACAAAAGGTTTCAGAAATTAGGGTTTCATGATTTCATGTGACTTGGAATGTGGGAAGTTTAGTACCACATGATGACTCTAGGTAAGAGACACTCATTAAGGGTTTAGGCCACCACTTGACCTCCCTCCTCCGCACATCTGTCGCCCCATCGCTGCTGTCCTCCCTTGCCCACAGTGCTCGCTTTTATGGCGCCTCCACTAGCAAGGGTGTTGTGTGACGTTTCGCGGCGCCACACCAGTGTTAAATCGAACCTTGCTATGTGCTACGTGCTCCTTGTAGTATATGCTTGAACCTGACTTTTCATAAGTGCACCCTTTTTGCTTGGTGTGAGGAATATAATCTTAATCCAAATTCACAACCTGCTTTTAGGAGTCATCCTGAACCAAGCAATCCTCGTGTATCTAACACTCCAAGCAACATAGGGCAAGTGCTACAACTCCAGTTAATGTTAGACCCCAAGGTGCTGGCGCTACAACTCCAGTTAATGTTAGTCCCCACGGTGCTGGCGCTACAACTCTAGTTAATGTTAGTCCCCACGATGCTGGCGCTATAATTCTAGTTAATGTTAATCCCCACGGTGCTGGCGCCAGCACCGTGGGGACTAACATTAAATGGAGATTGCGCGCGCCAAGTCCCCAACCTAGAATATCATACTTGAATACAATATGATCAACTTATTTTGAGTGCACTTCTACCTACCCCTCTTGTCGGAGGTGCCCTCTGGCCACTCTGACCCGCCCGGTTGCTTCCCTGTGCCGCCGCCGTGCCCGTGTGTGCGCCGCCACCACACGCCGCATGCTAGTGCCACCGCCACCGCCACCACCCTAGTGCCGCTCTGGCCACCACCTGTGGGTAGGGAACCCCGTCAGGGATCCATTTTAGCCGTCGGCCGGCCCTGTGCTTTGCTCTGTTTCCCTTCCTCTGTTCTTTCTTCCTTCCTCCCTATGACAGCATGGCCCCACTTGTCATGCTCTTTATTTCTTTCTCTCTTTCCATCTCTCTCTCACTAGCGTGTGGGCCCAAATGTCAGATCTATGTTTTATTCATTCAAAACCAAAAAGGAATATTCCCTCTTTCTCATTTTCAGGAATTTCTAATTTCGGTAAACTTCTAGATGCTTGTTCTCGTTCATACGAACTCTGTTTTCGTTGATTCTTGTTCCTAAATTCATATAAATTCAGAATCTCTCTAATAGTACTAATTTTATAAGTTTTGGATTTTATTTGTTTTTCTGTTATTTATTTATATCGTTTTACGCATATAGAATCCAACGTTGCCGAAGCCAGATTGGACTAGTCTCTAGGAGCGATATCGACCTTCAACGAAGACAAGTCATAGACCTTTAATCATGTTGTACCCATTATTGTAAAAATATATTGTTTTATATCAACATGCATGTAAATTTTATATCAAATGTTTCCGGGAGTAGCTAATTACCTAATTGACTTTATGCCACCTTGAATATTGTGAATGCTGTGTATCCTTTGACACCATAGGTTGGGTTAATATTAGTTGTACATATTTGTGACCAACATGGGTGGCGTAGTATGCTTAGTCATGCTTCGTGTACGATAGGCTTATATTCACAAGATCAATTATGAAAACTTGACTTAATGAGATATGAAATTGTGGTGCGAGGCCACTGTTATTAAAATTTGTTGTGCCATGGCAGGGGATGCCATTGGTCTTGGTTGAACAAAATGGTTTCATAGTCAAGCAAATGATTGTGCAGTAAAGAGGTGCGGGTAGCATATTTTTGTATGATGTTGTCTCACCTAGGTGAACACTAAGGACTTAACTTTGTATGCCATTGATCTGAGCCATATCGTACAACCACATGTCCAGCATGGGATAGACCTGGCTTATTAATTAGTAATGTCTTGATTTTGGTTCAGCCATGTGTGGTGCGGGTTCCAAGATGTGCGGGTAGATTCACATGGCGCAAGAGGGGTCCCCCGATGGTGGTGAAACCTTAGTAGCATAACTGAGTTAAGACTGAACTTTGTAAAAGCCTTGTGATAATCACTTAGTCACACACTATTCGAAGCGTGTCTTGGCCGACATATTAAGTTGATTATCTCTTGTGGGTAAAGCTGTACAACCTCTGTAGAGTATTAAAAACTGTTCGAACAGCCTTGTCCCCGGTTATGGACAATGCCTAGGGATTTCACACAAGGTATAGAGATTTCATAAAATGTTTGGATGGTTGGAAAGTGAATGGGTAGTTCGCTTTGGGAAGTGAACGAGTAGTTCGTTGGTTGTTGGTTGGGAAGTGAATAGGTAGTTCACTAGTTGTTTCAAAGCAATTAGTTACTTTATTTATATAATCTTTTCAATTATGTTTTTCAATCTATTTACTATATTTACTGTCAATATTACTTTATGCAAAATAACCATACAACTATTCCTTTGTTCAAGCCTTGCATGAATATTAATTGCATACTATTTCCTACGACTTGCTGAGTACTTTATGTACTCACGGCTTTATGTCTTGTTGATCAGTTGTTGAGAAAGAATCAAAAATCTAGAGTTCTAAGAGGAGTACTTTGAAGACTATACGAACTAGGATGCGCTCCCCACTCGATTGCTTGTGGGCATGTCGGATGGCTACCACAAGTTATCTTATTTCCGCTGCAAGAGTTCTATTTGTTTTTTAAGCCCTTCATTGCAAACTATGTAAACTTTGACCATAAGGTCCTCGAGGTGGACGCTCGTCATCGTCGTCGTCCTCTACTTCCTCTTCTAGGGCACTAGCGCCACCCACTTCGCCAACCTCGGCTTCTCCACCAGATGCAAGGTTACAGAACCACCGCCTTTTGCATCTTTGGTTCAATTTAGCATTTTTAAGATGATTTTTGTTGTGTACATTGCAGTGAAGCCCCAAGTCCGGATCAGCTCAAATCTACCCCGTTTTGGGTAAATCACGCACACATAATAACTGTTTACACTTTTGTCCTCACTTCACGTAAAACGGTTAACCAATATTGTTATGTCTAGATCGTTTGGCTATTTAAGTTGGTTGAGCTCCCATTGAATGAGCGATGTGGGACTAAATCCCAGGTTCATGCAAGCACACAACACACGCATGCCTCCCCCCATGGACCTTTACTGGGCTAGGGTCTCACAACCACCCCCTCAAAGGATCTGACATCCTCGTTGGCCCAACTTATCCAGGCTGGGGCAAATGACCAGAATCTCCTCTTGGCATACGTCCATGCGTCCAGTTCGACACATATGTTATGCCATGTGACTACTCAGCTGGGTTCACATGGTGAAAGTATCTAGGCTCCCAGATTTGTTTTTGATAATTAATGTCAACATTATGTTAAGTGACTAACATGTGTGCTAAGATGTGTTAAAGGTTAAGTCCCAATGATTTATTGACGACAAGGGTATTGACAAGGCGACTGTAATAAAAGATCAACATGGATCAAGACAAAGGTATTGAATAGCCTAAGGACCCTTTTATAGTTTTGACCAATCTCGGTGTTTGGAGAAAAGACTGGGTTTATAGGATAAACGTCGTACTATAAAGAGGGATTAGCTAGCAACTTGAGAGATTATTTTTTGTGCCATAATGATCAATTAGGGTTCATGCATTGGTTTGATTTGAGCTTCTAGAAAATTATTTTGTAAATAGATATGACCGCAAGTGATATGCGGTACTACCGTAGGTCGGTAGTATCGATATTTATATGGCGATACATATTTTACAGAGAGCATGTTTTAAGTGCTTTTGATCCTCTTTGAAAATCGAAACGACCGCATTTTAACTATGGTACTACCGCAGGTTGGTGCTACCGATATTTATATGGCGGTACGTATATTACAGAGAGTGTGTTTTTGGGAGTTTTGATCTCCCTTGAGAATCGGTATGACCACATGATCTAAGCGGTACTACCGGGGTGCGGTAGTACCGATATTTTAATGGTGGTACATATCTTACAGAGAGTGTGTTTTTGGGAGTTTGATCTCCCTTGAGAATCGGTATGACCGCATGATCTAAGTGGTACTACCAGGGTGCGGTAGTACCGATATTTTAATGGCAATACGTGTTTTCAGAGAAGGTGATTTTCTGAGATTTCTTGAGCTTTAGAAATCAGTAGTTCCGTTCTAGTAGAGCGGTATTACTGCGCTACGGTAGTACCGATTTGTAGTTGGCAGTAGTACCACAACTTTATTTTGTAACGCCAGTTCAAAGCATTAAATGCAACTTTTTCGATCGTTATACCGAAAATCGGTAGTACCGAGTTTCAACGGCACTACTACCGTAAATCCTGATTTTTTCAGGAAAGTGGTTATAACGGCTAGATTTGTTTGTGAGGGGTATAAGTACCCCCACCTGCCTTCTAGCAGTAACTCTTGAGATCATTGAGCAATACTCTCTTGCATTGAACTCTCTTGAGCTCATTTACACTCTTCAACTACTCTTTTACATTGATTGCTTATTCTTGAGGTAGTTGAGAGTATTGAAGTGCATTGATTCATTAGTTGATCATTTAGTCACTTGTAGAGCAACTTTAGTGATTGAGGGTTGATGCTTAATTCATATAGCTGGCTTGATTCGTTCAAGTTTCCTTAATGTGGACTATTGAAGACTGCAAGTCTTCGATATCACGGGAAAAACTTCATTATCTCCATTATGGTTTATTCTTGTTTTTATTACTTCCGCATTTACATTTCTAGCAATTTGCTTGTGCAGAACTGCCTAGTTAGAATTGTGTCTTCACTTGTCATAAGTTCTTATTTTGTCTTAAAAAGCTTAGTAGTTCCTTAATTACATTTGTGCTAGGAAACTTTGTTAAGACAATTTTGCTTAAAATTATTAATTAGTCAAATAGTTCTAAAAACCTTATATTCACCCCCTCTAGTCGGTTATCCTTGATCCTACACACGGGCCACGTCATATGTCCGCGCCCCTGAACCTGCACATTCGTGTAACCGCGATGGTTGGCTCTGATACCATTTGTGACGCCTCATGTCCAAATCGACTCAGATTTACCCCTATTTAGGGTAAATCATGCACACATAATAACTGCTTACGAGGCTTTCATCCCCGCTTCACGTAAAATGGTTAACCGGAGTTATTACGTCTGGAACGAGTTGGTTGAGCTCCCATCAAACGAGCGATGTGAGACTAAATCTCAAGCTCATGCTCGCACTCATACACGTACACAACGCACGCAGGCCTCCCCATGGGCCTTTACTGGGCCGGGGTCTCACGATTGCTTGGATTGAGAATTTGAGATGTATTTTGTAATGGCTTACATGCCTGTTCGGTATACTGGAATACCGAATTAACCGAACCGATTTAATTCGGTTAATTATGTTTACTTTTGTGTTTTATTTTGGTTAATTCGGTGCTCAACTCTCAAAAACCGAAAAAAAATTTACGGAATAATCCGAACGTACCGATATAAGCGAGTAAACCGAATGCCCACCCCCAGGGGCAGAACTAGAACGAAAATTACAGTGGTTCACCATTTCACCATACATATAACAACATATATAATTTTCAAGAAACACTATATTAAATAGTAATTTATACGGCAAAAGACTGCAAGAGATGCACGTTTGAACCGGTGCACAACTTTTAGGCTAGATGGTGCACACATAGTATATACATGATAATATCTGCTATTTTTTTAATGGATGTGACACCAAGTGAGCACACCTATGCACACGCTAGAAGGTGCTAACGGCCCCACGAGCCTATGATGCTTAATGAGTGTGTTTAAGTAAGTGTGCACGTAAAGTATTTATTCCACAACGCTCTGAACTGTTGTTTAATGTCAAGTGTATGCACATGTACGTCCAAACGAGATGCACGGTTCAGAGTTTGAAGCCAAACCGAAGGCATTGTCGAGTTTTATGCACCAACCATATTACCCAAAGGCGCGTGATATGCACTCAGAGAGTAGAGATGCCTCGGCAATACTCTCTCTGTTTTTTAATACATGACGTTTGACTAAGCGTGAAATCAAATTTATATAACTTTGATCATTACTTTTCATATGATTTTGTTAGTAAAAAATTACAAAATTATTATATTATGAAAATATTTTTCATGACAAATTTAATGATACTATTCACTCATGATCAATCTAAATAGTTTTTCATATATTATTAATCAAAGTTAGATAAGTTTGGTGTACGTTTGATCAAATGTCATGTATTTAAAAACGAAGGAGTATCAATTTTGATGGCAATCTACAACTCACTCGGAACAAATGGTAACCTTTTGAGTTTACAGATACTATAATCTCGATGTATGTCTATAAGACCTGGTCTATTTACTCATCAAGTTGGACCCCTGTAAGAGGATGCGACGTGTTCCGCACCAATCTCAAAGGCCCCAATCCCCTGATCTAGGCTGCTAGCGTGCCTGACAATGGCGATGACGGTCATCCGGCGATGATGCGTGCACGTGTCCTTCCCGGCACTTTGCGTCAAAGGCTGGAGAACGAGATGCCAATTACGCCATGTGCGACGAGGATTAAGCGTTGAAAGCGGCGACGACCTCGGCGGCTGGCAAACCGATTGATGCTTCTGCGGCGGCGACGGTGGGAATATAAGCACGGGTGACGACTTATTCCGTGGTTAGTGTTGCAGTGTCTTAGAATTTGAATATCTGAAATCCAGAATTCGATATTTTTAAAAAATAATTTTTGAAATCTAACCTTGAAATTTTGAATTTTCAAATTAAATTGTCTGAATTTAATATTCCAAAATTTAGGGATCAAATTTTGATATTTTGGTTTCGAAATTCATATTTTGAAGAAAAAAAATTCCATACATTGGATTTTGGATTTTGAAAGTTCAAAATTTGACTTTGATGAATCAAAATCATATGATAAAAAACACAATAACAAATATTCCTTTCTCTTGGTAATGTAAAATAGACGCCTATTTCTACGGGAAACAGATTCCTGCAATTGACGGTAATTTGTTTCCCAAGGTAATATTAGATTCTTGGTTCAGATTACTGGATGTTTTACCAAAAAAGATAATCTCATAGGATTACTAAAGGATTTCTGGTAATCCTTGAAGAATTCCGCCAACCAAACGCACCCTTAGGAGTTATGGAGAAGAAAGGTTTTGAGATGCTTTGAGATTGGTGCAGAACATGTGGCATGCTCTCACAGAGGTCCAACTTGATGAGGGAATAGGCCAGGTGGCCTAGGTCTCATAGGATTTTTTTTTCGGTGTGGAGTGCAAGAAATGAGATATAAACCAATCCAAGTTAACAAAATTTAGTTTTTTCTGCTACTCGAGATGCAATCAAACAACTCAGTTGTTCGTGTCACTCAATACATCGCCATGGGCGATGGTGGCAATCTTGACGATCACAAGAAGAACCTCATTGTCATTGCCGGCTAAATGTTTGTAACGCTTTTCTTTCCCCGCCCTCTCTTGCACGAGAACACCTCTCAAGCATACTTAGAGGCGGAGTTAGACCTCGAGTCTCATGAGCAATAGCCCGAGACCCAACGTAAAACTGCCAGCTAAAAGGAAAAATTTCAACATGTAAAAGAGACGTGGGCCAACATATGTTGGGCTGGCCCGAGGCATGGGCCGGCGTTGGCTTAGCCCCTAACTGTACTCCTACACAACAAGAAACACCATATCTAATTACAGACTTAATATCGCGCGATGGGCGAGGCTAACTCCGACGTCGCGCCTGCGGCTGTGCGCGTCCTCACCGTGTCTCGCATCGCGCCGGTGCCTGCACCAGCGGCAGAGCACGTCAAGCTCTCCTTCAACACCTGATGGGTCATGCTGCTGGTGATCTAACAGGTGTCCTATCATAGTTTCAAATATGTCTAGTATATATGTTGTAGTCGATTCAATTATTATTTTAAGAATTATAACAATTACAAAGGTACGCATATATCTAACACCTGCCTCTGGCAAGGAGGCTCACCTACGTGGGGGAGACAAGGGAGGTCGTCGTGGACTGCTCCGACGCCGGGGTGACCTTCTTCGAGGCTGACGCTGGGGGCGGCTCCTCCCTAAACATGCGTCGGCTCGTCGGCAATGAGGCCACGACATCCCAGCATTCCTCTGCCTCGTGCCGAAGCTTGACGCCCGGGTGCTCCCGGCGCCCATGCTATCTGTGCAGGCCATTCACCTCAGGGCTGGCCTGGGCCTGTCAGGGCTGTGTGGTGGTTCATGGACACATGGGCATCCGCTTGCCGTGACGGGTCATCGGTGACCAAGGCCATCGGAGGCCCGCCACACTATATATGGCCGGGAGGCCATCTCCCACCCCCACGGTGATGAGCTTGCACGCGAGATGCTCAAGATGTTCGCGCCCAATCAACCCATGGTTAGTACTTAATACTTCCGCGTTTGATTTTTTGTTGTAAAATCAGCGGTTTTAGCAAATATTTAGAATTAATTTCAATAGTATTAATCATAATTAAAGCATATTTTCAGCAGCATTTAAATGCCAAAATTAAAATATAAACATGTAAATCCTCTATGTCATTTAAACAGGATAATATATTCAAAGCATAGAACATGTGGACAATAAAAATCCGCATAATACTCATATTTAATATTTTGGTTATTGCTCTCAGATGTAGAGTTGCACAAGATGTACTCTTGGCCTTCTCGTCAAAGTTGTCAATACCGTACCGGAGGCCATACCGATTTGGTTCTTGGAATGGTACGTTCCGATACCGGTCCATACCGGTGTACCGTTTCAGATTTAATATAATAATATGAGTAAGTATATATATTTGTTTAATTATATGCACACCAAATATCACTTGTAGCATTATTCTAAATACATAGTGGTACTATCAAATATAGCATATAGTTCAATAGACGGTATTATCAATTCCACCGGTATTGAGCCGGTATGACCGGTATTGGCCGATATTTCCACCGGTATGGTACGCAGGCTTTTACGTACCGCTTTAGGCGGCACAATACGGTATATACCGATCGGTATGGCCAGTACCGGAATGGTATTGACAACTTTGCTTCTCGCTACTTTTGTCTATACTCTTCACAAATTAGATAAGACAGCAAGAATTTAGACTTTGAGCTCTAAGTACTGCTTTACTGTACTGTCAAATTGATTTCATACACAATAGACAACAATTTAAACTTTCGGCCAACAGAAGATCACCAATGTACAAGATGACAGAATCAACACTCCAGTTAGCCAATAGAACAATGATAAACTCTTAGTGCATAAGATTCACAGAATCACAAGTTCATCCTTAAAACCTTTTTGGCTAACAGTAGAGCAAGCAAATAAATGCTTAATTGCTAAAGATTACAGAACAATATGATCCAGATCACTTGACCACAACCGAACGTAAAAAAAATGAATAGCCAGATATCAAAAGACAGCAGTAAGCTACTCAAATAGAGCTTGAAACAGAACTAGCTATCTAATCAATTTCAGTACAAGACATTATCCTCATTGAGCATTAAACCCAAGCCCACATGAATACTTTGCAATATCTTTCAGTACTAGTGTCAAAGCAAATAATCACAATATGAAACTTCAACTAGCATTGCACAAATGCAAAAGTAATGCGTAAAACTTAAACTAGCAATACTCACGAAGCAATTGGCACTCAAACCCATCGAGTAGAATCGGGCAAGGCACGCCAAAAGGCGGTGACTCAGAAAATCAATTGTTCCGCTGTGCCGCGTTAGAACGGACGAGGTCGTCGGAGATACAATGCCAATCTTCGCAATTCGAGACACACCGAAAGGATGAAGCTGAGCTACAAGGGTTATGCCGCACAAGACCACCAACAAGATGCTCCACCGAAAGCACCAAGGAGCACCAAACTCAAAAAACCAAGTGATTCCTCCAATCCAAGATAAATCTAGACACCACTGGATTAATCCACCAATTTGCGCAAGTATCAAATTCTTCATCAACTAACCATCAGAGGATAGGGCACAAGAAGAGGAACCGACGGAACGTGCAAGATAGAGACCGGACCTCACCACCAGTGGCGTCGAGCTACCAAGATGGAGCAGCGGCTTCAACCGCCAAGACCGAATCCCAATCGAGGAGTGGAAGAAGCACACCAGAAAGAAAATCGAAGAGACTCACTATTTTTTCCAGGGGTTAAAAATTGCGAAGAGAGGATTGCCACTTCAAGGAGAAGAGGGGAAGGAGGAGACCCCGGGTAGCCTCGCCAACGGCCGACACACCACACGCCTCGACCTGCGTCGCGCGTGCTGCCGCCAACAGCACGCCTTGCTAGCATCGCCACGATCGGGTAGGATTGGAGACAAGGTCTCCAACCTTATCCCTCCGCCTATCTCTATGACAGGTGGGCCCCACCTCTTTTATTTTATTTTCTATTTCTTTTTTTCTCAAATGAGAAATTACCAAATAGCCCTCAAATAACAACAATTTTTACGAGGCGTCCATACATTTTGAGATTTAGAGTTTGTAAACTTTGATCAACAATTTGGATTCGTATTTGAAAGTGCCTTTTATGATTATGATTTTGTAGCTATAAACAAAGTTTTGTAAAGTAAATTAACGATAAAATTTCTACTTTGGAGATCTTACCAAGTCAGCCCATATAAAAATCAATGCAGGGAGTAGCTACTAGCTTGTACTAATCCAATCAATTACTTTCTCTGTACTAAAATGTACATCGTTGTGGGATCCATGCATTCAAAGTTTTGAAAATTTGACCCTTAATATAGTTAAGTATATGAATTGAATATATCCCAGTAATGTCTTTCAATTTGTCTTGCGAATACTTTAATATTATATATTGTTTATATATATCATGTAAAATTGTAGTAAAAGTATTACGTTGGAGATTTTGAAAAGTCAAACATGACTTACATTTTAATGCATACTTCATTCCCTCATTCTTTCCTTTCATCATGCTAACTATATGCTGCAAAGATTATACTGAATACGGCAGAGGGAGTACGACTTCAGCCAATGATTCCGACATTTGATCGTTGAAGCAGCACATTGACGAGCTCGCGTCAGCCGAGCTAGTCGCGGATGGAGGCGACGAGGTGTCTGTAAGGTTGAGGAATAGATATTTTTTAAAATTATTTTGGCTAAAATCGAGTTTTATACAGAATTGTAAATCAATTTGGTTTTGCTCAATTAAAATCTAAATCAAGTAGTCTTGACTAATTGCACCAACAAGCTAAGGCTAAGACAATGATTGCAATCCTAAGAGACAAGCAAGCAATTTAATTATACAAATATAAATTGCAAGAAAGTAAAGTTCAAGAAAGCAAACCACAAGAACACTTCAACTTTTTCCTATGGTGATCGAAAACTTGTCGATTTCCCTAGTCCACGTTGAGGTAAGCCTAAACGAATTGGACCAGCTCCAAAAAGTAAGCCTACACCTCGAATCCACTTAAGGATGCTCGCCTCCACTCCGGAGATGGCGAGCACTAAGCCACTGACATCTATCCAGGTCTTCTCACAACCTTCTTTGCGAAGATCACTAGTGCAACTCCTCCAAGTCATCTAGGTGTTAGCAAACACCAAGAGTAACAAGTCGAAGACGTTCACTCGAACGAATCAAGTGTCTAAGCTCAATGGATACTAAACCCAACACCTAATATAACACATGCACTAGATTTTGCTCTTTAAGCTCACTAAGTACAACACATGCACAAAAGAGAGGAGAGTGCTTGCTCTTTGCTCAAGGGGAACAAAAATAACCAGCCACAAGGGGTATTTATACACCCACACAAGAAAACTAGCCATTGGAGGAGAATCAGAAAAACAGGGATTCCCGATCTAACCGCCAACCAATGGCCAGTCAGACTGCCCTACCTCCACCGGCTATAAAAACTAGACGTTGGACACTCAACCGGACTGACCTCCCTCACAATGGCCGGTTAGATCGGACCAAGGCTGGTCAGACCACCGGGGGAAGTCAGACCACTCCACAAAGGAGTCAAGTTGAGAGGAAAAACACCCATCTCTAGAAAAAGCAAACCGGGGGACTTTGACCGTGGGGCCGGTCAAAACGACCAACACATGGTGGTCAGATCGGTTGCCCAACGGTTAGACCGGTCAAACATGGCGGTCAGACCACCAGAACAAATGGACTAGCACTCAACCCGGTCACACCCCTTCAAGGGCCAGTCAGATCGCCCTAGAGCTGCGGGCAGACCGCCAGAGACAGGAAAAACTGATTTTGCATATCGCTCCAACTCAATATTGCAAAACACGTTTGCTAATTGACGCGCGACACAAACAATGTATGAAAGCATGATTATCAACAAGTTGCAAAATACATTTGCCGACTTTTAGAATCACACCACAAGGAATTTGGTACATGGACTTAAACTATTTGTAAAACACATTCGCAAACTAAAGTCACATGCTACAAGGATTATGCATGAGCCACAACTATTTGCAAAATACATTCGCAAATATCAGCAACATGCTAAAGAGATCTAGAGCAAGCATTAAGAGATATCAACACATAACACACTCAAGCTACTAGTCAAGACTCCTCTTAATAGTACATCAACATATACTAGCAATCTAATCTCCACACCAAACATCAAGACTGGTAAAAGACTAGGAACACATCTTCAGTCTACGCTAGTCATACATTTGCCTTGAGCATCCATCTTTGAGTGGTCATTTGATGACAAACATCTCTACTCCAAGTTCGGGATCTTGACTTTAATATCATCAACATATGATGATCTTCTTCACTTCATGATCTTGTCTTGATGCTCATCAACACATGATGAGATCATAAGTTTTCATCGTCATGGGACTTCACCTGTTTTACCAACTCATGGAAAATGTTAGTCCACATGAAGATTGCCATTAATTACCAAAATACTACAATAACTCATAATGGCAGGTCTAGATTCTTCAGCGTCATCGCCGCCTAAGCCGGTGTCCACATTTGTGGCGCTGTTGGTGCTGGGCTAGATGGCGTTAGTCCAGTCCAAGGGTCTGGCTGCACGAGAATACGTGCACATCAACTTCCTCGCGCGACCTATGCGCGCCCTTCGACACCTGCGTCAGGTCGTGCCTGGCTAGCTACACCGACATGGGGGAGCTCCTCTGCGAGGCGGGCATGCTGCACGTGACGCGTGTTAACTGAACTAAGATCACCTGCAGATAGATCACATGAAGATCAGGTGTCGCTCGTAGAGAAGATGTCAAGTCAGTTGTATTCAGATAACATTCAGATAATGGTTTGAACTATATAGAGTCCATTGTCGGTACTGTAGTGCATCAGGAGTAAAATCAGTTATCTCTGTTTTACAAAGATTGATGTCCTGGTTTGGTTGTATCTTAATTAACTTATCTCTTGTAATCTTGTAAACCAATATGTGTATAAATACATGACAAACTCAATTGAGTCCATTGCGGAAAACACAAACTTTTACATGGTATCGGAGCAATCGTTTTGATCAACCACAATGTTTATCTCCAGCAATACAGCTTCCGCATCTTCACCCATGACTTCGGCAGCGTTAGGCATTCACTCAATGCCGTCGTTCAATCAGTTCATCACGGTTCGTCTCAATCGAGACAACTTCCTTCTATGGAAGGCACAGATCGTGCCTTACCTCCGAAGTTAGCAGCTCCTAGGCTACATCGAAGGATCTGTGGAGACACCACCGCTTCTGGTTGCTGAATGCATTGAAACAGGAGCACGCCAAATTCCCAATCCTGAATATACCCTATGGTTTCAATAGGATCAATTGGTGTTCAGCATGCTCCTCTCTTCTCTTACTGAAGAGATTCTGGGTCATGTCCTCTTCATGAACACATCGGCCGAAGTGTGGGCAGCATTAGAGTTCATGTTTGCCTCTCGCCCACGTGCTCGACTGATGCAGATAAGGTTCTAGCTTGCCAATCTGCACAAGAGGGATCTTACAGCCTCCGAGTACTTTCACAAGATGAAGTACTTGGCAGATATGATGGCTTCTATTGGTCATCCACTTTGTGAAATTGGCCGAACTTGGAGATGATTATGACTTCTTCATCACCTCCATGACAACCCGATCTGATGAGGTAACACTAACTGATCTTTATGCTAGTCTTGTCAGCTATGAGGTTTGAAAGGAGCATCAGAACACAGATGTTCAGATCGTGTCGTCTGCCAACAATGCAACCCGAGGAGGTCGCAATGGTGGACGTGGCCGAGTCGCGACTCGCGACAGAGGATATGGCAATAGCTACAATGGTGGAAATCAATCCTCATCAAACAATGGAGTGAATCGATCTGGCAACAACAACAACTCTGGGAGACCAACATATCAAGTTTTTGGCAAGCATGGCCATGATGTGCTTTGCTGCTACCATTGCTTTGATCACTCATATCAGGTTGAGGATCAACAATGTGTAGTGACAGTAGCTTCTACGGGAACATACCAAGTTGACTCAAATTGGTATGTTGATAGTGGTGCTATGGATCATATCACCAGTGAGCTAGATAGGCCTAGTGCAAGATTCCTATAAAGGTGGAGATCAGATTCAAGTTTCAAATGGAGTAGGTTTGTCTATATCTCACATTGGTCAATCTACCATTTATGGTCATGGTCATACTCCTCTTTATCTCAAGAACATCCTCCATGTCCCTAAAATACAAAAGAATCTTCTCTCTGTTCACAAGTTTGCTCTTGACAATGATGCATTTTTTGAATTTCATCCAAATTACTTTTGTGTCAAGGATCAGGCCACAAAGAGGGTTCTTCTTCACGGCCAATGTGAGCAGGGACTCTACTCATTGGCTTCCACAAAATTGTTACTCCAGTCGTCAACGCCATTAGTCTCTTGTGAGCACAAAGCTTACACCGGAGCAGTTGCACCGGTGGCTTGGTCATCTTGCGTCGTCCGTAGTTCAAGCTGTCATAAGCTCAAATAGTTTAGGTTGTGAGTCAAATAAAACCGGCACTGTGTGTGATGCTTGTCAACAGGCCAAAATCCACCAGATGCCCTATAGCTCTTCCAGTCAAGTGTCTACTTTTCCCCTTGAATTGGTTCACACTTATGTTTGGGGTCCTACACCAAAATCAATAGGTGGATTCAAGTATTTTGTTAGCTTCATTGATGATTATAGCAAGTTTTCTTGGACCTTTCTTCTAAAACACAATCTGATGTCGAAAGGGTTTTCTATCAGTTCCAAAAACATGTTGAACTTCTTCTTGGCCGAAAAATACAAGCTCTTCCGTCTGACTGGGTGACTAATATGTGAGACTCAACAAATATTTTCTGTCAACGGGAATCGTTCATCGTGTTTCTTGTCCCCATACACATCAGCAAAATGGAACCCAGAGAAAAAACACAAACATATAGTCAATATGGGTCTTGCATTGCTAGCCCAATCATCTATATTAGTTCATTTCTGGGATGAGGCTTTCCTTATGGCCACTTATCTCATAAATCGTTTACCAAGTCGGGTTATTAACAACTCGACACCCTTGTTTCATCTTATTAATACCAACCCTGACTACTCAATCCTAAAAACCTTCAGATGTGCATGTTGGCCTAACCTTAGGCCATACAATTCCAAAAAACCGTCTTTTTGGTCTAAACAATGTGTTTTCTTAGGCTATAGCACAATGCACAAAGGCTATAAGTGTCTAGATTGATCAACTAGTCGGGTCTACATCTCACACGATGTAATCTTCGATGAGAGTGGATTTCCCTTTGTTACTCGGCCTGAAAATATTGTTCCTAATCTGACAAGTACATCTCTGAATTCCTTGTCCACCTTAACTCCGGTTGTTCTTCCTTCAGTTCCTGTATCGACCAATGTAGCGGTGTTTGGTCTCTCTAAGGAAGACAATAACCCTATTTCTGCAACTAACTCCTCTCCTGCAGAGTCGACCTCTCAGCCTCCAGAACTTGATCAGGCAGTAGAATAGCAACAGCTATAGCCGCGGATGAGAACTCGTCTTCAGAACAACATAACTCAACCAAAGTATACACCAATGGCACAATGCGCTATCCTTTTCATGGTCGTGCTTTTTCAGGCTGAGTTTGTGGAACCTACTACACATGATCAAGCTCTGGAGAATCCAAAGTGGAAGGAGGCCATGGACAATGAATATCATGCTCCGTTGAGGAACAAAACCTGGTGTTTGGTTCCTCCTCAGCGGGGAAGGAATGTTATTGACTTCTAATGGGTTTTCAAACTCAAATACAAGTATGATGGCTCGATTTACAGACATAAAGATCGGCTAGTAGCTAAGGGGTTCAAACAAAGATATGGCTTTGATTATGAAGAAACTTTCAATCTAGTGGTTAAACCAACTACTGTGAGATTGCTACTCACTATTGCAGTATGTAGAGGTTGGCATCTAAGACAAATTGATGTTAACAATGCATTTTTGCATGGAGTTCCTGAAGAAGAAGTGTATATGAGGTAGCCTCCTGGTTACACAGATCCAAAATTTCCTCATTATCAATGCAGGTTGAACAAGGCAATTTATGATCTGAAATAGGCTCCCAGAGCTTGGTATTCAAGATTGAGCTTGAAGTTGCAAACTCTTGGCTTTATTTTCTCAAAAGCAGATACATCTCTATTTATCTTCAATCAATCGGGAGTTACAATCTACATGCCCATTTATGTTGATGGCATTATTATAGCAAGTTCATCCTTGGCAGCTACTGAAAAACTTATTAAGGGGCTGACTAAAGACTTTGCAATCAAGGATCTGGGTGACTTGTGCTATTTTCTTGGTGTTGAAGTGACTACTGAAAACTCAGGGTTGCTGTTGTCACAGAGAAAATATGCAGAGGATTTGCTATTGAGGATGAATATGCAAGCTTGCAAACCCGCCTTAACACCTATGGCTTCTACTAGAAAATTATCGCAAGAAGGAGGGAAACTGTAACTACAGAGGGCACTTTTCGTTATAGAAGTACCGTGGGAGCTCTATAGTACTTCACATTTATTTAGTCAATAAGGTTTGTCAATTCCTACAAACTCCTATTGATACACATTGGGCTGCTGTAAAAAGGAATACTGAGATATATCAAAGCCACCACCGAAGTTGGACTTTAGATTCAGAGATCCTCATCATGTCTACTCAGTGCATTTTCAGATGTAGATTGGGCAGGGTCACCTGATGATTATCTATCTCATAATGGCCAATCTGGTGTCTTGGAGTTCGAAGAAGAAACCCACTGTGTCGAGGTCGAGCACTGAAGCTAAGTATAGTAGGGAATGCAATGACAGAATTCATTTGGGTACAATCCTTGTTGAAAGAATTAGGTGTTTTTCAAAGTAGGCCACCGGTAATGTAGTGTGATAAGCTAGGAGCTACCTATCTCACCGCAAACCCCATATTTCATGCACACACAAAACATATAGACGTCAATTTTCATTTTGTTAGAGAAAGAGTTGCTTCTAAGCTGCTAGATGTTCAGTTTATCACTTTGGCAGATCATGTTGTAGATATCTTCACCAAAGCATTGGTTCGGCAATCATTTGAGAAACTTTGTCGCAATCTCAACCTGGTTACACCTGGCTGTGATCGAAGGGGAATGTTAACATAACTGATATCGCTGCAGATAGATCATGTGAAGATCAGAAGGAGCTCATAGAGAAGATGCCAAGTCAGCTATATTCAGATAACATTCAGATAATGATTCGAATCAGATCTGATCCATTGTTAGCATCAGAGTGCATCGAGCAAAATCAATTATCTCTATTTTATAGAGATTGATCTCCAATCTTGTGAACATGGTAGTTAGGATCGCGATCCTATTCTTAGAGTCTTATGATTCTACGAACCCACGATAGCCTGTCGATCCAAATCTCACCGTCGATCCGATACTACTCAAGGTAGTTAGGATCGCGATCCTACTCTTAGAGTCTTACGGTTCTACGAACTCATGACAGCCTGTTGATCCAAATCACACTATTGATCCTACTCGTAGAGACTTAGGGCAATTTTTTTTAGAGGCCAGGCTTTGCTGATATTTTGTTTTAGAGCAAAATTTGTTGATATTAATTTCTGAGAATGAAACTATAAATAAACAAGGAGCATGCAAAATATTGTAGCAGTGTGGTAATGCTAGTACAAATATCTATATTATGGCATGAGCAATCTTGAGCTTGATAATGATAATCTATTTTTATTCCTGGTGTATGTCTAGCTACTTTTAAGGAGCATCCAAGTGGTAAACCATATAAGAATCATACAAACTTATAGTATAGATGTTAAATATGTGTATTTTTACAATTCCTTAGAATCGCCGATTTCTACGATTTCGATCCTACCGAAGGCAAATCGATCCAACATAGGATCTCGACTCTAACTACATTGCTTGTGAACCAACCTGAGTATAAATACATGACAAACTTAATTGAGTTCATTGCAGCAAACACAAAATTTTATAGCGTGGGCTGGGCAGGCGGTTGTGGCGGAGATAGAGGTGGTGTCGCTGGCTGGGATGGGCCAGAGCTGGATCAAGCGAGTGAAGCGGCTGGCGAACGTGGCGGTGAGCCCACGATGCCGGGCGTATGAGGCGATCGATCGACTTCGTGTTCGGGAGGCCGACGCACGTGGAGTTGGTGTCCATAAATCGCGACAGCGAAATGGTGCTCGTCGGTGGCAAGCGCGACGGCGAGGTGCAGTTGTCGGTGTCGCTCGACCTGCCCCACATGGCGCCTTCAAGGCGAGCATCTTTGACCAGTGAAATCAAGAAGTAAACTAAGACCAAAGACATGATATAGTAGTAACCATGGAGGGTGGAGCTGGCCACGGGTCAAGTCTCGAGTCGGCCCAGCTGCTTTTGGTTTAAAGTCGTATTTTACTGATGTTTTAAGAAATTTTGCATGAGCTTTTGATTCTGGTCTTCGGTCTATTGCCCCAGAGGTAATTCAGTTGGCGTGAGATGACATTGAAGCTTAGTTTGGTATTATGGTGGCCCACCCTGGCTATTTTTGGGATACATTAAATAGTTGAGGCTTGAGAGTATATGTTAGCATGATTTCATAATGGTAACAACAATTTCTCAGCAGATCGTAGCAACCGCAAATCAGGACACAGCTAGGAGAAGGAATGTGTGCTCGAAATGCAACTTACACGAGTGCTCTGTTGGAAGACTGGAGCAATCAAAGAGATTAGTCTCTCATCGCAAAAAGAAAAAGAAAAAGAAGACCCCTCCTCGTCTGACTCTTATGGTCTTATGGAGTGTGCTCTTTGGGAAAATGTTCTCTAATTATCCATCCACATTTTCTGCAGTGTGTCTACTACTTTATGTCTCGTCTGGAACATAAGAATTTCAGATTAATTTAGTAGGAATTTCATAGAGAACAGTTCTCGCAAAAAGCCGAAAAAATTCTCACGCTTCAAACGAGAGCTTAGTTTAGGAAATAGATATAAGGTCGGGAGAGCCGGAGCAGGGAGTGAGGACGAAATTCAAAGCGTTAGTATATGTGTGGGATGCATGTGCCCATGGAGCATGATATGATGTCGCATACAACATGCACCGATTTGTGAGAGTTTGGGAACGATATCTACTTTTGAATCAGAGGAGGTTATATAGGAGTATGTTTGTCCAAACAAATATGCACGTAGGAGTGAAGGCAGATCGAAAACACAAGTTAAATAAAAATATGTATAATTCGATCGATGGATAGCAAGTTATTCCTGCATTTTGCATTGGAAACATCAGAGATAGCGAAAGCACAGCTTCCGCTAATCTTAAAGTTTTTATACGGCACAAACTCCATACATCTGTATAGTGGCAGCAGAGGTTCGGAAAATTGTCATACCATGACCCCGAAACAAACTTTGAGATGTACTATATATGTCACACAAAGTGAGTAGCATAATATTCCTTCTCCGCAACTAAGCCCAATATTAATGGTGTTTTCCACCATTTCCACCTTGCCCTTGCACTAGATTAAAATCTCTTCGAACAGCTACTGATCTCGGTTGAACTTCAATGACCATCGAATCATCCTGCTCATAGTTGAGGAAAACAAATTATTTTGCATGGTAAATTTATGCTCAGGCTAACATTGAGTTTGGCCGTATGAAGAAAAACAAGTTAATCTACGCAAAAGCTTGAGCTGTGTGGTGGGGAAAAGACTCTAGGCATGTTTTGAGAACAAACTTGATACTGTTGGCTCTCATACTATATTAAGTTTTATGCACGTACCACCATATCGCTAAAACTACAAAGCAATTAAATTAACTAAGGTAGGTATGTGCACATCACACTTTTTTTATAGAGCAAGCAAAAATAATTGCGTGTCTTTGCATTAAGAAAGAAGAAGAACAGCGCACTTACAGGAACCTTCTTGTTGTCTCCCTCCTCTTGAGAAATAGCTGCAGGAACAGCACTTGTGCTGTCTGGTTTCGGATCTTTGTGAGAATCAAATAGGCGTGACAGGCCCAAGTAGCCGGCACAACCCCGGACTACGTGGTGCACTAGCGACAAAAGATGGAAGAAGGATGAAGAGGCCGCCATGGCTTCTTCTTCCTCGAAGCTCTTCTTCGCCTGCAAGTGCTCCCCCTTGAATTCCATTTCTCTTTTTTTGTGAGAATGCTTAGAGTTCAGAGCTCTCTTTTTTTTTAGCTCGATCTTGAGCGCACTCTTCTGCTTTGTTGTGAGCGATGGGATTGCAGGGATGAATGGGCAGTCAGGTCTATTTATTGATGCGTTGGCAAGGAATGCCCCCACAGGTTTGGTGGTGACTCATCGAGATTAGAGAAGTTGGACTCTAACTATGTTGACTCTTGGGACTTCAATAATATTCAGTGGATCGAGCTGTTGGTGAACGATAAGCGTGCATATCTCAGAACCTTTCATTTTGGTTCGGTCAGAACATATGTCCTTCCTGCAGGCTCATTGGGAGTTAATAATACAGAATTCATATTAATTGAGTGAAATCACCATCAGGCTTAATTACTAATGCTTGCCTGCCTCTCTCCATCTTCTTCTATTGTGTATTTCAATTTTCACCTAGTTCACCCCTTCCTACTGGTGTACTACGACTTAAGCCAAATTAAGCCAAAATTTGCCACAGATCGTACAAATATGAGATGGAAAAGATCCCTTATCAACTTGAGTTCTTCTACAGAAAACAGTTCACATGAAGGAGTGAGTGTGACTGGAGTACAATTAATTATTCGCTTGATCATTTCATATGTTCCATGTGCATCATTAGGTGCTGCTTGCTTGCTTGCTTCACTAGCTTACTGCACAATGGAGGGTAGATTTGTAATTGCATTCTTAGAATTAGAATAGAAGCAGCGGCTAGTGACGGAATATAATATGCTGGCAGTGTCCGTAAAAAAGTAATAAGCCAACCGCACACCCTCACGGATCCTATGCTAGCATGTAGCTACGACAGAGGTGTACAGTACACATGAATTAGGGCTTGTTTGGGCCGTCCAATTGTAGAAACCATTTAGATCAATAGTGTACAGTGTTTTTCTGTAGTATTACTGTAGAATACTGTACCATGAGGCGCTGTAGAGGACCTGTCCACGTTATGCAGCGCGCGAGTTGAATAGATTGGATTAGTTAAACGCACGCCAAAATCGCTCGTCACCAGAAGCACACGTATCAATTGTTTCCACGGTTACATTCAGTCGAAGACTGGCAGAGCTTGAAGCCTAGCTAATTAAGATTCTTCTTTCTTTTGTCTAGCGTCGACGTAAGAGTTCGAGTATGATGTTCAGTAGTTCAGTTGGTCAGTTGTGTGAACTGTCGATCGATCTACACCTGATCTAACTAAACAAAAAAAGACAAGTCAGTGGCAGAGAAAACAGCATGCAAGTATGCAAGTACTCTGATCTGATGTCTGCTGTGGTGTAGTTTTATATGCAGACGTAGGCGGAAGAATTCAGAAAGTGGTAACTCTAGGTCACGGCACACATAGAATTAACCTTTATGGGAACTGATATGTAACTTCTAACAGATTTTTTAAGTCAAAACTGTGACTTTTCTATTCGTTAGATGTGTTGTAAGATTCATGTTGTTGATGTGCTGTAAGAAAAAAAATCATAATAGTTGAATTTTCATTCGTCCGATATTCTTTGAGATTTGTACTTTTTCCCAACTGATGAATTGGGTTTGAATTTATTATTATTTTTTATTCGGAATATAACGGGTTCACCATATGCCAGCTACTTAGGACTAAAAGAAAGGGGAGATTTGGAATGAAATATGAGTTATTAAGACTTTCAAGAATAATTACAGTGACCAATAACCAAAATTACATAAATAATTTACTGTAATTAATGTATAATAGAGTTGTAAATAAACTTTCAGAATGTGACAGTTTTTTACAGAGAAAACAGTCGAATTCGGTATAGACAGATCCTTAATTTATTCGTGGTTAAGAAAACACTGAATCGATATATTTAATTTCAGCACGCAGGGTGCATGCTAAACGATATGATATCGGGATTGAGATTCTCTCCTTTCTTTTAGTCCTAAGTAGCTGGCAGTGATGTAACGCCCCAGCCCCCAGGTCCTAAACATTGCATACACAAGTTAACTAAAGGTAACCTAGCTAGGAACCCCTGGCCTTATTCGACCCATCCCGTCTTAAACTAGCAATGTGGGACTAATCGCCACATTCACTCTCACACATGCCCTCAAATGAGCCTCCGTTGGGGTCAATTCCAAACCAGTCTTGGCACAGGTGATCTAGTATTTCTATTAAACAACTCATGGTGAAATTAAACTGAATGACAAATTAAGGACAAGTTACAAACAACTAGCGGAATTGGCCGCACATGTACATGTGAACCTAAGCTAACTATGAAAGTATGTTCAAGTTTGACACACGGCATTTCCTCCCCTTCAGATCCTGGTGGCCGGTACGTACAACATTTTCTCATGTTTAGGGCAAGGCCGGCTTTGAATTTGAGGCCCATTTATACTGGTTCCTCTCCTGCCTCCAAGAATGTGAGCAGGTTTTACTTATGTATTTTGAAAATGAAGATTTACATTTTTTAATGGTGAGTATTTTAAATATTTAGTTGTGTATAGTTATATCTCTGGTGATTTCTCTCTAAAAACCAACCGGATTGGCAGCATATTGTATTTATTATATAACTCTAATGCCTTTGAAAAATATAGTTGTATTTGTTATACAACTGTAATGGTTGTAATATCTATATATGATTAATTTGCACTATTATAATTTGGCCCAAATGAAATAAGTGGTGTGGATTTTTTTTTTCTTTTCTTTTTCTCTCGATTAATGAGAAAATTCTAAGAACTTTGCCCCATTTATTTCCTGATTTAAGGATTATTGTGGGATTTTCTAAACATCTAAAACGAAGAAGGTACCTTGAATATCACTAGTTGTTTGTAGATATATAGATAACTAAATAACAAGGTATTAATTTGAATGCATATTCCCCGCGTATTACATCAGACCATTTTTGGCCAAAACTTAACTCCTTAGCCCGTACAAAATAAGTGTATGCCCATGAAACTCTACAAAAAAAAAATATTGGAAAGTAGCGAAGAGGGTCATAAAATACATATTCCAATTTTTCTCTCTCTCTATTTCAGTCAAAAATAATATTATATTAGCCGGAGTGTGTTTCAGCAAAGAGCTACAAAAGTGTAGTGTCTTCCAGTAAATGCGCGAAAACTAGTGTCCTGAAGCAAATGCCACAAGCATGAGTGTCATGTAACCATTTTTACCCAAAAAAATATTGAAAAGTAGCATAATAGTGTCCCAAAATATATGGACGCAAAATTGACAACTAAAGCAAGCTCCCGATACCAAGCGAGGTACCTGAGCCAAGGAAAGAAAACAAAGGTGGGGCTCACCTATCAGCCAACACAAGCCTTCTTCACCCTCTCCACCTCGGTTGGTGTCTGAAGCTATCGCCGCCAAGCTGCATGCGCTGCCGGATCCGGGAGGGGGAGGAAGCCATGCCATTGTCATCACTGCTGCCCGTATTGTCACGACCACCACCGCCAGATCTAGCTACCTCCGTCACCTCCAGATCTTGAGAGGGGAGGGGGAAGCGGGGGAGTCCCGCGCTAAGACAGGAGGCGGAGGCATGGGCGGATCCAACATAGGGACATGGGTGTACAGATGTACACCTATTTTTTTAAAAAGAAAACTCAATATTTATGAGGTATATTAGGTATATATAGTAGTAAGTATACTAAAAATACATTTTCAACTGTGCACTGCACTGCAGATCGCGATTCACTGATTCAGCCCACTACGGCCCATCTCCAAGCGTCACGCACGCGACCAAGCCGGCAGCCCAAGCGCTGCCATCGCTGCTTGTCCCCAACCCGTCCATGATCCGTGACTCCCACTCTGAAGTCGCCGAGAGCTAACCCTTCCTCCCCTTTCTCGCTCTGTGGTGGCGGCGGCGCAAGGAGCCAAGGACGCGCGGCGGCAAGCAGCGGGGCAGGGGTGAGCACCGAGCTAGAGCCGAGGATGGAGGGTGCGGCGCGTGGCAAGCGGCAAGGGGAGGGAAGCCCTGCTGCGCACTGCAGCGCCGAGCCTGAGCCCGAGCAGGAGCAG
Organism: Phyllostachys edulis; assembly: GCA_036346405.1. Lineage (NCBI taxonomy): Eukaryota > Viridiplantae > Streptophyta > Magnoliopsida > Poales > Poaceae > Phyllostachys > Phyllostachys edulis. Next base: position 11,183,707 of record CM070560.1, on the reverse strand, counting down.
CCACCGGCGCAAGGAGCGGCGGCAGCACACGGCGAGGTCAAGGTGAGCTCCTCTGCTAGTTTATTGCCTCGTCTTGTCTCGCGGCCTCCTCCTACTCAGGCCGGCTCCTCAATCCCCAGGGCCAGGTCGGCGGAGCTCACCTCCCGCGGTCGCTCCTCCTTCATCGCCACTGCCGCCGTGATGCCGTGATGGTGTGATGGGGATTGGGGAACAACCGAACAGGGGCCAGGGACTTAGGGGAAGCCGGGAAGGCCCGAGGCCGGCACCGTCAACACCAAAGCGGGGATGGATTGGAATGGACGCCTCCCCACTGAAGTCATTTTGGTATTCTTTGTTGGACTCATGGACTGGAGTTCAGCACAGGAGAGAGATGCGTGTCTTTTGTTTGATGAAATGCTACGCTTGATTGTTGCGATCCTCGCGAAGTAGTAAGCAGGAGCATGTTACAGTTGATTTTTGCTGCATGCCTGCATCCAAAGAGGCTCCCAAATAGTTCTGACTTCTGATAAGTGATAAGTGGATGTGTATTGTCTATTTGGCTCATGCCTCATAGAATCAGAATGGCACTGACCACTGATCGTTACTTACTTACTTAGTTACTTGTTAGCTACTTAGCTTCATAGCTTAGCTTGTATGTATATGTCAGTGAATCAGATTGGCACAATGGCACTCATCGTTACTTGTTAGCTTCATAGGCTTATAGCTTGTATGTATTAATGTATATGTCAGTGGATAGTTTCATAAGATTATTCTGTCATAAATGTCCAATTATTTATGTAAAGCATTTGTTTTTCATGTAGACCGCAGGCCATTCAAAAATGAAGAGGAAGCATGTAGATTTGAAATCCTTGTGGACCGATATCTATTGAGAGCAAAGTTCAAAGCATTTCTCCTTCCATTCAGTTAAAAGCACAAAATAAGAGTGACTCCGAACACCCATTCTGAAAATCTTGGATCCGCCACTGGGCGGAGGCAGGGTAGGCCGACTCAAAGAGGGAGACGATGGAGGCCGATGCGGAGGGGGGAGGCAGAAGCGGAGAAGGGAGGCGCAGAAGAGGGAGACGGTGGTCGCCGGATCTGAGGAATTGGCGGCGGCAATGAGGTTAGTGCTCGTGCAAGTGAGAGAAAACCGGAGGGGCGGAGGGAGGGGATGGTGTGGGTGCGGGTGAGGAGAGAGACTGAGGGAATCTCTTTTTATTTTAATTAGTGTGGATCCCGCTTTAGGATATGGTAAGAGGTATTAAACACCGGAGAGGAAAAGGTACGTAGGCTTGGCATTTGGGTCGGTACCCCACGCTGCAAGTGGATGCTCTAAGGATGCAACTCGACTGATGACCGAAGAATGTAATATTTAGTGAAACTGTCGGTGAAATAGAAACGTGCTCTCTCTTCTTTTGGGGGGTTCAGTCAACATATGTTAGTAGTTATTACAGGCTCAACGGATGTAAATATAGGAATGCAGTATGTAGATTGAGTGAAATCATCTGCAGACTTACTAATGCTCAGTGGTGTATACAAATATCAAACTAGGAATTGGATCTCCGATAAGGTTCATCCATCAACCACCAGACATATCTTTCTCATCTTACTAATTACAACATAATCCCTTCTGAAAAAAGTTACTACGTAAGCTCACAGAAGACGAGTGAAGGCCACACATAATTCTAGATTTAACTGTTGTACTGCAAATGAAGTCAAGATTAATTTGCCAATGGTCAGGTCAGCAGGTCAGGCATGCATGTGCCAGAAATAAGGAATTAAGGATTCCTCCAGCGACTTAATCTTCTGTGTAGAAAACTGTTGCCATGAAGGGATCGAGACTCTTATCTGCTGGTTCCATGTGATGTGCTGGAATAGAAGCGGCAGTCGCAGACTGACAGCGAGGCAATTAACCAGCTCCTTGACAGCCAACTGCATATGATGCAGCTGAAACAAGCGCTGAATAAACTAAACGTGTACACTGAACACGCCATAGAAGAAGGTACTACGGACAAGATTGGACCAAATGTGAGCTGTTACTTCCACACACATTGACTGTCCCGGCATGTTTAAACTGCATGTTTAAAGTGCGTTCAGCTGCAAGTACGTCAACAAAGAAAGACCAATTTTTTTAGAAACACGGGGCACACAACGTGTCACACATTGACTGTCCCGGCATGTTTAAACTGCATGTTTAAAGTGCGTTCAGCTGCAAGTACGTCAACAAAGAAAGACCAATTTTTTTAGAAACACGGGGCACACAACGTGTCTGAAGCATGCCATTTTTTATTCTAATTTAGCGTCAAGAACGTGCGAGAACAGTTCAAGTACAATGTGTGCTTAGTTGGTCAGCTGTATGAACTGTTGGTAACCTCTTCGATAATAAATTGGGTACTGGTATATGATATCGTGATCACAAGGAATAGTATTTGGAACGTATTTATTCTCCCTAAAAACAATCGCTTTTTGCACCATTGGATATATATTTTTAGATTATATTTGGTTTGCGCTCTAGGATTAACTAGTACACTAGGCCCGATAATATACTTCACCGACTAGCTAACGGTTCGCCGCAGAACCGCTCATCTCACTAAGGGCCTGTTTTGGGTGGTGTCTAGGAAGGATTCGAGTGTTTTGTTGCTAAATAGTACTAAACTTTTCAGCCCTTGGATCTGCATCCAATGGATGAAATCACTATCCCTCCCTCCTTTGTAATCCCTCCCTCCCCTCCCCGCCCCAGCCCTAGGCGGCGGGCCCATCACCCCACTGCCGCCCAACCGCCCCTCCGGCATGTACCTAGGCAGCCTCGATCCTCCTCCCCTATCCCACGCCACAACCGCCTCAGCGGCACCGGTGATGCCCGTTGATCCCCACTTGCTTCGATGGTCCACCTCTGTCGAAGCCATCGTCCCCCCCCCCCCTCAAACCTTAACTCGCGAGTGATGAAGGTGGAGCATGAACATTGACGAAAATCCAAAGGTTGAAAATTCGAGTACTCTCAACTCAAAAAACACCAAAGTACTCCTTAGCAATTTCCAAAAGTTAAACTAAGTTATATGTGGGTCTCGGCCCATCTCGGCCACCCAAACGAGGCCTCAATCGATTAGGATGGTGCTGGCTGCGAAGGAGGAGGTGGTGGGGTCGGTGATTCTAGGAAAGGCGTCAAGGATGGTGGGTAGCACCGATGGCAGCGAGAAAAATCAATGGTCGAAGTTACCACTTTGTTTTCACAGAAAAAATTGTAGCTTGGACAATCAGTTCCATGATCATAGCAAGGCATTTGAATATCAGATGACTAATTTCCTTAAACCAAAAAAATCTGACCATGTGCAAATTAATTAACTAAGTCCGTGCATTGCCATACACTCTACAAAATCTGTGTGTATATATACACACACACAAAACAGTGGGGAAACAGAACAACTGATACACACACACTCTCTCTCAAAGCAGTGGGGAAACAGAACAACTGTGGGAGCGCCCAAACCAAGTTTGCTTTAACACCTTGGTTCACCGCAGGACGATGGCAATTAGCTTAGGCTAGTTGTGTGATCCGCCACCGCCACCTGTCCCTTCCCTTGGGTCACCGGGACCCTTCGCACGAGGCTTTCTTCTTCTAGCCAGCAGCACCTGAGCACCGGTTGGCAAATCCTCCTGCGCAGAGCAACACAGACAGTGAAACAACCCGAAAAATTTTAAATTTCAAATTTTTGTTGGTTTTTGGCTTGTGTTTGAATTCTTTCCCAATTCAGAAATCCCCAACTCCTATCCGCTTTCCCCTTTTCGCCCACCCATTTTTCCTTCTCGGAGGCAGTTTCACCCAAACACGGCACCTCCCTTTTCGTCTCTGCCGCGTGTTGCCACCGAAGTCCTTCTCCAACCAACTTTTGCCTCCCTGCTCCATGCCAAGGCCACAACAGGCACTGCCGCCTCGCCGCATCACCTTGCCGCGCCATCAATGCGGGCGCTAGCCCCAAGCCACCGCGCGAGCACCACGCTGCCTCTGCTTGACCCCCATCGCGCCTAGACGCCAAGATCCGCGCCGGCCGCTCCAGCTGGCTCGCGACTGAGGCGAAGCGCCACCGCTGGCTGCCAGATTGCGCCCATGCCGCCACCTTGCTCGCGCCTAGCGCCGTTCACAACCGCTCATCCAGCTCGCCGCCACGCGCCGCGCGGACATCAACCCCCCCCCCACCACCACTCCCACCGCCTCCCCAGGCACGCCTTCATCTTCACCCCAACTCCAGCAACTCCCACTACCCCACTTTCTCCTCCAGCATTGACGGATTTGAAGAAATTTCGCCGCTGTTCACCTTCTTCCCCGGTAAGCCAAAGGTAATTCCTCTGCCTCCTACTCCCCTTTCTCTTCCAACTCCGTCACCAGCACCACCTCACCACCTTTATCATTCCCCCAACCTTTTCCCCCACATTCTCGCCGCCACCTCGCTGGCACCGACCCCCCACCGCCGTGCCGTGCCACCCACGGCTCTCGTGGCCAGGGTGCCTTGGTACACCCCTACCCTCGTCACCACCCTCCCCGAGACCCCCCCTTCGCCCACTGATGCTCCAGTCTTGGCCAATTTGGCCGGAGCATGGCTGGAGCGCCGTCGTGCCAAGCCTCTATTTTGGCTGTGCGCCGCCACCGCCGCTCGCCCTTCACCACACCTCCTCGGCTCGTGCGAAGCTCCAAAATGGGTTGCTGACGCATTAGGGACTCTCATTGCACCATCTACCGCCGCCGACGACCACCACCGTTTGCCACTGTTGGCAACCGAGGCAGGCCTTTAAGGCCAGCCCATTTAGCCTTCGGGCCTGGAAACCATATGGGCTAAGCCCATTACTGTAGACCCTTTACTGTTCACAACCCTAACCCAACATGAACAGTACCAGCCCAACACTATTCATCAGACCCATTACTATTCACCGAAACCCATTTTCGACATAATATACCCATTTCGACTGTTCCGAACCCGTGAATCCTATTTTCCACTATGTTCAACCCAATCAAATACCTATTAAATCCCATTCATCATTCTATTGTTCTCTTTTAATTATTTCTGGATTTTATTTCACGTGCATGTTGTGCCCAGCTCATTCCTTGTTGAGTTGGATATTTATTTGGTTTATTTTAATTTTTGTGCCAGGTTTCGAGTTCGACGATCGAGCACCAGAAAGCATTGGACAAGACATAGGAGAAGAAGGGAGTTTCGAAGACAATGAGCAACGAGTCAAGTTGCATTCTTTGAGCTAATATTTCATGTATTTATATTATTACTTTCATTACTCACTACTACAAAACATGCAATAGCAGACGCCTCATCACAGACGGTTCAAAAGGAACCGTCTGTGTTGGGTCTATCGGGACCGGGCATAGCATATCACAGACGGTTCATAATAAGAACCGTCTATGATACGCACCTATCACAAACGGTTTTTTAATAGAATCGTCTGTGATCATTCACAAACAGTTCTATTGAAAAACCGTCTGTGATAATCACTGTTGGTTCTTGAGAACAATCGTCTGTGAATTAACACAGACGGTTCTAGTTACAAACCGTCTGTGATAACGGTGATTATCACAGACGGTTTTTTAATAGAACCGTCTATGAATGATCACAGATGGTTTTATTAAAAAACCGTCTGTGATAGTTACGTATCACAGATGGTTCTTAACAAGAACCGTCTCTGATTGTTGGGCGGGAAACGAAAATTTGGACATAATGGGCGGGCTGCCGAAACTCACTTTATATTAACCTTGCGCCTCTGTCGTCTCTCCTCCTCACAGCTCATACCTCCATCTCCTCCTTTGCCGTCTCTCCTCTACACACCTTGCGCCCCGGCCTCCCCCGAGCTTGTCGCCTGCGGCCTCCTCCAACTCGCTCCGGCCTCATCGTCACCGGCCTCCTCCAAACCGTCACCCCCGGCCTCCTCCACCTCGCCCCGGGCTCGTCGTCACTGGCCTCCCATGACCTCGTCACCCTCGGCCTCCTCCACTTCGTCGCCCCGGCCTCCCACGACCTCACTCTCTCTACTCCCCCCTTTGCTCTGTGATGTGCATTACTGAGAGCTAGTGTTAGTGCTCTGTGAGTGGATTGAGTTGATGCTATTTGTGATGTGGGTGATGCCGTGGTTTATTGTTGGAGGCTCTCTGTGCATGTGTAGTTCATGCTAAGTTATTTGGTTTGGGCAAAAATATAGATAGTAGATCGCGCACTGTCCGGTAAAATCGCCATAACTTTTGCATACGAACTCGGATTGCGACGTTCTTTGGCTCGTTGGAAAGCTAACGAAAAGTTCAATCCAAAAATGGGTTAGTCCATATCAGATTCATTCACGAGGCTCAGGACCATACAAAGTGAAAAGCCCTAAAAAAAGGTCGATTAGGGCCTCAAAACAGCCTCCGAAGTTTTAGCAGCCGTTTTCGGTTTTTTTTTTTTTGCAACAGAAAAGGCTATCACAGACGGTTCTAAACAAGAACCGTCTGTGAAAACTCATCACAGACGGTTCTGAACAAGAACCGTGCGTGATAATCAATTATCACGAGCATTCTTCTTGTTCGAACCGTCAGTGATGAGTTCCTGAGCGGTTTAAAAACCATTTGTGATGACCTCATATCATCACAGACGAACAAATTCAAATGGCTCGGAAACCGTCTGTGATGACGGTTCCGAACCATCTGTGATGAGGTTTTCCCTAGTAGTGACTATATTTGAGCCAATTATTTCAATAAAGAAATAATACCTTGGAATGCCATGATGAGTAGATAAAACCCCTCACCCCCACATACAAACCCTCCTATTCTTGTAGGCCATATTCACCTTGACAAGTCTAGACTACATAAAATAATAGCAAACATTCAACAATGTCACACAAAGCTTTCTTTAAACACTGATAAGGAAGGTTGGCTTTACGCCAAGAGGTTTTAGTGGAAAGTTGAGGGTTGAGACCAGAAGGATGGACAACCCAATATACTTGATGAAAGTGAGACATCAGTGAGACCTAGAGGTGGACGACCACAAGTTGGTAAATGGTCCACCACCTCAAGTAAGGACAAAAACCTTGTGCCAAGTAACAGACACAGATCTTGCTCAACCACAGGTGTGGTATATCGTATCCAACTTGGCTTAGTACACTACTCTTCCGATTGAATATCTACAGGATATAAACTGCTCTTGTGTTATAGAGCAGCCGCAGAATGGGGGTGAGTCAAGAGTGGACCGATTAGGGCACTCACTGAACTAAACAACGGTATAGACCGGTCAGCATCAGATCACACACTCCACCATTGGCCGATGGTTTCCCGATGGCTGTATTGACCTTGAACCTACACTACTACAGAAAAGGTTTTCACAGACGGTTCAAAAAGGCATCACAGACGGTTTCGTGAGCCATCTAAGTTTATGGGTTAGTGATGACATGAGGTCATCACAGATGGTTTTCGAACCATCTATGATGTATACTATCATAGACGATTATTAACTCAGAACCGTCTGTAATATTCGACTATAACAGATGGTTATTAACTCAGAACCGTCTATGATATTCGACTATCACATATGGTTTATAGATGGAACCGTCCGTGATATCTTATGCATCACAGACGGTTTATAGATGGAATCGTTCGTGATATCTTATGCATCGCAGACGGTTTGTCCTAAGGAACCGTCTATGATATTTTTTTTGTATTGCTAAATCTATTTTCGTTTATTGGCTAGCCTTAGGAAATGCTAGCCATGCTTTCTGAAACAAGCAGAAACACAACAAATACATATCCAATTCACATTCATTTCAGAAACAAGCACATCCAATTCACATTCATTTAAGAAAACAAGCACATCCATTTCATAAATCAATTAACTCAAGTGAACTGAAATTAACCATTTATGAACAAATATACACACATATTCCATAAAGTTCAATCTTATCCCAATAAAGTTCAATCTACATTGTGGAACTTCCCGTTTGGGCTTATGACCTCACGCGTCAAGAAGGCCGCAAACTGTCTTCGAATGCGTTCAATCTGGGCCTGTTCCAACGAAGTTTCAGCGATGGTTGCAACCTGTCGTTAGGAAGATTAAAGTCATGCATATATAAATTAATAAGTATGAAATAATTATTGCAAGATTGGCAAACCTGAGGATCTTTGGTCATCGGGGAAACGAGGAGTAGTTCTATGTTGTGGCAAACATAGTATCCACAGGTGTTGCCCAGCGGCTGCTGGTGGCACTGCAAAAATAGAATTGGTTAGTTCGAGAGTCGTTACTACGAAGTGTTATATAAGATTAATGTGTATTAGCGAATACCAGGAATTTGAAATCGTGTCGGAGGTTCACTCCCTTGCATTTCTCTCCCTTTGCATAGTACGTGATGAACGACCTACGTGATTCCAAAAACTTAGTCGTAGCCATTGCAAAGGAAGGAAAGACTACAATAGAGTTATCTATGGAGGAAATGTGTTTACCTGTCGATTAAGTTTTTGACAACTATGAAGTTGTTATTAGACCTCTTTAGGGAATCAAGTTATCTTACCTGGTTCCATTTTGGTATAATTACAATTAGAATCCAGTGGTACTTACACAGGTATGTCGCCATGGTCATTAAACCTAAGTTCGTGTTACTTATAAAGTACAAATCAACAAATATAGCCACTAGTGCAGCACTTATTCTTGGTTGTAGGGCAAAAGTATAAAATCCTTCTCGCGGTGATCCAGCAAAAACGTCGCCATGCACTCCTCGACGAAAATTGCATTGGTGTTGATGCATTGCTCAGAGACCAAGTGTGGGTCGAGGAAACCTACCGATAGTTTACTTGATGTGGTTTGTACGATCATGTATATGTATATATATATATATATATATATATATATATATATATATATATATATATACATATATATATATACATATATATATGTACAAAAGTTAGAAGTTATATATGACATTTATCGGTATTACATGAACATAGACCGTGATTGTACACACTTACAATGTCCAGCATTGCATGAGTGAGACGTCGAGAGAGTCGAGGTTGAAGAGTAAGAACAAGTCATCGAAGGTCACTGTGAAGACAGTCTTGAAACTCGTGGTTAAAATGAATTTTTTTGAACTTGACGGTGACACCCGAGCACCGTTGTACACTCATCTTTTTGGCATGTTCCATGTAACATTCATGCAATCTCTAGGAAGCCAATCCTAGGGTTTTGATGTCCTCTTCCAGGATGACCAACGGCTCGTCATGCATGAATTTCCGGGTCAACGACAAGAAGGGGATATCATCGGGCTGCTTCAATTTCCCCTAGTCGCCTCGCTTTTTAGAGGTCGACCGGGCATGAGGAACACTCAAGCGACACACGATATTCTTCCAAGGGAACTCCATCATGGAGCGAGACGTGATGGAGGCCAGGGGTTCCGCCTCTACCCATTCGGTGAAGTAATTCCCTGATACCACCACACGCTTGTAGCCCCACTTGCCTGGTAGGAATGTCCCGAGCAGGTCCATTCCCTATCGGGCAAAAGGCCAGGTGATTAGTTTGGTGCATAAGGGATTAGCAGGATCGTTGTGATTGACTGTCATCTTTTGGCACCCCTCGCGCTTCCTAAGCGCATCGAGGGCATCCTGCACCTTTGTGAGCCAATAGAAGCCTTGGTGAAGTGCTTTTGCTGTGGTTGCCCTTGGCGCGATGTGAGAGATGTAGAGGCCCTCATGCACGTCCAAAAGAAGTGTAATATTTGACAGTGTCCAAGCAAATATGCCAGTGTTGGACTTTAAGAACTCCATTAGCTCCTTGTCCATCTTTCTTGGGATAACGACCCCGATTCTAAGAGACTGCGGGTCATCCTGGTCAAAGAGTCGTACTTCCTGCATGTCCTCCTCCGAACGAGGCTTAAGAGAGCACCTCGCCGGAGGGGGTATATCCTTGGTGTGCCTTGGTGAGAGAGGCAAGGTCATTTCCTCCTTTGACTCCTTGGGTTCAAGAAAGTTGATGTCGCCGGAGTTAGTTGCTACTTTGTGGTATAGACGGCAAGCTAAGTCTTGATCACCCCTCATGGAGATGACCCCGCGAGGGCTTGATATCTTTAAGCATAGGTAGTTTTGATGAACTGCTGCACAGAAGCGGTTGAGAGTTTCCAATCCCATGATAGCATTGAATGTGGACTCGATGTCAATGACATCAAACCTGATGGCTTCTGTTTGGTGATTCTCCTGTGATCCGAACGTCATGAGGAGTTCGATCCTCCCAAGGGATTGAATGGATTTTCCTAATACAAAGCCGGCGAGATGGCCATCGGATGGCAGCAGGATGCCAGGATGATAGCCCCCTCCTATCCCCACCCTCCCGTGACTCCCACAGTTCCTTGAGCGCACTCATGGGCCTCCTTGAGGATCAAATCCTTCAGATCCGGTTGATGGGGCACAAAGATGTGCTTCCATAACGTAGGATGCCCTGATCATCCTTCGTCATCTTGGAGGCCTTCCCTTGCTCCATAAGTTGTTGAAGCCTTGCTGTGCCTGAGTTCCCTACTTGAGCAGCTTTGATTCTTTCTTCCAAGGTCGGATGGACTCCTAAGGCAGAGAGGCTCCCTTGTGGCACTATTTCTAGATTGAGTTTCTCAAGTTCTTCAGTTAGGGAAGGCTGCCACTTAGGAGTCCCAATGTGGTTGCAATATAACTTCCTGCTTAGCGCATCAGCCACCACATTGGCCTTGCCCGGGTGATAGTGGAGGTACAAATCATAATCCTTGATGAGCTCTAGCCATCTTCATTACCTTAGGTTGAGATCTGATTGGGTGAAGATGTACTTGAGGCTCTTATGATCTGTATATATGTTACAATGATTTCCAATAAGGTAGTGGCGCCATATCTTCAGTGCATGCACCACTGATGCCAACTCTAGGTCATGAGTAGGGTAATTCTCTTCATTTGGTCGAAGTTGTCAAGATGCATAAGCTATCACTTTCTTGTCTTGCATCAGCACACTTCCTAGTCCTTGACGAGAGGCATCACAATATACCTCAAAGTCCTTATGGATATCAGGAAGGACCAAAATTGGGGCAGAGGTCAAGCGAGTTTTTAATGCTTGGAAACTCTTCTCACACCCTTCGGTCCATTCAAATTTCCTTTCTTTCTTCAATAGCTGAGTGAGAGGTCGAGAAATTTTGGAGAATCCCTCAATGAATCGACGGTAGTATCCTGCCAATCCGAGGAAACTCCGAACCTCAGTCACTGAGGTAGGTGGTTGCCACTAGGGGTGAAAACGGATCGGATACAGACGGATAATAGCTCTGCCATATTTGTTTTCATATTTTTTTCTCGGATCTGGATACGAATACGAATACCTCGGATACGAATACGAATATGAATAATATCGAATATGAATACGAGCGAATACGAATCGAAACGAATACGGTCGCGGATATTTTTCGGAACATAAAACCCCTCAAATTGTATGCCAGAAATTAACGAAAACATATAACTAGTCTATTTGATACAAACATTCATGAATTGTTCATATTTTTAGTAACCACACATAATATTGGCACTAGCAAGCTGCATTAACTAGTTCATCACAAACATAACACTTAGTTTACCATATTTAGCTCATAAGTCATAACTCACAAAGTCACAAGTCATCACGCATTCACACTTAGTTCATCACATGCATAAAACTTAGTTCACACTAACATTGATAAGGCTGGGTGGTTAATCTATATCCAAATGATTGTAACATCCCAAAGTATGTTACCAAAAATAAAATCAATAAAGTTATTATTTTATTGGATTTTCTGAGGTTTGAAAGAATTTTCGTTAAAAAGAAAAATAATAAAATAAAGTCAATTGTTTAATCTCCTAGTTTTTAATGTTGAAAATAAAATTTATTGAGTTTTCTTGGATTTTATTGGATCTAAAGTGAAAAAGGAATTTTTAATTAATTTATTGAATTTTACGGATTTAAAAATGTTTTTCCTATTTTTCTAAAATAAAAATAATTTATGTGCAAAAATAAAAAGCAACTTTAAGTTGGAATTAATTTTATTAAGTTCAAAATAATTCAAGGAATTTTTTTGATTTTTTCTAGAATTTTTTTAACTCTATTTGCTATGTTCTAAAAGGCTATTTGATTTGTTGCATTTTCTGAAATTCGAAAATCAATTAAAATCTCATTTTCTCTTTTGGGCCAAAATCCGGATATCTGGACTTCGTCTTATCCGGATAATCCGTATTTGTATCCGTATCCGCCGGATAGCATGCCTACCGTATTCGTTTCCGTTTCCGACAAAAAAATCCGAATTCGTTTCCGATCTGAAAATTATCCGAGAAAAATCCGATCCGAGATAATCCGAATCCGTTTTCGTCTGGATCGGTCGGAAACTATCCGATCTATTTTCACCCCTAGTTGCCACTCAAGGATAGCTTCCACCTTGGCTGGATCCATGGCCACTCCATTGGCAGATATGACATGACCTAGGAAACTAACATCGGATAGCCAGAACTCACACTTACTGTACTTAGCATACAATTGGTGCTCCCTAAGGGTATCTAGTACCACTCTCAGATGTTGTGCGTGCTCTTCGGCATCCTTGGAGTAGATCAATATGTCATTAATAAACACCACTACAAATCTGTCCAAGTATTCCATGAACACTTTGTTCATCAGGTTCATGAAATAGGCTAGAGCATTGGTTAGCCCAAATGGCATAACAGTGAACTCATAGAGGCCATAGCGGGTAGAAAATGTTGTCTTGGGGATGCCTTCAGACCTGATCTTCAATTGGTGATACCCTGAACATAGATCTATCTTGGAGAACTTGGTTGCCCCCTTGAGTTGATTGAACAGGTCATCAATTCTGGGCAATGGGTACTTATTCTTGATAGTCACTTCGTTCAGAGACCGATAATCTACACACATCCTCATGCTGCCATCCTTCTTCTTCATGAATAGCATTGGAGATCCCCATGGAGATGAGCTCGGTCTAACAAACCCCTTGTCCTGTAACTCTCGAATTTGCTTCTTCAGTTCCTCGAGTTCATTTGTCGGCATCCTGTAGGGTCTCTTGGATATAGGTTCTATCCCATGCACTAGCTCTATGATGAATTCTATGTCACAATCGGGTGGTCCTCCTGGCAATTCTTCCAGGAAGACATCCGGTTAGTCCTGTACCACTGGCATCCCCTCTAATGGAACACCCAAGGCATAGCAGGCTGCCCTCTTCCATTGGAAGGGTGGTCCATCTTGACTATGACCACTGTGCCAGTCCTTTGGTAAGGCTTACGGTTCTATTGGTGTAATCTATCACCCTTGGTACTGGCTAGCCAATCCATCCCGTGATGACGCCCGAGTGGTCCGGGCTTCTAGCACCATCAAGTTTGCCGGAAACAATATTCCTCAAACAAGATTTCTACCCTAGGGCTTCTTGTTTTACCCATAGTAGTCCCCGGTGAGCTAAGCTCCAAAGGTCTCTTGAGAATAAAAGTGGGCAATCGCCAACAGTCCACAAATTTATGGAGATGAAAGAATGCGATGCTCCGTAATCAAAGAGAACACATGCAGACGAGGAGTTCACGGAGAACGTACCCATCAAAACCCCTGGGGCCTCCTGTGCCTCCTCAGTCGTGACATGGTTCACCCTGCCACGCCCTACCGGTGCCGATCCGTTGAAGATCCTCCTCTCTTGTCAGGCAAGAGGGGTGGGCGGCACTCTTGCCAGAGTACTCCCCAAGTTAAACTCAACAGGGGTGATGGTCTTATGTGGACGATTCTATGAGCAAAGTGCCTGTGTTCATTGCAATTGAAGCACAATTGGTCGGTAGGTGTAATTTGGCTCGTTGAGATTGGCTTGATCGGACTGGGGTGGCATATGAGGCATCACAGGGCCGATTGGTTGGGACTGAGGACTGGGGTAGAGTGACCGATCGAGAGGATGATTGGGCACTAAATGATGGCCCCCGTGAAGTGCCTATCTTCCTCTTGCGAGTGGCTTTGAATGTCTTACGTTCATTTTCTAGGAGTAGTGCCTTGTTGACCAGTTGTTGGCAGTCCTGGAAGTCGTGAACTATCGACTGCACTCTCAAACCGTCACGCAGCCCTTCTTTAAAGCGGTCGATCTTCTCTTCCTCTTCTGCAATATCATCCTGTGCATAACGAGCCAGTTGATTGAACCGGATAAGATACTCAGTGACTGAAAGATTGCCTTGCTTCAAGGTCTCGAACTCATTCCTCTTCATGCGCATGACACTAGAGGGAATGAAATTGCTCCTAAAAGCTTCCTGGAACTCAGCCCATCCCACTTCCGCTGCAGCTCCCTCGTCGTCAGTCGCAGGTTCTTCTTCGACTCTAGCGGCCATGTAGTTGTCCCACCAGTCAGCAGCTGGTCCCGAGAGTTGGTGTGTTGCATAGACCACCTTGTCTTCCTCTCGGCAACGAGCTAGTGTCAACTTTTTCTCAATAGTGCGAAGCCAATCCTCAGCTTCCAATGGTTCATTCGCACTAGAGAAAACAGGAGGCTTGGTGCGCATGAATTCAAGAAGTTCGACCCGTATCGGGCAAACCTGACTTGTTGATCAATGCCATTGCTTGCAAAGAATTGGGTTTGTTGCGCCTACACTTGAGCTTGTTGTGCCATCACTTGAGCCAGTGTGGGATGCTTAGGTGGTGGTGGGGGTGCTGCTGCTGGCCGTCGTCCGCGACCATGACCACAACCCGCGGCTGCTCTCCTTGGAGGCATCTGTTAACGAAAACTCTTTAGAGAGCAGTACGCGTCAACTCAAAGTGATGACAAAGAAGTAGTCATCAAGAGTCTACCTAGTACAAAACGGTACAATTAAAGCTAACTGGTATAAATCAGAACAAAATGCATTCAATCCAGGGTTGGTTTTCACAAAACCACGAGAAAAGAACAGCCAGAAAATACATATGCATAATTTTGTAGGGCTGCTAAACTGTTCTTTAGTGTGTAATCCTAGCTTCCTATCATCCAGCTAGCCAAGGCCGATACCCTATAGTCGTGGGCTCTGATACCAAGTCTGTCAGACCCCAATTTTTGGAGCTTGGGATCTCCTTTGTAAACTGTGTCATTCCCTGGATCAGTAGCTGATACACACAGAATACCACGCTTGCTCAAGCGTTTACCTACAGAAGCTACACGCGGACACATGTGTTGGTTCGTAGACACAGACATATTTGGTCAAAATAGCAACTTAGAAGAGTCTTAAGAGGTACTAGTACGGTTTTATAGTGATCCCAGGGAGGTCTTGAGTGACCATGAGAAGGTCCTGTGGAGGTTTTAAGGTGATCGAGGGAGGTCCTAAGGAATACTGTGGAGACGTCCGAGGGAGGTCCTGATGAGCTCAATAGAGATGCTATGGGGAGGTCTTGAGGAGGTCCTACAGATGCGCCCAAGAGGAGTACAGGGGGTCCTAAGGATGTCCAGGGGGGAGGTCCTGAGGTACGCTCAAGAGAGTCCAGGATGTCCTGGGACATCTTGGAAGTAATCTTTGGACCACCCAGGGATGGTCGTGGGTCTCCTAGTAGGGGTCCTAGACCACGCAGGGGTGGTCGTGAGGCATTTGGTTGTGGTCTTAAACCATCTAGGGGTGGTCGTGAGACATCTGGTAGAGGTCTGGGTGATCAAGGGAGTTCTTCAAGAGATCCTGAGGAGGTCCTAGACCCACTAGAGCTAGATATAAACCCTACGAGGGTGGCTGTGAGGCATTTGGTAGTGGTCGTAGATTGGCTGATGGTGATCCTAAGTCACCAAATACGGTTCTTGAACTTCTAGGGGAGGTCGTAGGCCATCTATTCTACGGTTAAGTGCAAACTGGTCGTGGGTATTTCTCAAGGTAAATGGTACTCAAAATGAACAGTGCAAGACCATAATATAATACATAAGCGTCCGGCCGAGCGGCCAAATGTTTACAAAAGCGCCACTTGGGTGAAAGTTTTTACAAAAGTCAGAGTGCTGAAACAGAACAAGTACGGAAGCAAAATACATCATAGTGGATCCATTCACTTTGCCCACAGGCAAGCGAATGGGGGTCCCGGCCTAAGCTTCGTTATCTTCACCACCATCTGGTTCATCCTCCGTGAAGTACTGGTAGGGGTCTTGGTCATTCGGGTCTGAAAAGATTATATTGGCAGAGCCTGAGTACACAACCGTACTCGCGAGCCAACCCATAATGCAGTTCTTATAGATGCAAGGCTATTCAAGGGAAGCTTTAGAGTTCTTTTATTTGCACAAAGCCAAGTTCGAAATAGACGAGTAGTAGTAAATCCTAAGACTTAGCAATTTAACAAATCCTTTTCATAAATGAGTTTTCTTTTGAAAAGTACTAGTGGAGGTCCCACCTCCTATACTCGAGTTATCCCAGATTTACCATCGGGTCCCCACTGTGCCTTTCTCAAATCCCTAGGGTCCCACCCCAAATTTTCCCTTTTCATCACAAATGGTTTTGTAAACATGAAGACTATATCAAGCAAGTTCTCAGCACCGCTCTTGACCGTGAGCACAGCTATCACGATAGTTTTTCTTACTCTGTAGAGTTCACACACTTTACCCACAAGAGGTAATCGCCTTGATATATACGCACATTTCCTTGGACATGTGAATCAAGGGGAGATCACCACAAAGCCTTTACAATGCTCCTTCCTCGTCGCAACCCCACCCGCTAAGGTTTCCACCGCCCGGTGCCAAGCACTTCCAGGAGGCCCCCTCTTGCGCCATGTGGTTTCTCTGTGGCTCCCATTCCCCTTTACCCACACCACATTCCTCCAATGGTGAGGCCACGCCGAGGTGAGCAAATTAGTTGGCCAGGTCGTACCCATATTAGACTTGTGGTTGCACTGTTTTTGCATGAGAGGTCATCACCAGATTTGGTCCTTACTTGACCAGGGCGGCACATCCACATACCAATCTCTTCTCGTGCCCTAGGCACCATCCTACTCTTTCCAGCCACCCCAGTCAAAAAAAGTTTTTTTAGGTTTTATTGTTTTGAAAATATCATTTACTTCAACATACCCGCCAGGCTCCTAGCCTTACTGCCCAAATTAATTTCCAAAGTTTTTAAGAATTGTGGCTTGGGCAACTTAATGCCCACATGACATTGTTTCTAAGCAAGGCTAAGCATGACACTTAGATACAGGCTTGTTAACTTAGTAGGTAATCCATTACGTCTAGGGTGACAAAGGATAATGTCCAAGTTCAAGGGTTGGAAGTTTATACACAAGTATTTGTTAAGGTATTAACTATGATCTAGGCCAATTTAGTTTGATAAAACATAGCAATGCTGTTTCATAATTTAAAGCAACATAATTTGCAAAAGGGTAGGTGCAACATGGTCAAAGGATTGACTCGCCTTGCTCAGGGTGCTGCTGATCAGGGTCTTGTTCAACGAACGGTTCTTCGGTCGCCTCGGCTTCTATAATCGCAAAACAATCGAAAAGGCAAATAAGCAGATATTCCAACTCAAATTGCTTTCAAATGCAACGAATTCCAAATAATGCAAAAGCATAGATTTAGAAATATGAGACCAACATAGTTGGAAACTCGATGGTCGTCGGATCTGTGGTGGTCGCAGCAACTACTTTGTTTCAAGAAGGATACGACAAAGAGGTCATGGAAGTACTATGATTTGGGGTGGTCCTGGAGATACTGTGACTAGGAGAGGTCCTAGAGTCACTGTAGCCATGGGAGGTCCTGGAATCACTATACCAGCGGTGGTCCTGGAATTACTGTGCCAGGGGAGGTTCTGGAAGTACTGTTTCAGGGGAGGTCCTAGAATTACTGTTCCAGGGGAGGTCCTGGATTTACTATACCAAGGGAGGTCATGCGAGTGCTAAGAAAGGTCGTGGACCCTGAGGGTGGTCTTTATAAAAAGTTCAAGAGGGGGGGGGGTCTTTTGTAAAAAGACAAATAGAGAGATCTAATGAGAGGGAGGTCTGAACCCTCAGATCTAATCGAGGGAAGATCTGAACCATTGGATCAAAACGAGAAGAGGTCTGGACCCTTAGATCCAACGAGAGGGGGGTCTGGATCGTTAGATCCAATCGAGAGGAGGTCTGGATCGATAGATCAACTAGAGGGAAGGTCTGGATCATTAGATCCAATCGAGGGGAGATCTGAGCCTTTAGATCTAGGTGAGGGGAGGTCTAGGCCCTTAGATATAAGCGGAGGAAGGTCCGGACCGTTAGATCTAAATGAAGGAAGATCTGTACCTTAGATCTAAGTGAAGGGGAGGTCTGGACCGTTAGATCTAAATGATGGGAGGTTTGTACCCTTAGATCTAAGTGAAGGGGAGGTTTGGCTGTTAGATCTAAATGAAGGGAGGTTTGTACCCTTAGATCTAAGTGAAAGGGAGGTCTGGGCCGTTAGATCTAAATGATGGGAGGTTTGTACTCTTAGATCTAAGCGGAGGGGAGGTCTGGGCCTTTAGATCTAAATGGAGGGAGGTCTGGGCTGTTAGATCTAAATGAAGGGAGGTCCGTACCCTTAGATCTAAGTGAAGGGAGTCCTAGACCCTTTGATCTAAGCGAGGGGAGGTCCCGACGGTCAAGATGGAACCAAAGGAGATTCTGACGGTTGCGATTGTACCAAAGGAGATCCTGATGGTTACGATGAACGCAAGGGAGGTTCCGACGGTCAAGATGAACACGAGGGAGGTCCGACGGTCAAGATGGAACCAAGAGAGGTCTCGATGGTCAATATGAACGCATGGGATGTCCCGACGGTCAAGCTGAGCGCCAAGGGAGGTCCCGACGGTCAAGATGGAACCAAGGGAGGTCCCGACGGTCAAGATGGAATCAAGGGAGGTTCCGTATAGAATTTCCAAATAAGCTTTGAACTCTCATCAAAACCAAATGTTTCTGTTTATTTGAGAATTCAGGGAAATGGAGATGCTACTCGGAGATCGCGGGAGACGCTATGACCAAGGGAGGTCGTGAAAGTGTTACGACCTGAGGGGGTCATGCGAGTGTCACGACCCGAGGGGGTCATGCGAGTGTCACGACCAGGGGTGGTCGTGGTGGTGGACGACCAAGAGGGTAGTCTTTGCAAGAGGGGAGGTCATAAGCTAGAGGGTGGTCTTTGTAACGTAGGATGTCGTGCAAGTGTTACGACTAGCGGGGAGGTTGCGGAAAGAGCTTTTAACTGTGCGTAGTCGAATGAGAGAGGTCTTCGACTACACAACGGTGATTGAAGAAAGCCAGGTTCGACTTCTTCATGTGATCGATCAACCAGTGAAACAGCCAGAGGGAGAACCCGAGAAACAACAAAGAAGAAGAAACAAGGCAGGCTCGAACTAGGAAGAGTTTCTGTCCACTAGGAACTTACCAGTATGAAATTTGGGGGATGGTTAGCCGAAGCTGAGCTGGTGACGATGGACCACATCAATGGGAGAAGCTTCGTGCTGCAAGTAGCTTGAGGGAAGTGAGGGTGGTCTTCGGTCTTCAAGGTTGCTTTCTGGAAGCTGGTGCTTGGCCTGCTCGGATGTCTTGGAATGTCCTGGTCGGAGGTGAAAGGGGAGTGGTGTCCAAGGCGATGGTTGCCTGTGGCAAGGCGGTGGTGTTTGAACATTTGATAGGGACGAGGGCTCGAGCTGGACTGGAGCTCGAGCTCTCCGGGAGAAAGACATGAAGGAGGCTAGCACTGGAATTGGCGAAGAGAAGTAACCAGGAGGTCCCAATGTCTTGTGCCCCATATATGTGTATGAACGACCTGACTAGGAGGGGAATGGTCAGAGGGGTTGTTGATGGTATGGACAACACAGTGTAGCAGTTGGGTCGGCTTTTGTGTGACAGGCATTAAATGCCGAATGACCATCCAAGAATAAGAAATGAGATGATGCAGTCCAAATAAGAAATCACCATAAAGTCCAATATGAAAGGAAAAGGAAAGCAAGACACGCAACAATAGTGGTTATACAAAAAGTTTTAAAAATCCCATATTTTTGCCTTTATGAAATTTTGGGCTGTTACAGAGGGGAAGGCAGCGTCACCGTAGTTGTGGCACGAGCGGCGGCATCAAGGTCCGGGGCACTCGGGTGGGGAAGGGAACGGAAGAGGGTAAGGGCGCTGGGGAGTGATGACGCGAGTTAGGGCGCAAACCCTAGCGGGCTTCTACTTATAAAGACATATCAAAGACGGTTCTATTATGAAACTGTCCGTGATATGGTTATAGAACCGTCTGTAATATGGTTGTTCTCAAGTTCTATGTTTTGAGCATATATATATATATATATATATATATATATATATATATATATATATATATATATATATATATTCGTGCATACATTTACATGACATGAAGAAATTACATGTTTATATGTCAATTTTGTCATTGAAATACTACTAAAAATTTGCTTTAACTATGATCGATACATATATATATCACACAGATCAGATATAATAAATTTGTTAACCACTAAACCATCGACTGTGATAATTAAATAGTTAATTCAACATATAATATAGTAACTTCACCTCCAAACTATTTTTTTTCATTTTGGAATTTACATATGGCCAAATAGCATGGCCAGTCACTTGTTACAAAGATTAAAAAAATGTAGAAACCTAAATAAACAAAGTTTTTCTAGTGGAGGAGGTAGGCTGCTATCTCCGTCTTCAAAACTTCGTAGGCGGCGGCGTTGGCATTAGACGATTCGTGATCAGCGAACGAAGCTCGAAATGTGTCCACCCACTGAGACGCTCGTTCGAGTATCTCCCGAAGACCCTCAGACTGTTGAATCAAGAAGAATTGAGCCCGTAGGCTCTCTTCTCTTGCTTGAGGGGTCTCGGCATGGTCGACTCGGTCGCCCGTCGCCTCGATTAAACAGTCCAAGTCACGGCAAGCCCCCTAGAGACGTGCAACGTCGTTGTGGAGGACCACGTCGATGACGCGGTAAACTCGCCGGAAATGGGAGATCACCCGGAAGACACGGTGGAGGAGGATGTTAAGATGACGGAAGGTAGCCGTCACCTGCTCTGGCAAATCCTCGGGCAGAGGAGTGAAGACACTGTTCAAATAGTTTTCTTCCGCAGAACCCGCCAATGTACGGTCGGAGAGTTTCTTGTACAGTACGGCCAGGTAGGCCATCAATGCCGGCGACAAGGAAACAGAAGAGGGAGCCATTTCTACTTTTTTAGAAGTAGTAGAGTTATATGTGGGGATGATAATCTTTGATGGCGGATGATCTGTTTTATAAAACAAGGAATAAATTCGGCGTGTGAGACAAAGAGACACATCGGGGAGCCGAAGCGGCATTGATGCAATGAAGAGATGCATCGGCGACGAAGAAACTCACCAGAGCTGAAGCGAAATTATCTCAAACGGTTATAATTAAAAATCGTCTATGAAGTCTACAATTATCATAGACAGTTCTAAACATGAACCGTCTGTGATATTTCATAGACAGTTTTCAATATGAACCATCTGTAATATTACCTCTTCACAGACGGTTTTAGCGCATCCAGTTGCACAGACGATCTCTAAACAAAAATCGTATGTGATTGTGCTTAATACAGACGGTTTCGATCGACCGTTTGTGATCAGGCGTCTAGTATTAGCATTTTTGTAGTAGTGAGCCCCCCAGGAGCTATGGACGGCCCTAGAGCTTCGATGATAATTCGGGCTTCTTGCCTCGCCGCATAACCGCATCGATTGCAAATGAATGCGCATGGCAGATTCGTCTGGGATGAACAGCGCCTCGATCTCTAAAGATAACCCACGCCTTGGGTTTGTTCGGGGAACGGACCAATCGTCCACGGGCTCCTTATGCTCTAGAGCCGGAGGAGGCTCATGGACTTGGAGTACTTCTTGGTAGGAGCCATAGCTTTCCGTCGATTAGCTATGTCCCCACGGATGGCGCCAATATTGATGGTGTAAAAACCAAACACAAGTGAGGGGGTGGACGTCGGCCGTGTTATGGGATGTCGTCCACGAGAGCGAGAGTGACACAGGGGTTTATACAGGTCCGAGAGGACCGACTTACTCCTATCAGTGGCCTACGGGGGTTTGAGGGTTCTTCCCAAAGGCACCTGATGTCTTGCTTTCTTATATTGCTCGAGAGAGGCCTCCCCAAATGAGAGATACATGGGCTATTTATAGGCTCTTGGACCTGTACAAATGACCAAAATACCCCTTAGGGGATGACTAGTCTATGAGTACAAGTGAGGGGTGTTACAATCTTCTATGAGTATAACTGCATCAATTGGACTTGTACGTGTATCAGTTATAAAGCAGGACCCCATTAACATGAGGGATGAATTATTCTTCCAACATGGTGTAGATATCTTGAACAGTTTATAGTGTAGATTTTAGGGGAAAGAAATGTAAAATGCATGTCAGATTATCGACAGCTTATATGTAAGGTTATTTAAAAGTACAGAGTAATTGGGAATAGAGAAGATGGAAAATCAAGAGATGGAGCTAGCTTATTCCATAAGTTGGAGTAATAAAGGAATCATTTAATATGAAAAAAACTAATGATGGAGAACATGCAAATTAATCATGGAGAGAAGGGAATATGTATAGTTGGCTAAATAGCCTCACCACCTTAGCTAGGAAGCCACATGCATGCTTGACTGTAGGTATGTTCAATAGAAAAAAATCTACTCTGAAAACAACTAAGCATAACAATTAGCAAATGTATGGTCATTCAAATTGCAATGTAGCTTCTATAGGCAATCCATGGCTAGCAAAAATTCACAAATTCAATGTATAACACAAGGGCAAAAATATATTTGCAATCAATAGGCAAACTCCAACCAGCCAAATTTTCAATCTATTGCAATAATGAGGTTATGCCCATGTGGCATTCCTTGCTACCTTACCATCAACATAGAACTGAGAATGTGTTTATGCCCAGGTGTTACATTAATCAACATGAAGCCTGTGAACTGTTGCACTGCTTGGTGGCATTCTGCCATACCAAAAAATAATTGTACTGTGATTTTATAGCAAGCAAATGGGCCACAGTAGACAGAGATGAGTTTGTTGTGTTGTCATGGACCATTTCATCGGCACTAGCGACCATCCTATAGAAGGTCCAGGCTGAAGCCGTTGGCTCCTAACAAATTGTTGGTGGATGGTCACCACCAAGGTCAACCAACATATGGTCTACAAGATCAGTTTCATCAAATCCCTCATGGTTTATTGGCAAGCTAAATTCGCCAAGCCTATCAAGTCTCTCTTCATGTGAAGTCCATGTTTTATAGTTCTCCCTAAACCCACATTTACACAAGTGCATCTCCACAACATCCCTTTTGTGCTGAAAATAGTTCCGACACGTGGCACATAGACACTTAATGGTGTTACCTTGAACTACACCATCCATAGTGAAGGCACGATCTAAAATTACATTGGTGTGTTCTATCCATTCATTGGAGGGAGCACTACAAACGATGCCAACCAGTATACATCCATTCACGGTTTGCCATTAAATTTTTCTATGTGCATAATGGAATAAATATGTTAGTTTTACATATTTGTCGTCCCTATGAGAAATTGTGACAAGAAGAGCATCGACAACAATCCTACTATAGTGATCATGTGGGATTAACCTAAAGAAACAAAGCAATCCTAGCTATTAGCTACACAACAATTACATAGACATGACACACAAACAACGATTCAAACATTGCAAGTGTTTGAGCACACGAAATAAAATGCATTTGCAGGTAGCTTAAATTTATATCACAGACTATCATTCCAAAAATAGCACAAACATGCAGCCAAGCAAATAATTATTACATCACAAAAGGTAGCATCACATTGAACATAAAGATAGCATGGGGATCTACTAACCGGATAATATCAAGAGGACAATATCAAGTTCGGCCCTTCTGTACAGAAAAGACGACAATATCAAGTCGGACCCTTCTGTACTGAAAAGAGGACAATGTCAAGTTGAAACTTCAAGCACACACATAAGGATATAGATGGAGAGATTGTGGGTGCTTACAAAGTGGACTTAGCTATGATGGTTGCATTAGATCTAGTAGCGTATCCACAGAGAGCTGTGGGGAGACTTCACCAGGCTTCACGATTCAGACTTTCGTGGAGAAGAGTTCGACATGACTGCAACATTCAAGATTCACATTACTCTAGTTGTCCATTCCTTATCTCATAAAAAAGCCAAGAAATTGACCACCATTAGGAACATACTCATAGAGCTGCGGCAGAGGAGGGGCTTGATTTGGGGATTTTGACCAAGCGGGGTGTCCAGGACAGGGCAGAGTGGCGACGACGTCTAGAGAGGCGAAGGGGGGGGTGACCGGGAGGGAGCTGAGGGGCGGCGACATCTGGAGGAGGCGGAGGGAGGCGGCTGAAGGGTGGTGTTGTCTGGTGGAGGCGGAGGGGGGCATCTGGAGGAGGCGGGGAGGGGGTGTTTGGGAGCGTGCGAAGGGGTGGTGACATCTGGAGGAGGTGGGGATGGGCGTCTGGGAGGGGGCTAAAGGATGGCGCCGTCTAGCGGAGGCCGCCGGGGGGGGTCCGAGAGGGGTGTAGGTGCAGTGGTGTCCGGTGTCTAGAGGAGGCGGAGTGGTGGTGATGAGTAGTTCTCGAGTTGGGGATTGGAGAACTGAGATCCCGATTTGGGGATTTTGACCTACTATTTTGTTCTCCTGTCAGTTCGACCGAAGTCCGTCCGAAAAAAAGTGCAGTCGACCAATATGTGGTGCAGCAATGAAAATTCCTAATAGTGAAGCCCGCCACGAAAATTGTCATTTTCCTGTGGGCTGACCGAAACCGACGCGAACTGGTATTTTCCTAACGGTTAAATATATAACCGTCACCAAAATTGCTTGTATCCTTGGCGGTGGATCCAAACCGACGGCAACTAGTATATTCCTGTGGTTTACTGTATGGCCATCAGAAAAAAAAACGATAGGAAAGATGTGAATAGCGATGAATAATATTCATGAATAGTAATAAATAGTATTTGTGAATAGTCTTTGAATTTGAATAGTAAATTTTTATCAGGATCTTGCAGGTTGGCGAAACCAATATGACGGCCGGTTGTGCAACAGTGGTTGTAAATTCCTACTCAGTACTCACCATATTTCTCGCTAATTTGCTTCAGAAGTAGCTAAAATTTCCCCTAGACGTCCTTAGTTATGGTCATATAAGGCAATTTTTTATCATCGCTCTAAGCAGTTCCACCCGAAGGGAACACTTCTCTCAGCATTCACACCACCCTATAATGGCCACCTGCCAAATTCAGGGGGAATTTACAGAACCGCTGCAGAGGTTTCTCATATAGAGTCCCTAGCATAAAACCTTGCCCCATATGAATACACTAAAAATGACTAAGGGATTTTCAAAGGAAAACTACTTCATTTCCACAAACTAGCTTACATATGGCTTTCCCTTTCAGGAACCTCGACTATTAACACAAAGATAGAAACTTACTCTGATAATACTACAAGCTTACACTCTGGATATTTTACAGTGGTTTTCTTCTCTCAAGACTAAAAAGAACTAGTAGGAGGCTAATATTGATGCTGTGTTTTTCTTTCTGATGCTTGATCTTGTGTGTTTTCTCTGATGCCTAGATCTTGTGTGTGTCCCCAGGTCTTGATTCAGGTCTTTTATAGCCGCGGGAGAGCTTCGAGAGTCTTCTTCCTTCTGAAATAAATTATGCATGCATCCAAAAGAGTACCATGCCACGTTGCATGGAAGAGCTTATCTTCTATTTGCATGCCAGGAGAACGCTTCATGCTTAAGCAAATCTTCTTTCTTCTTAGTCATGATGATATGCATAGGTATAGTAGTTCTACTTCAGGATAAAGATGCATATGTGTATAACTTTTTGGGAAAAGTTAAGCCATGTTGCCAGCTTCTGGAGTCTTCCTTTTGCTTGGGGATGATTTACAGTGAATAAATATTGCTATTCACTATCTTCATCTTCTATAATTGGCCAAGAAGCTGTGCTTTCTTCTTCATCTGGTAAATCTATCGCATACCAGTCCATCATTTGCTGATATTCCTTTCTGATTAAGGTGTCTTCACCATAATCTGGTTTTACAGGCGTCCAACACCTTTATGCAAGAAACCATTAATTCAACCACACCAAATATTCATTATTTTGTTCTGAAAAACCATATGGTAGTTGGTGTCTAGATAGATGCTCTCTTCAACTTCCATGGCTTCTTTGAACCATCGCCACTTATCATGGTTTGTGTTCTGAAAGAACAGTTCCTTTTGATATTCTGTAAAGACACCCACATTTTTCTTCTAGGATCTCTGAAATCATTTTTAAGAATATAGACATCATGCATTGCTGGTCTTATTGGTGGCATGAATCTTGGAGGAGTAGAATAGAAGATAATTTTGTATCTTCCCCTGAAGGACGACAATCTTTTGCATGCTTCTTTAATTGCAATTCCAAGGTCGGATTGGAGAATTTGATCTAGTGTCCCATGGATGGCATGGACTAGACCTTGATCTATGATTCCTTGAAGAGAGATATATTTGTGGGCTTGAATGTGTAGTTTTTTTAAATATTTGAGATCTATTTCTGCTCTCAATATTATAAATCTGTGATATGGCTGAAAAATTGGTTGATCATCAAAGTGGAGGAATGGAAAGGTAAGGATATTTGTTTTGATGCTAGGGTTGAAACATTTCCCCTCATATAGGTTAAGGAAATATTCTTGGAGGTCTGAGAATACCTTCATTTGTCTCTCTTGATATTTTTCCCAAACTAATTCTTGAATGTCTGGCCCTAGGTAAGACAATGTTTGCTTGGTTTTGAAGCTCAATCTGGAAATAAGTATTTCATGGGCTATATTGCTGAAGGGCTCTTTTGTATTTACCACGGGTAAAGACCTTGAAGGTTTCATATTCCTTGCCTCTTTATATTTTTGAATATAATCTTTGGTAGCTAATTCCATATGATAATTCATTCCCAATATTATTCTGGCTTGAATTAATGCTTCGTTAATATTTGTATATTTCTTCTAGGACATTCCTTCTGTTGAAACTATCATTTGAGCCATTATTTCTTCAAATGATATATATATTCTAGGTAATTTACCTTCAAATACCACATATAAGGGCTTTGGTTCTATGAATTCAGGATATTATGATATAGACCTTGCCTTGGTTGATATATGGAAATATTCAGGAAGACTATTTAATATTGAAAGCATATAACCTTTATCTTCACGCTTATAATTATATTGGTACCAGAAATTATCCAATATACATTCTTGTATTTCATTGATAATTATATAGTCATTTGTCTTAAAATTATATGAATTTGGTGGGAATATTTTGAGCTTATTAGCTCCAAAGCTGAAAAAATCAATCCCATTATTGTTTGTTGATCTCTTCATCCCTGCAAAATAGATGATCGAGAAAACAAGTCAGGCAATTTATTATCCTTTTCTTTTATATGTTCAAATATAACTTTATAACCATTTCCTGTAATGATGTCTTCAAATAAAACCCATCTTCTAGTAGAACTTTTCTTACTATTAATTTGATTATGATATCTACATAAGGCTTCACAATCTGTTCTTACTATAAATTCGTTAAAACCTAAATATAGCCTAAAAGAATTTATTGCATTGATTACTACTAGGATTTCTCTATCAGTATTATTTACAGTTTTTAGCTTATAGCTTCCAGAGGCATATCTGCATATCTTTTCTTCTGACTTTGATGAGTATTTATTAGGCCTTTGCATTAATATAGCTCCCCATCCTAATTGAGAAGCATCTGTCTCAATGATAGAATAATTGTTATCTAATGGCAATTCTAGAGGTTTCAATTTTGCGACCTTATCCTTTATTAATCTTACTAATTTAATATCTTCAGAGTTAAAGTATTTCTGTCCATTCTTTCTTACCTTCGCATATAATGGTCTAGCTAATTTTGCTAAATTATCTATGTAATTTCTAGCATAATTTACTATTCCTAAAAATTGTTGTAAAACTTTTTTTTATCATTCATAGCATCTGGGAACTGCAAAATCTTTTTAGCAATATGCTTTTGTAAATATATTTTGCCTTCTCCTATTTCATGACCAATGAAATTAATTTTTTCTTTAAAAATTTCCATTTTGTTTTAGATAATATTAAACCATTTTGCTCTACCTTTCTAAAAAATATCTCAAGATGATCAATGTGTTCTTTATAAGATTTTGAAAATATTAGCACATCATCTATATATACTAATATGAATTCTTGATTTTCATTGAAAATATTTTGCATTTTTCTTTGGAATAATGCAGGTGCATTTTTTAATCTAAGAGGCATTACAAGCCATTCAAAATGCCCCTGAGGACAAGTAAATGATGTCCATTCTATAGATTCTTGTGCCATTTTTACTTGCCAAAATCCAGCTTTTAGATCAAATTTAGAAAAATATTTGCTTCCTTGTATTTTATTAATCAATTCTTGTTTATTTGGAATATTATAAGCATCGTCTATGGTGTTATCATTTAGCCTTTTATAATTAATAACCATTCTTGACTTACCTCTAACTATTTCAGGATGATTTCTTACAATAAAAGCAGTTGACCTATGCGGACTTCTGCTTTCTCTTATTACTTTTAACTTTAATAGTTCTTCTATGTGCATTTTAAATTCTTCTATATCCTTTGGAGTAGCTTCTATTGGACATGTCTTGATTATATATTCTGGATTTATTATGTTTATTTTACATATGATAGAATTTTTATCCCAATGTTTTATAGGTATTTCTCCAATTATTTGGATATCTTCTAATCTTTGGACAATCTTTTCTATATCTTTTTTGGACTTTATATCTCTATACCAATTAGGTGCAAGTGATTGTAACCCAATGCAATCTACACAAGAATTTTCTATATAATATTCTTCTATATTTGCACTAAGCTCATCCTTTACTTTTATTTCAGGGAGAGTTTTGTTTTTATGATCAAAATTAGAAATTTCTGAGCATTGCTGAAGCTAAGGTGTCTCACCACGCTTTCTCACTTCTGAGATATAAGGAATATTGTCTTGATATGGAATGAATGTGATTCCTTGCTCATGTATAATTGTGGTCTGAAGTGAATATTGTAAAAATCTAAGATCAATTATCATATCTTCATTTATCATTGATAAATCTCTTATCGTAATTTCATCTATTATATATTTTGTACCATTTATGTATATTTCAACGTTATATGCTAGTTGGTTATGCAGCTTTTTATTTCTCGACATATCTGTGGATATTTCGCTTTATTATCATCTATTATCTGAACTATTTCAGGACATTTTATGAAATATATATCATGGATAATTTTTTGTACATCGATCCTGTATGTACTCATGCTATTATTTTATAAGTAATATTTGGTTTTAGCTTTACCTTTATCGATTCTTATTCCTAAAACTTCTTTAAAAGGTAGCTTGACTATATATTTATTTCCAAAATTAGCTATAGCGCCATTTAACTGAATTATCCTACCCTTATTATTATCTCTTAATATTATTGTCGCTCTTTAAACTTGATGTTATCTATAATTTTATCTTCTTGTATTTTTTAGTTTTTATATGATTCTTTAAATCTTCTCGATTCTACTTCCATTGCTTCCATTGCATTATATAAGTTATGTAAACTCATCTTATATAAAGAATCTATGAAATCATTATATTGATCCGAGGCTTCGTGGTTTCTTCTTCAATGGATATTTCTTTCATTAAATTATTTTCTTCTTCATAGCTTTCTAAAAAAATTCATTTATTTCCTATTGCTCTTCTTCACTTATAACCTGTTTATTTTTAACATCATCATTTTTTACCTCTTCTTTATTACTAGATTCCTTTATCCTATCATACTTGTATTTCAATTATCTATAGCTAACTTCTTATCCTTTTTTATCTTTCTTAACCTATTTAATTCTCTAATAAAATAGAGATCTTTATCTCTTAACTTGGGCCATTCGCTTGTCCAAGAATTATTATATTCTTCTTCTACAAGTTTTAATTTATTTTCATAATATTTTATTTCACTGCCTAAATCTAATGTTTCCATAGATTCAGCTACAATATACCTTCTATTATCTTTTATATTTTTACCTTTTATTTTATCCAATAAAGTTTGAGGTTTCACATCTTTATTAACTAAGTAGAGTGTATGATCTTTTCCACCGAGGCCTTTAAATATATCCATCTTTCTGAATTTATGGCTCTAGCGGATGAAACTATTCCTAATGAAGCTAACACTAATTCTTTACTTCTTTCTTTAGTATCTATTTTATTCAAGATCTGGACTAACAATTGAAGGATAGTATTATTCTGTCTTATTATTACTTTAGAATTTTCTTTAGGTGATTCGTAGTTTGAAAAGCCAATAGGACGCTCAAGATATTTTTCTGTTTCTTGCAAAACCTTATTATATTCTGTCATATAATTATGAGAGGACCAACGTTTTAATTTCTTCTAATAAATTCTTAATTTTAAAAGTTTCTTGATCTAACTACTTTAGATCTTCTAAGGGTCTTAAAACTTCTTTTCTAGTAGAACTAGACTCTAATCTCTTGTATATTAAAGAGACTTCTTCTTTATTATAATCACTATTTTGAACACTTTTACTTTGTTGAACCTTATTCTCTTCCAATATTTGTAACACTAAATTTATATTATTATATATGAGGAGATATTGGTCACTAACCGATTATGCTCTTTATGGAACTTCTCTAACTTAAATTCCAAATCTTCCCGGCTTTTGCTCCAAGTTATATAAAAATTATAAAATAGATCAACAAGCAAATTCAATTATATATATATATATATATATATATATATATATATATATATATATATATATATGTATGTATGTATGTATGTATGTATGTATGTATGTGTATGTATATGTATATGTATATGAAAATGGTATGGTACTCTTATGGAGTACGTACTCTCATCTCTCATATACTACTTAAATTGTATGGTGATACCTCTTTGTCGATTTGATTATGCTCCAATAATAATTACAAGATACTCCAAGGTGAGTTTCATGAAAATTCCATTAAATACCACTTTTTATAGCAAAATCTATGTATATACTTATACTTCTTTTATATATGAAAAAAGGTATATAGCAAAAATAAAGGGATGCAATGAAAATTTTTCAATTAAGTCAATGTGAGGAGTATCTTATAATTGATATTTAAGTATACTCAAAATGATAAAGAAGTATAATATATTCGCTTTATGGTATATTGAAGTGGAGTACATACTCCTGTGAGTACGAGTGTGTGAGTGTCGTGTGTGTGTGTGTGTATATATATATATATATATATATATATATATATATATATATATATATATATATATATATATATATATATATATATATATATAAGTCTTTTTTTCTAATTCCGAGTAGTTTTCTCACAATGTAGAGGGTATCTTATGAATCGAGTGTATGTACATGTAGTATACAGTATATAAGACCACCTAGATTATATTGACACCTTTTTAGGGGTGATATGTGTAATTGTTTAGACAAACTCTTTTTTATGTGTGAATATAAAGATATTTATAAAATACGCTAAAAACGATGAACCCTCTTACAAATTATCTGTGTAGTACACGTTGGAGTATCTTATATATTACTCCTGAAAGCAGCATGCCATGTCATACACACCAGAGCTAGCTAGTCTTATTAGTGTATACGTGTTGGCGAGCTGCGTCCGTGTTCATCCAGGGGCATGCCTGTAAACTGCACTCGAATGCATGTGTGAATCAATTCAGTGGGTGGCCAGTGTAAGACTGACAGCTAGCTGATATATACCGAGGCTAGCTAGCTGCCACCTCCACCTGCTCCTGCTCTTGAATCGAATTGAGTAGACGAACGTTGCATCAGATCGAGCCACAACGATGCAGACAAACGCTAGAATTAAACCGACCATCAACTCATCTGCAGCAAGTTTCCCAACAAACCAACTGCACCGCACGCGCGCGCGCGTTGAACAGCACACCAACCTCGCCATGGCCACCGACTCGAACACGACTGCCATCAATTCAATTCCTTCTCAGTTCCCTCCACAGGCCACAGCACAGCTGGCTAGCCATGAATTAGTGATGAACACATTGCGAATTTGCAATGGTACACGTATTGGATTTGCATATACGGGCTTCAGATGTGAGCTTAACCAATTTGCTAACCCCTTATTACAAACTGATCAAAATGTTTGAAGCTTGAGGCTGATTTCTTTTTCTTTTCCAAGGCCAACTTGCCCATGCATGTTAAGATGACTTCAAGCCTGGCCTGACGTCGGGTTATCCAGTTGTTAGCTGCATGCATGCGCAGTACTACAGTACAGGTCACAGCTGGGAGGCTAGTGGATTCACTGGCTTTCAACTTCACCAGAGTACCTGACACCATGCCCTACTTGTTTGTCGCATCTACTTGCTTTGGAATCAATCTCGCGCGTCTCAGCATTACTATATACATCTCCCTCTGTCGCGTCATTAGCTCAACTGCACCAATATGATGTGCCTACTGACTACTGACCGTCGTCCCACAATGTTCGACCATGAATACAGGTAAATCTGTGCGAGATGGTCAGATTGCTTGAATAATTCGATCGATCTAGTACAAGAAAGAGCTACAGATTAAGAGAAATTTATTGGGTAAGATTTTAGCCAATCAAATTAATCTCCCTGAACATTGCTAACTTGCTACTAATGTACTTAGTTACAAAACATTTTATTCTCTTCCCTGTGAAATTCGGAGCATTTTATCTGAACTTCAAATACCCACAGATATCATATAACTTCTCCCATAGTACTGTACATCACATCTTGGAACATAATGTAACCTAATATAATCCCGATTTCAGACACAAAAGAAAGTAGTGACAATCCGACCAATCTTTCTCAGTAGCTGAATCTATAATCGCAAACACTTAATTAGTATGGGCGACGGGTCACCAAAATATAATTTACTTGTTTCTTCGACCTTCTTGCGCGCATGCCTCCTCAAGAACAAGAAGAAGAAGAAGAAGAGGAAGGAGCGGCATCAGGACCCGCATGGATGACGCCACCACTGCCGCCGGTGCCTTCTTTCGGGCTACCAGGCGGCGTAGGTCCTTTTCTCTTTGGCTTCGTCGTCGTCCCGCCGCCGCCGCCCCTGGGAGCACCGGGGCGTCCCTTGGGAGCGGCAGGCCTTCTTCTCGCCGCCGCCGACGCAGCCGCTCCCTTCTCCTGCGCATTCGCGGCCTTCTCGCCCTGCTCCGCATCTCCTCCTTGACACGCACCGGCAGTGCTGGGTGCTACTTGCGGTGGATACTGGCAGCTGGAAGAAGAATAATGGCGGTGCAGCTGGAGGAGGCCCAAGAAGCAGTATTGTCGAGCCGGCGGCCGGCGCGACAGGAACTGCAGCGACGGCGGCGGCCGTCGTGGGATGAAGGGCGCCAAGGAGGCCATGGCCATGGGTGCCTACCTTCCTAGATGGATTCCTCTCGGCTCGGCTCGGGCCGTTTTGGTGTGCTGGATGTATGGGAATGGATGCAGCTGGTGATCAGTTGTCTGGTTCTTTGGTTCGTGGTCAAGCTGGTGGAGAACAACGAGCGAGCGAGCGAGCAGCTCTATTTGTAGTACGAGCGGGGCAGGACGGATAGGAAGTTTGTTTTATTGATTGATTGTCCTCTTCTCTTCTATCTATGAGTAAATAATAAAGCGTGCTTCGTTTTGGTACAGTGATGATCGACGAGTTGCCCTGCTTTAATTTCCAAGGTCAAGTCATGTTTCTGCCCGTGTAGCTAGCAGAAAACTAGTCTAGGTAGTACTTTTGATCCGGTGATGACCCGACGGCCTGGCTTCCACTGGGTACGCCGGACGACGACCGCAACAACCACCACTGTGTTCGCGCCATCCGACATGTAGGACGGTCAGCTATTTTATTGCTTGGAACCAGGGTTTTGAAAATCGGTTTTGAAATTTTACCGGATCATCGATAGAGCCGATAGAACCGATGTTCGAAAATTTTCGACAGATTTTGACTGAAAATTTCGAACCAAAATTTAAAATTCAAACAAATTTCTACTAAAAATCGATGATAGTATGAGCTTGGGGATATATATGCTATGAATAAAATGGCCGACATACCTAGTGAAATAGTCGTAGATTTCTGGTCTCATTACCCAAGAGCCATGGGAAAAGATGAAGAAGATGGAGCGGCAGTCGGCAGTCGGCCGGCTCCGCCACGGCGTTCACGATGGAGCGGCACAGGTCCAGCGGCACCTCGACGCCGAAGAGGCCGGCGCGGTACTACGACCGGAGCATCTGGTGCCCCTCTCGCTAAAGATGGCCGCCGCGATGCCGTTCGCGACGCCATGGAGGCCCCGGGAGGCCAAGTGCTGGTGGAACCGGAAGAGGTGGCCGTGGAGAGGACAGAGGGGGAGCAGCGGAGGGCGGTGGCACAAGAGAGGAGCGGGGGGGAGGCGGGGTCGGGGAGGGGGAGGTGGTGGAGGTCGGAGGAGGACGGGGTGGTGGGGGAATTGGGGATCGAGTTCTTCAGCCGGCCGTGAGAAATGAGAAGGGGCGAGATGAGAGAGGCTGAATGGGCTGCGAAACGAGAGAGGCCGAATGGGCTACGAGACGTGGGCTTCATTCAAATTGGACCGAGAATTTCGGGCCCGGTTTGTACTTGTACCGGAGGACGCCGGCAGAAAGGATATTTCCGATTTTTGGCTGAAAATCGGCCGAAAAAAAACCCTGCTCGGAACCGGACCTCAAGCCTGGGAGCCGCCCCTTGCCTTTTTCACTTGTTTCCAAGAGGCTACCTCATGCTTGGTACTCCTCTTGTTGCCCCATCGCGGATGCCCTTAAAAACTTAAGCAGTTGATCATGAACAAACCGAACGAACGGCTTAGATCTCTCAGATTAAGCACTGAGCGAACGGGTACGCACCATACAATTAAATGAACAGGTATGGACTGATTACGTAATATAATGACTAGGAAATATTACAACACATCCACAGCAAGCATATATCACTCGACGGCTGGGAGGCTCAAGTTGCAACTATTTAAGGGCGTGCGTGGATTTTAATCTCACGTTCGTACAGGCAGACCCAGTGTGAACTCTCGCTACCAAATAGCTCAACTAATGCAGCAGTTAAACTTAACACTAAGAAGAAACGGCAGATCAATCAATCAAACTGGATCAGCATATGCAATTTGCTTACGGATTGATCGAGTTGAAATTAAATACTAGTCGTTTTAGAATATGTGTTGGTCAAACCTAAAAATATTTCACCATTAATATATAAAGAATTACTAAGAGTGACAACATGGCATTGGTATAACTAGATCTATCATGAAATATACTTTCATAATACATAATTATTTTTATTTGAAGCAATATATTTTCATATAAATTGATGATCAAAAAGTTATCTTAGAGACCGTACCAATGTCAAGATGACTTACATTTGAATTATGTACCAGCTAAGTAGTACTGGGTATACATTTCAAGAACAGCGGGCGTTGGTTGGAGGGTTTAACCAGTCAACGTTGGAGCAGTAGTATTTGCTAGCAGATGGTGTGTTCCGTTTGGGAGTTGTCGGATCTGGCCATGGCAACGAGGGACGGCGTCGTACCGGCGGACGTACGCTGTCCCTCGCTCCTGGACCGTTGGATCGGGCGCGCTCGTTCCCATCTGGCCGTTCGTTGCACGCCACTGGTTTTCTTTTCAGAATACAAAAATACATAGTACATCAGTTCGAGCTATATCAAATATAGTAGAGAGTTGTGCTTTCAGAGGGGTTAGTACAAGCCAACCAGTCAACTGGAAGTTACAAATGTTGATCCGGTTTTAATAAATGCTTTGGTTGATTCCATCATTTGGTTGCAAATTAAGTTACATGCACTACTATAAAAAGGCTAATACTAGACGCCTCATCATAGACGATCACATATGGTTTTACCAGTGCGGCCGTCTCTATTACTAGAAACGCTCAGAATCGTCTGTGATGAGCTAATATCACAGACGATTCGTATTAAGAACCGTCTGTGATATGACGATATATCACAGACGGTTCGTATCATAAACTGTCTGTGATACTTTACAGACGGTTTGTATTAAAAACCGTCTGTGACTTGGAATTTTCCTTACTCTCTTATTTTACTATGGCTTGGAATTTTTCTTACTATCTAATTTTGTGTTACCTAAGGTCAGAGCGCCGCTGGAGGTTTTCGGTCGTCTCTCCTTCCTTGCCGACGAGCTCAAGTCGAACTCGGACAACATGCAAGAACAGCATGTGATATGCTGGTGAGGTGCAGAGATGAGCTCACAAGACCAATCCAAGAAGCTGATGAGTTCTTCAGGAGCTTGGAGGCACAGATGGTTTCTAGCTAGTTTAACTTTGTAACTTTATTCTTTTTTTTTCCATTCGGAGGGGGATGTTGTAAAACCTTTTGGTTTCTCTTTTCTATAATGTGTTTGTCATCAGAATTTTAATTGGATTTTAGTTGTCTTGCTAGAGGTTGCATATGGAAACTACTGTCCAGTAATTGATTAGTTTGGCTCAAAATCTGAATTTTTTTGCAATAGAAAAAACTACACAGACGGTTCTTTCTTATTCAGAACCGTCTGTGATAACTTTTTTCACAGACGGTTAAAAAACGGTCTATAATGATCTCATGTCATCATATACCCATAAAGTTAGACGGTTCAGAAAACCATCTGTGATGACGATTTTGAGCCGTCCATGATGACCTTTTCTGTAGTAATGATGCATAGAAACAAGACAATCAAACGCCAAGGATCGGTCCGGTGGCCCGATGGTGGGAGCGAGAGCCTTCGTTCATACCCACCCAGGTTCGATACGCGGTCTGCCTTATTTAATGGGAAAACATGTGTCTGTGCTCCGTAAGGTCTTAGAGCCTCCGCAAATTTTCTAGCGTGTAGTGGACACGCATTTGTAGGGTTTATGATGTGTGTCACTCTTAAAAAAGGACCAGTGTGCATCAAACGATGCAACCAATCGTATCCTCGCATGCGTACGTGATACTCCCTCTGTTTTACATATTTGTTTCAAAATACAAGGTGTGCATGTGAATTTATTGATGTTTTTCCTTGTCTACCCTTATTTATCACATCGTCTCTCTCCTGCGTTTATAAGCAACCCTCTCACAAACTATTCTCTCTCACAGTTCTAAGGTATTTATACCATATGTTGCATAGTCATTTCCTCTAGTCTTTCTCTTGGTTTTACAGACTTTTTAATCTTGTGCCTAGCCAAAATACGTCTTATTGTTACGAAACCTAGTTATGGACCAACAACTAAACGACCCTGGAGGGCCTTCACCCCTATAGGCTATATATTTGAGGACCCCTATGTACAACAGGCATATAGATGAATAAAGATCTTGGATCCTCCTCTATACACCTGTCTCCATCTTGCTCCTATTATGTTCATATGATTGCTATTGTATGGATTGATCTACGAGTTAGCAACTCGACGACTATCGAAATCTCAACACTTATAAAAAGAAACGGAGGGAGTAGCTATAGGCCAAACGTGCTACTGCCGCAGGCGTTCGTCATGCACTCGCCAGCTTGGATTAGATTCCACGTCAACGCATGCGTGGATCCACACCTACTACAAGCTAGTGTGAACTTGACTGTATACGTATGTGGATGCATGAGAGAACAAAAAATTAATTAAGAAGCGTGTTTAGTTTAGGCACAAAGAATATGTCTTTTTTCTATGGTCAAACTATAGCTTAGCTATTGTTGGATTGCACGGGAGAGAGAGAGAGAGAAAGAGTTATTCGATATGATCGACATGGTCAAATTAACTAAGAAGCTTGTTTAGTTTAGGCACAGAGAATGCGTGCTGGGACTAGTTATTCCAACGTACGTACGATTCAACGGCGTGGATGCACACGTTGAAGATGGGTGACAGCGAGGTAGCCGAGGAGGAGGTCCTACACCTTGTACTCGTGCCCGAAGGAGGTCTTCTCGAGGGAGGTGCATGATTTCGCAGAACAATTATAAATGTTAGTTCGGTTGATTATTATTACTATAAATTCAAATTATGTGTCAATATTGTAACTCTGATGAGTTGCAATATGTGATTCTAACCAGGGGCACTCCTATTACCCTCGAGTTTTGTCTTGCATTTTTGACCTAACACTACCACAGAAAAAGCCTTCACATACGGTTCAAAAACACTATCACAGACGGTTTCGTGAGCCGTCTGAGTTTATGGGTCAGTAATAACATAAGGTCATCACAGACGGTTTTCGAACCGTCTGTAAAACATAATATTTACAGACGGTTATTAACTCAAAACCGTCTGTGATAGTAGACTATCACAGACAGTTTCATCTATAAACCGACTATCACAGAGACGGTCTCATCTACAAACCGTCTGTGATATTCTTTTGCATTGCTAAATCTATTTCTGTTTATTGGCTAGCCTCAGGAAATGCTAGCCATGCCCTCTGAAACAAGCACATCCAATTCGCATTCATTTCAGAAGCACATCAAATTTGCTTTCATTTCAGAAACAATCACATCCAATTCACAAATCAATTAACTAAAATTAACCATTAATGTACATTTACACACATGTACCATCAAGTTCAATCTACACTGTGGAAACTCCCATCTAGATTTATGACCTGACTGTTCAGGAATGACGCAAGGTGTGATCGAACTTTTATGAGCTCACTCCTGTGAAAGAGGAAAAGCATGGTCAGGGAGAAATAATGCACCTAACAATCTTATATATTGTCGAAGAGTAAAGACTTTACAATCAGCTAGTAAATAATCGAGGAGTAGCTGAAATGATAGCAATTTGCAGGAACCAAAAGTAGGCAAGAGGTACTAAAATATACGAAGTAGCTGGGGACATGTTTAGGACATGAGATAGCTGATCAGACATGAGATTATGCATGATTATTTACAGGGTTAAAGTACCAATTTGCCAATGTTTTACACTGTACTTCACAGATAAGACTATCCAGTACCTGCAAATCACTGGGTAGAATACTGTACATAGAGATATAAAGGAAGCTAATGTTTTGGTATGTGATTGCAGTTTTCTTTTATCTTTATCTCAGATTCTTGAGTTACATACTCTGAACGCATAATCTTTTTTTTTATCTTTGTGTCATACATTAATAAAATTCTATAATTCTATAGAGCTACATAAAGATCTCTATCTGCATGTAGCAGATTTTGGACTGTTCATGCACCAGAAGGATACTAAATTTGTTTCAGTTGCATATTGGATATCTTTTGGCGAGCCTACTGGTTGTTTCTATAAAAAGAATATGATTGGGACACTAATTTACCTGCCAACAAAAATTCTGAGAAAGGATATACAGAAAATTCATATGTATATAGATTTGCAATATCTATCAAGTAAGATATGTCCCTTTTGGAATAACGTAGCATAGCACTATATGCTTCAATGTCTTTGTCATAGAACTACACTACATAAACATGATCAATTCTATCATCACCAGTCAATGGTAGCATAGGCCACAAAGCTAGCACAGGAAAAACTCTCTCGAGAGGTATATGTTACAAAAAAATATTGTCATATGACAGTGTTTGTTGCATAACACATCTATTAATAGGGCAACTCAAGAGTAGCTAACTTTGCAATTATAACCATTTATAGGAATAAATCATGTAAACATGTAAATATAGCGAATGAAATGAATAAGAACTTACTCTTATTCACTCGATGAACTACCTAACTGCGATTGTTGGCTCTTTCATGGCTGTGTAAAGCACACGCACTGCCAACTATTTCATCACCCTGAGGATCAATACTATCTACTATCTGCCTCTATAAATACACTGCATCATCCAACAAGAAACAGAAAAATGAATAAAAATTCGCAAAGCAAGAGAACACTACCATGTATAAAGAGGGCAAAAGATCGAGTCCCTGTCACAGCAGGAACTACCACATGATATACACCGCCTTGAGTGCGAGTGGGCGGAGCGGCAAAGGTGTCGCCGGCTTGAGCAGGAGCGGTGTCGTCACATAGGACCAGGGGCGGGGGCGAAGGAGAGCAGGGAGTGGGAAGCGTGAAGGGGGGAAGGGGCAGGGAGCGATGGTGGTGGGCACGATGGGGGAGGTGACGGGGATGAAGGCAGCGTGGGGGCGCAAGGGAGTGGGGGGAGGGGGAACAAGTTTCGCGGGTAAGGCGGAGTCAGCTGCGCGGAGAAAGGAGCACACGGTGGCGGGGCAGGGGAAGACAAATCTACGATGCTGAGAAGAGCAAGTGGCAGTGGGGAGGGAGAGCGAAGGGGCGAGGGCTGGAAGAGGGAGGGAGCGGCAACGCCGGGGGAGCGAGGCCGATGGGGCGGCGGGGGAGCGAGGACGATGGGGGTGACGGGGGAGCGAGAGCGAGGGAGGGCGCCGACGCAGCGGCTGGAGAGGGTGGGCGGTAGGGAAGCGGCGAGGGGAGGGGAGCGGTGGCACGTGACGGATCGAGAGAGGACGCGCGGGGAGAGCAAGGAAGAGAAGCAGCAAGGGGAGGGGAGTGGCGGCCCGTGACGGATCGAGAGAGGACACGCGAGGAACGGGATGAGGATGAAGATGAGGATGAGCTGATGTGGTTTTAGTGAGTTTGCGACGTGCAACGTGGGCCTCACGAGCGCATCTCATTCCCATGATGCGATCCGACGGCAGGCGGCGTGGACGCGAGATCTGTGAATCGACGGCCGGAGCGGTGCAGGCGTAGATTTGATGGACCACAATTTCTGGGCAACGTGGCAGGGCCGCTGAGCCCCCTTTCTTCCAAGAATTAAGTTTAGTAATGTTTTCGCTGCCGTTTTGATGTCCATCCGTTCTCGAGGTATTTTTCGGTTGTGTTCTAAAATGGTTTGCACGGCTTTTTATGTGAGGTTTTTTATGGTATTATTATAAAATGATTCGCACTTGTCCAAGCCATATTAAATTGAAAATATCTGAAATCAAATTCTATATAGATATTGAAATAATTTTTATTATATTAGAAAAAATTGATTTGGGAATGAGAGGTAAAAAAAAAGTTCAATAAACACCTATAGTCCTATTACCTATTATACATTTCTGGAAGAAAGTCTGAGCCCTCGCGCATCTACATCATCAGAAAAAGGCGGAGTGTCGGATCGTGCTTCGGCGGGCTTTGGGCCGTCCAATCGGCCACTCGCGCGCGTGGATCTGCTCAGCGTCGGATTGCGTTTCCAAGCCGTTCGATCGAGCAGGCGCCGTCCGCTCTGCTCGCCCGCTGCTTAGGGCTACCCTCTCGAGCTCTCTCCCCGGCCGCTGCCTCACTGCCTCCCCTCCCATCCATCCCCTCTCCTTTCCCCTCCATCGCCCTTCTCCGCCGACGAAGCCGCTCCCTCCCCTTCCTCCCCCGCTGCCCCTTCCCCTTTCGCCCTCCGTCGCCCTCTCCGTCGGCGACGCCGCTCCCTCCCTCTTTCTTCCCCGCCTCCCCTCTCCCACGCTGCCGCCTCGCCAGCTCCTCCTCCTCCCCGCTGCCGCTTCTCCTCCTCCCTCCCACGTCGCCTCCCCTCCCATCCATCCCCTCTCCTTTCCCCTCCACCGCCCCTCTTCGTCGACGAAGCTACTCCCTCCCCTTCCTCCCCCACTGCCCCTTCCCCTTTTGCCCTCCGTCGCCCTCTCCGCCGGCGACGCCGCTCCCTCCCTCTTTCTTCCCCGTCTCCCCTCTCCCACGTTGCCGCCTCGCCAGCTCCTCCTCCTCCCCACTGCCGCTTCTCCTCCTCCCTCCCACGCCGCCTCCACTCCCATCCATCCCCTCTCCTTTCCCCTCCACCACCCCTCTCCGCCGACGAAGCTACTCCCTCCCCTTCCTCCCCCGCTGCCCCTTCCCCTTTCGCCCTCCGTCGCCCTCTCCGCCGGCGACGCCGCTCCCTCCCTCTTTCTTCCTCGCCTCCCCTCTCCCACGCTGCCGCCTCACCAGCTCCTCCTCCTCCCCGCTGCTGCTTCTCCTCCTCCTTCCCACGCCCGTCGCTCTGCCTCGCGGCTGAGCACGCCGTCCTCTCCAGCGTGTGCTTTTCTCCCCTCCAGATCCCCTTTTGCGCCGTTGAGCACTGTCACCGCAGCCTATCTCCTCTCCCTCCTCGCGCTCAGCGCGCAACTCGGCGCGTGGTCCGACCTCTCCACGGTGAACTCTGCACACACCTCCCTCCTGCTACGCTCCGGCTCCGTCGCGTTCCTCTTTACCACCTCCTACGCCAGCAGTGCCTCGCCGACCCCGCCACCACCTCTGTGCCATCTTTCTCTGCCAGCGCCGCGCGTAGCTTTGCTGCCGAGCATGGCCTCGTGGTGCGCGCCGTCGCAGTACGCGTCACTGATGCCGCCAAAGCCTTCCGCGCCAGCATCGACGCCGGCGCGCGTCCGGCCTTCGTCCCCACTGAGCTCGGCCGTGGCTTTGGCCTTGCAGAGATCGAACTCTATGGCTTTGAGTTCTTGGCGCCCCTACCACCAAACTACTATGACGGTGTGCAGTAGCGCGCCGGAGACATGCTCTCCGAGGCGCAAATTAAGAAGTGGCGAGAGCTGGGAGTGTTGGTGGACAGGGATGACCAGGTTGTATTACTCCAAATCTTTACCGAGCCAGTGGGAGATAGGTAAAAATAAAACCTTTTTCAGCGTTTCCATTATGATTTGAGTTCTACATTACATGATGCACGCAGATGAATAGTCCCACAATTTTAGATTTGTAGTCAGCTAATGGGTTGATTGCATGGGTGTAGTGCACAAAGGTATCAAACATTAGGATACATGAGTCATGATAGTGAGTGCCATGATCCTATCGAAACTTTTCTCAATACATGATGCATCTTTGTAAAGACTATGACAACGTCTCCAAGAAAGAAAGAAAAAGATTGTGGCGACTAAAAGGGAATAAATATCCATGTGCATAGTGAAAAGAAAATATATGACGGTGTGTGGTGGTGTGCTGGAGATGTGCTCTCTGAGGAGCAAATTAAGGAGTGGCAAGAGTTGGGAGTGCTAGTGGACATGGATGACCAGGTTGTGTTACTCCAAATCTTCACCGAGCCAATGGGAGATAGGTAAAAATGAGACCTTTTTCAGCGTTTACACTATGATTTGAGTTCTACATTACATGATGCACGCAAATGAATTGTCTCACAATTTCATATTTGTAATCAACTAATGGGCTGATTGCATGGGTGTGGCACAGAAAGGTATCAAACATTAGGATACATCAGTGCCATGATCCTATTGAAGCTTTTGTCTCAATACATGATGCATCTTTGTGAAGACTATGACAGCGTCTCCAACAAACAAAGAAAAAGATTGTGGCAATTAAAAGGGAATAAATATCCATGTGCATAGTGAAAAGCAAATATATGTTGGTTCTTGCAAGCGTATCCCAATTCCCAATTGGTGATTTGGTGGCATGCTGTAATACACAGTCATAGATGGTTATTCACACTTTCATTTTGATGTGTAGATCTAGAGCAATGCTTAGTGCTTTTTGCCAACTCCATGAGCATAAATCAGCAAGGCTATTGGTAACAACTTCAGAGTAATCAATGAAACTTTAGGT
The DNA here is from genome assembly GCA_036346405.1 of Phyllostachys edulis. Classification (NCBI taxonomy): domain Eukaryota; kingdom Viridiplantae; phylum Streptophyta; class Magnoliopsida; order Poales; family Poaceae; genus Phyllostachys; species Phyllostachys edulis. The sequence goes on along the minus strand of CM070560.1, from coordinate 11,140,200 downwards.
TCAGGAGGCAGTATTTGTGTTCTAATTCAGTAATTTCTTAATTCTTTTCCCCTGCATCATGATGAACGAAAGCCTTTATTGACCGAGTTTGATTCACAAGACTTCGCTACCGATGCTAATCCAAATAAGATTCAAATGAGCTGCAACACCAATTGGTGGTTACAAAATAACAATAACTACCATAAGATATTTAAGTAGGAAGCAAGGCCTTTTATAGTTTCCGTGTCAATTATTTGCATAATATACTCTTACAAATAATTTAAAATCATGGTATACATCCCGATGCAGGTGAATTTCAAACAGCGTTCTTCTGTTGTATTACTATTACTTATGACATGTTTGCAAAATCTGCATTTGTTGTCTCTATTGTGTTTTTATTTGGCTAATTCGTGGGTTGACTAGGTCTTTTTAGGTTGGCTAATTGTCTCCTGAATTGATTTAGCCACCGAAGAGGGAAGGAGAGGTGGGTGGTCGATGATCCTACACGACGCCGAGTTCCACCTCCTAATAAATGCACTGACTTATCAAAACAGAAGTCCCAGTTGGACAGATCTGTCCACATCGAGAGATGTTGTGGTGAGTTTTTAGTTTCGTTTCGGTTGTTTAACTTGCCACTGTGATGACTGACTCTGTGGATGCCTGAAGTGATTCTGTTTATCTTTTTGTAATGTGATTTTTGACCCTCATGACAACTGGACACTTAGCACCATTCTTACACCCAGCGACTACTCTAATGACAGTGTACGCAGACCATGTGTATCGTCTATCATTCGCACATACGGTTTCTTTCGCTACACTTTGTCAAACACTGCTGTAGACTGAGTTTCAATTGGTGACCTCTACACCTCCGCATTGCTAGATGTGTTACACCTTCAAATGCTTTGCTTAGCCTACTTCTTTTAAATTGTTGTGTATAGAAACTCCATCTATGCATAGAAACTCCATCTATGCAGTCTCTTTTGGCACATACGAATACTTACAGCACTTAGAAAATTGCTCACTGCATTACCGCATTCTTTCCTTTCTGTTCGTTAAATATTAGCGGTTCATTTTAACAAGATCTGTGCGTGCTACCATCAGATGCATAATCCTGCCTCTTTGACACTGATGTATATATATCGCCAATAGATATTTTATTTACAAAATCTTAAAGAAGGCTACAATAGCAACTACAAGCTATCCTTTTTATTTGTTAACTATTGATTGCTCTGTTTGTTGCTATGTTTTCTATATCTACACAACTTTCTGCCATAGAACACAACTTATATTGCCTTACAATCAACTGAGCCATAGATATATACAGACCTACACAGACCAACAATAGTCGATTACGACTTTAGAATCTTTGCTTTCCCTACCTTTTTTTCCATGAGTACATACGTACCATGTGTATATATAGTTAATTTTGCCATTTAGAAAATTACTCAATCCATTGCTGCAGCCTCTTTTCAATGTTAGATACTTACTCATTACTACGATTATTTGTGTTGTTTAAAAGATTAATATCACCATTGCTGCAGCCTCTTTTTCCTATCAAATACTTGATCATTTCTCATTTTTTTGAAATGTTCGTTGTACCTGACTCGTTTCCTATCACACACTAGATCTTTATTTTTTTAGATACATTGTCTCACTGATCTCTCTTTTTTCTGCAGCGACAATTTGTTAGACAATAGATGGTGTGTACTCTACTTTCTTAGATTAATCCAAGCAACTGACAATGGATAGTTTTTGTCAAAGTTTCTCACCGTTGGCACTACCACAAAGGATCAGATACCGGTCCTATAGAACACACTGATTTAGTCCTTCTCGATGAACATGTCATATTCAGATCTCAATCAATAACCCTATGACAGTACTAGCTTAGTTCCATGTATACTTAGTTTTATGATATTTTAACTCAAACCCTTTTCTTATAGGGCAATCATATGTATGTGGAGATAAGTCTTGACAACGTTTCTCGGTTCGGGCCTTTGCTGGAAGAAGGGGAGGTGTATGAGTTAAGAAAATTCATTACTATGCATGCCAGTCTTCTTATTCATGACATAGTTATATAAGCTGATTGTTGCATTTGAAAGCTGGTAGCACTTCGGTACTTGCTCATTATGCTACCATCATTAAGGCTGAAAATGTGTGCTAATAGAAGGATTGTCTACACTAAACAATTATGGATTCCTTGGCTTGTGCTAGAATTCACTAAATCTAGTGGTGTATATTTTTACACTTTTCTTTGTTGTCAGGTGATTTCAACATGCTAAAACATATTCAGAATTTTTATACGCTGAGTATGTTCTGAACAAAGGTACATGTGTATTAGCCCTAGGTTTTACTGTTTCAACCTTTCTATTAATACAAGTTACATTTTTGTTAGAATTACTTAACCAGAACCCAGTTTTGATCCAATTGGTTGCTTTGCTCCTCCACTAATGTTGGTAGCCTGTGCAGGTATAGGCAAGAACCTCCTATGTCATGGTCCGCCATTACTAATCCTTTGGGCATTTTTGTCATATGGATGTTTGTTGGGTATATAATTTGTGCTGCATGGTCTCGGTATGACAACATTTCAGAGGATTGTAGAAAGTTGGAAGAGCTCAAAACTCAAGCAGAAGCTGCTGATGATGCGAAGTCTCAGGTTTGACACATATTTGGGTGCTTTCAGTTACTAAGGTTTCTTGCATGCATATGGATTATATGTTTATATCAACTTTTTTATTTGCAGTTTCTTGCGACTGTATCACATGACATCAGAACACCTATGAATTGCGTCCTTGGTACTAATTTGTTCTTTTTGGTACCTACATAATATCCAATCCAATGGTGTGCCAATCTAAGAATCCTACCTTTCCATGTAGGAATGCTGGACATGCTTTTGGGGACAGATCTAACTCTAGCTCAGAAGCATTATGCTTAGACTGCTCGGATGTGTGGCAAAGCATTGATAACACTGATAAATGATGTCCTTGATCGAGCAAAGACCGAGGCTGGAAAGTTGGAACTTAAGACAGTGCCTTTCGACTTGTGTTCTCTCACGGATGATGTGATCTCTTAGTTTTCTTCATAGTAAAGAGAGAAGCGCATTGAGGTATCTTACTATACATTTATAAAGTACGAAAAGTGGTTTATATGCTCTCATGGTCATAGTAGATATGGACTGCTTTTAACCCTTATTTGTCGCTGAGCAACCAACAAATAATGCAGTTCCACACATGCCAGCTTGCCAATCTTTCCTATATTTCCTTTCCAGTAGCACATTCTTTCCTAATCTTTTGCTAATTGCTGCAGCTTACAGTGTTTGTATGTAATGATGTTCCAGAGGTTGTTATTAGGGACCATCATGTTAGTTCTTCTCTCCGTTCGCTTTACATTTGCTTCTTAATTAGTTCAACGGGGTTTTCTATGATGGTTCCAATATGGGATTCTATTATTGTTTCGTTTGCATTACCTGCAAGTTCTCATTGAAATATCGTCCCCCCCCCCCCAAATGAGAGGTATATATGATGTTCCAATATGACACTGCATCTAAGATTATTATGTTAGTTATATTCTATTGTGAGATATAGATTATTTTGTCCCAAAAATGAGAGACACATGTGCTGCTCTAGTATGTCACTATCTCTAAAATTACTCTGTTAATTATGCTCTTTTGATATTCGTTATATTCATCTTTTGTTTTGTGAAGGTTTGTCTTATGCGGTATGGCACATCGAATCCTAATGTTCAAAAAGAAATAAGTTCGGTTAAAACTTTGTCACACACGTACAACATCCACATCCGCGTCAGTTGGCGCGGGTGGCATTCTAGTTTTAGGACATAGGTGAGGTGATTATGGCGATGAACGCGCACATCTCATGCCGGAATTAATTAATGTACTGTACTACTTGCCAAGTGCACTCGCCAGCTAAGCCGTCAATTCTACAGAAATGTACACACGTATTGGACCAGCTGTAACTTTGACCACGTACCAAAGTCGTCAAGTCAGCATGCATGACAGCTCCAGGAAATGACAGAACGGTGACCTAAATTAGTTATATTTATCAAGTTAGAGCAGTTTGCCAACTCATTAAAATAGTAGCAATTTTCTTTTCAGAATACAAAAATACATAGTACATCAGTTTGAGCTATATCAAATATAGTACAGAGTTGTGCTTTCAGAGGGGTTAGTACAAGCCAACCAGTCAACTGGAAGTTACAAATGTTGATCCGGTTTTAATAAATGCTTTGGTTGATTCCATCATTTGGTTGCAAATTAAGTTAATGGAGACGACACATACAGGGCAAGAAAAGAGTGAAGTTGTTGATGCCTGCCATTTATCTCTGCTCCCCTGGCCTAACCAAATAGATCTTTTCAGCCTAATTGGCATCTCTCCTAACTTCGACTAACTAAATAGTTCTTTTCAGCCTAATTGGCATCTCTCCTAACTTCGCCAAACTCACATCACGTGCACTGCAGCTGCAACAAGTATTCACTTGGCATGGATATTGAAGGACAATGACTCTCGCTTAAACCACATGACAGCTACACGTATCTCCCAATTCTTGACGAAGTGGACCCAACCATCCAGGCTCCAACCACGGGCTGTTATCCTTGAGTACGGTCTGTTTGGTTTAGACCCAGTAGATATATTAAAATTTTGGCAATGCCAAAACCTAGGTAAAGCCAAAATTTAGACAAAAAAAAGTGTTTGAATCGTAGCCATACTAATTCATAGGCAATGCGGAAATTGATGTGTTTGGATTACAGTCATACCAAAATTGTGAGTATGTCAAAAACAGATGAATCGTAGTCATACCAATTCATCTGTTTTTTTGGCACCAAAATATGTCAACATGGATCACGCACAGACCAGAACGAGCTCCAACAACTCCCACCCTCACATGTCGAAGGAACCACAACCAGCTGTCGTAATTCTCACCTTCGACGAATGCGATGGCCAACGGCAGAATTTGATTGTTTCCATCAACGCCAATGGCCGTAAGGATCTGCCCCTTGTATTTCTTGGTCAAAAAGGTCCCGTTAACTAAGATCACGGGCAGCATATGCCTAAAAGCCTCGATGCAGGCACCGAAGGCTACGAAGGCCCTATGCAATATCGCAAAACCTCACGGATTTTTAGATGGCTTGTCTTTCACAGCAGTGTACATGCCTGGGTTTCTCTCCTACAGCACCTGAAGCATACGAGGAAGGTTGTCGTACACCGCCTCAAAAGACCCGAACTATCTTTTTGTAACACCCTAGTCTAAAATCCGCTCAATACCCAGCCCACCGTAGGGCGGACCGGCACACACATAGCACCCCACTTACACTTTCGTCCTCGCTTCGTGTAAAAGGATTAACCCGGATGTGCTAAGTTTGGACTCAATAGGCATTATATACTACTACAACTCACTTTAAACAAGTAATATAGGACTAATCCCACCACATGACTCCTCATGGGCCACATGAGCCGCACTACGAGTAGGCCGGGGTATTACACTTTCCAAAGCCTTCTGCTTCGCACGCAATGCCTTCGTGTAGCTAATCTTGTCCTTAAATTTCTTCTCAATAGCCACCATGATGTGCTTGGCCTCCATATCCTTCTTCTCCACTATCTCTCCATACATCAAATTGGCTATGAAGGTCGACGTTAGGTTACGATGCCTTGGCAAAACACTGCTGAGCACGCAGGAGTGCGGCTCCACCTTCGAGACAATCCAGTGAGTCTCATACTTCGGTCTATGTGCGTGCACTCGCCAAGGACAACCGGTCTTCTCGCACTTGACGGTGTACTGCTCCTAGCTAGATTTGACGACCCAAAACGTCCACTGCATGGACATAGCCCACAGCTTAATAGCATCCTGCAAAGATGTCTTATCAGCAAACATTAAGTGCAACCGAACCTCCGTGGCTTGGTACTCCCACAGTAATTCGTGCTCGTCATGTGTAGCTACACCCTCAGCGTCAAACCTATTCTATTCCTGGGAGATGGGAGCTCTGTCCTCGTCGTCCTCATGTACAGCTTCCTCTTCAGTCAAGGCCATCCGGTCATCGCTATCCATTTGACACACTATGTACTCTCTATGCTCTCCTTCATCAGCCTGACCTGTAGGCTCACCATGCGGTGACCAATCTTCCTATCCTGCATCTACCGCGTCGGCCTCGTCACGAGCAACATCCTTCGAATCCTTCGTAACACCGGCCTTCGGGTCCTCTTCTTCACCAACATGCTGGGCGCCTGAGCAGCTCCCACCACCCGGATGATATCCGTCGGCAGGGCCCTATAAGTTTCTTTTGGGCATGCTTACACAAGCAGCACACACTCGTATCCATGGCGCCGACAGCCTTCTATAAAGCCCTTCCACACAGCCGTATGCATCAGTCTTCTGAACTCCTATCTAATGTCCGTGGGACATCGGCTCCAAAGCTCTTGTATGACGACGCTGCATATCTCAGGGTCCAAGGAGAAGCTGTGGGTGAGCCAGTACATCAGATATACGATTTGTGCATTCTCGCCGTTCGAGTGTAACAGAGTGACTTACAGAAAACTGCTCATGTCAACACCGTATGGACCTTCACGAACGGTGCCATCACCGTAATGCACTTTCAATGTAGTGGGTACAGGCATGACTGATGTCTGCCTGCAAATATTTCCAATATTACAACTAGTTAGATCGCAACGCACGATACGCAAGTACTGCTACACTGTAGTTTACATTTGTACGGCCCTTCGCCTATCGTGAACAACTACACTACAGCATAGTCAAGGCGTCATTCATTCCCTAATGCAGAGGCCACAATGAACGTGCAGTATACTATTTTGATTCAACCTGAAAACCGAGCTATTCCATACCAGGCATTATCCGATTCTGGCGCTAACTTGCAATTCGAAATGCTATAAGTGGTGTTCCAGTCTTCTACAGAGCTATACCAATTACATAAGTCAATTAGTCCATACTAATTAACCTGTACTAATTAGTCCATACAAATTATTCATCCTCCTCATGCACTCGGCCAGAGTACCCACTACTACTTACCAACTTTCTAATTATTCACCGAATAATAGTCGGTCACGCATACACCGACACACCTACAATACTTCTCACAAACAGCACTACTTCTCCCTCACGGACTACTTTTTTCTCTAACTAAAGTTTTCTACCGGTGCTACTTACATATAAATTAACAACATTCTGATTTTCTACTTTTTTTCTCTAACTAAAATTTCCTACGGGTGCTACTTATACTACTATTTTAACTTCCTACGGGTGCTACTTATACTACTATTTTAACTACACAAACTATTTACTTACTACAAGATAAAAAATTTTACCTCACGGACGAATCTTTCCTCCTCTTCTTCTCCCTCTCCCTCTCCTCTTCTTCTTATCCCTTTCTTTTTTTCCCCTTTCTTTCCTCTCCTCTCCACTCTTTCTCGGCCGAGGGGGCGAGTCGTCTAACGGTTCGACGACAGATGTATAATTTTGTAAAAAAAATCGCAGGTATAATTTTGTAATCTCGAATAAAAAATGGATTATTTAAAAAAAATTCATGATATAAGCCAGTGAGTTGCATGCTTTAGCTAAGGGTGCACTCGATAAAACATGTTCTTAATCAAAACCATCTCACACGTTCATTACAAATTTAACCAAACTAAGTATGAAGGAAAGCATTATATTTATCTTTTTGGGGTACCAAACACGTACATTGTATGGAACTTTGGTTATCTTCATTTGTGATAACATGGGAAAGCTATTGGTTGTTGCACCATCGTGAAATCTCTATACATATGGAATTATAAATTACAAGATAATTTTAGGCTTAAAGGATCGGAAAATCCAGTTGCTATTTTATAAAAAAAAAATTGAGACAAAATTAGGTTCGAACACACCATTTCCCACTGAAGTGACGAATTTGGTGAAGGTATGCATGTACATGACATGCGAACAATCATTTATATTTTGGAATCACACGAACATTTGATTCAAACTACTACTCACTATCTTGTATGTCTGAATAGCGAATACAATCTAGTTAGTTACGGTAGTTTTTAAATTACATTGATTATTCTAATGTTAGTTTATATTCATCATCACATGTCACACTAAGCACAAGCAAATTGCTGAAAATTAAATGCAAAGCTCACATTTTAGGAATGCACGACCAATACAGCTTGAAGAATCACGAACACGAAATTTAGATATGTTGGACATATATCAGTTGGTCATACCTCTGCCTCCATAAGTTCCAGAAGAACATGCCTTCTTCACTTATGTTTTGTTCAGAAGTTTTATTATCCGGAAGGAGGCATCTTCTGCAAAGGAAGGAAAAGGGGAAACAAACTAAGCAAAGTACTTCAGAACATTTGGGCCAAGAAGGTGAATCCTCTCTCTCGAGCATGCTGCTCAACTTCTCACTGTTATCAACAGCGTTAAAACCCTCTATGGCTTTCGTCCTCAGCTTAACCCGTGGTCTGAATTAATTTGGGATTGCTTTCCATTCTCATCTAATTTTGAATGTTTCATCCATTTGAAAATGCCAGGGTCACCAGGATTTGTTGCAGCACAGTATATGTATAGCATGACAACACATGTAACCTGCAAAAAGAAGCTACTCATTACTCAGCAGAAAATTGTTCCACCAGGCAGGCAGTCATATTGTCCACAAATGTTATTCGTACTACATTTATGTGAAATTAGGAACTGAACTCGATTTAGGAAGACAATGCTTGAAGTGTTAATAGGAAATCTGTGACTGGCTAGCCACCTGGCGTTAATAGAAACTACTCAGAAAACAAACTCATCGAGACAATCGAATCAAGAACACATTGGAGACGAACCATATCGAAACTTCTTTTTTTGCACGAATGAACAGAAACAAAATAATCTAGCTCACATGCATCAAGGAGACTATGCAAAAGGAAGGAAGAGATGCTCACATTAGAGACGCGGAAGGAGAGTTCCCATGGGTGGAACGCGGCGGCCTTGCGGTGCGACGCCGGTGTGAGTAGCACTATGTCCTCAAACTCCTCCTATGTCGTCGCCGATGGCACAACGGTGGCGACCTCCTCCGTGTCGGCCACAGCCGCCTCAAAGCGTGTCTGGTTGCGGCACACCCTTGGGCCCTTCCACCTCGCCTTGGGCCCTCGCACGCCATCTTTAGCACCCCTTTCACCTCCGTGTCTAGCGAGGGGGCCGTCGGAGGCGATAGCCCCTCTGCTCGCCGCACCACCAACCAGACACCGAACTTCCACGCCGGCCACGGCCACGGCCACAACATCAGTGGGCATCGAAGTACTGCGTTGCTCCACCGCAAAACTCTGGCCAAGAAACCTCCGGAAGAGCAAAAATTCCCACACAAACCCGAACCAAAATTCCAAACTCCCACCAAAAAATCTGAATTTAATCCCAACCGGGACCAAGAATCCCACAAAGACTGGATTCTTGGGGCTGAATCGATGCGGCGAACCTGGAATCGGGGGAGGAGGATGACGCAAGGTAGGATTTTGATGGCAGGATCGGGCTATTAGGGGCATGGATTCGTGTTGAGTTGGGTTGGGATTTGGGTAGGGAGTTGGAGAGAGGAGGGAGGGAGCAGCGCATCGGCGGCGGCCATGTGGGTGATGGCGGCAAGCGGCATGGATGCGTGGGCGAGGAGGACGACGTGGATGGGCATGCGACTGTGGCGGTGTGGACTATACAAAGGAAGGCGGATCGGGGAAGGAGGGAATCGGGAGCGGTGGCTAGGACAAAGGAGGGAGGGAGGACGTGCGGCAAATGGTTCAATCTCCCATCTCGTTAGATCGGATGGCCAACGGGAAGGGATGCCGAATGAACAGTAGAACAATGGATGGCACATGTGGTAGCTTTATATCCTGACCGGAAAAACTATAATAAGGTACGTTGCATCTCAGGTTAATTATTAGTGTCTAGTTGCATTGCGGCTGTGCAAAAATGGTTTGATACATGGTGCATAGTGCACACACTGTTGCACAACACTAAAAACTAACTGTAATCAGTGGCAAAAAAAAAAAAAAAGCTAAACGGAAAAGACTTGACTTGTCGGGAAATATTGGTCGACTACCTATTTTTCAACACTTAAAAATGTCCTCTGAACACGTGACATGTGACGATGTACTCATCGCCAACGATTAATCGTAAGCTACCGTATGGTATTGAATAGATCTATCTGCCATAGAACATGAAAAGGAAAAAAAAATACGTCAATGGATGGCTCGTCCAACCGGTATGGTACCCGAACGGCCACGGTGAGTTTATTGAAAATTTTCCGAGTTTTGCGCCTATAGTTTGTCCTGCTGAGCCAATTGTGATAACCAGTGGCAGGGTTTAAACTAAAACTTAGAGTATCTATAACAGTCCACATCATTTGTTACTAAAGGATTGCCGTATCAGCATTTAGGTGATATAGAGGAAAGAAGGTGAGAAGAGAATGTGATGTTATTTCTAGATAAAGAAACCAACAAATTGTTAATACCAAGACACAAAAAACAACCAAATACTTTATTGGAGACTTACTTATTATTTAAAAACGCATTCTGTGGATCCCACTGTCTCTAAGCAAAATATCCACCGGATCACTTGTGCAGCCCAACTTCATTATTGATATGATAAATGAGCCAAAACATATAGACCGTAAAATTGTACTTCATTATTGATCATCAAGAATCATGCAAACTTGTAGCAATTAAAGTCTTAGACACAAACTTACGAAACAATCTATTGGAAGACTTATTTCTTTTTATTAGATCGAGTGCTCTCTCTCCTCTTAGTAATAAGCTAAGAAACAAATTATTGTAGATGCTCTTAGAGGGGCCAATCAAGCTGATTGTACTTCAAATCCTAATAAACACTTGTTAACTTAATGCTTGATTAGTTATAAATTGCAATAAATAATACTTCATAATGAGATATTAATTTGAAAGGAGGGTCTCCGCCCTGATATCACCCGTTGGAAAAAAGGAATGAAAAATAAATTACAGCAGACAGGGCTTCAGTTCAGCCCAATCTTGTTGGGCCACAATGATTACATTACAGACAAGCGAATCTTCTAAAAATCCAATTTGGCCCAGATAACCGGCCAACTTCGCCATCCGCCGCCAGAACGGTCTATTCGACAGTACCACGTCATTGCCGAAATCCGAATCTCCCCTTCAAGAGAGAGAGAGACCCGCAACCCATTCCTACTCGGATTAGGCTCAAATCAACGTCTCAGATTAACAGACGCAATCTCCGTCAGCCTTGAAATTAGGCAGTAATCACCGACGTTACAGCGTAATCCTTCTCGGCGCCGGAGTTCCGGAGTCGCGGCGCGCTATATATGTGCGAGCCTTACCACCAAGCGTACGTCGTTCGCTGTGCACGCAGATTCATCACGTAGAGTAGAGTAGCACAGCACCTCTCGATCGCTCCTGCGTGCCCTAATCAAGCGCTACGCATGGCAGCGGCCGCCGGCGAAGAGATCAGTAGCAGCAGCAGCAGGGAGGCGCTGTTCGAGAGGCGCCACGGCGAGCTGGTCGAGGAGGCCAGGGCGATCGCGGCGGCGTGCGGCGCCGGCATCACCCTCCTCGCAGTCTCCCCGCGCTCCGGCGCGCCCCGGGTGAGCCGCTTCGCAGGCGCCAGCCGTGGACCGGAGCAGGTTGTCCGGGCGGTGAGGAGCCAGCAGGAGAAAGTCGCGGGCATGAGCCTGGCCCAGGTCCTGGCATTCGAGGAGCGGCTGCGGGCAGTCAAGCTCCGCGTGCTGCGGCGGATCAGGGAGGAGCAGGAGGAGGCTGACGGCGGAGGATCAGCCGGCGGCGCCCCGCTGAAGCAACGCCGTCTTGGTTGATCCTTCAGGTTTTACGCTTCCCGATCGCGATGGGTGTCAGTTAATTAGTACGTACAGTATCCAGTTGTGACGACAATTTCTTCCGGTTCTTTAATTTGTTTTGTTTAGAGCTGCATGTAACGAATAAAGATCGATTGATCGAGTAAGAGATGCTTGTAATGAACTAAATGTAAGTTCAACTTAGTTCAGAGTGAAAGAACAAATTGAAATCAGTACATGCATGTTTTAATTCGCGTGGTATATACCGATATTTCAACAAAAAAAAGCCTGGAGTGATTACCGATACGCCCGCGTGGCCATATGAAGCCCAAAAATGGCGCGACGGAGCCGCAAAACGAGGCGGCGCCCAACCGCAGGGAGCACGACGACCCAACAAAGCCTAACCTCCAAAACGGCCTCCCGTCCCAGCTAGCGTAGCCCTTTGCCTTGCCGCCACATGATAACAACAGCTATCGAAACCGCTTCCAAACCGCGCCTTGCACGAGCTGCCATTGCACCGATGATCCAACACCTCGCCTCGCCGGCCACCGCGCGCGCGCTCATGGGCTACGACGACCCCCACAGCCGCCGCAGCAGCTTGGTGTCCTCCGGCACGGAGGCGACGACCCACGCGGCCAGCACGAGCGCCAGCACCCGCACGTCGTCCATCTCGTCGCTCGACGGCGGCGCCAGCGACGATGGCTGTGCCGCTGGACAGCCATCACAGTCGACCGCGGCGCGCGACCAGGGACACACGCTGGAGGAACCGTCGCGGATGTACCGGTTGGGGCGCCACGCCTCCCGGCCGGCCCGGTTGTTCCAGAGGCTGCGCCACGCGCTCCCCGTCCTGACGCCGCGGTGCGGGCGGGTGCAGGTCGGGTCGGCGTGTGAGATAGCGGCGGTGGAGCCCTCCTCCGGCGTCGACTCCCACCTGTAGGTGTTAATCTTGTTGTGTTGGTGTTAACTTTGTTCTGTGTTTTGTCAGAATAACCAAAACTGAAGCTCCAATTTAGAACATTGTCACTGAAGTTCAGAGTTGATGCAGAACTTTAGTTCGTGGCTAAAATTGTCACGTCTTAGTGTTGTTGGTCCATGATCCGAGATGTAAGAATCGTGGCCGATTCTTAGGCTGATTAGTGGCTAAGAATCCGGAGTGGTGGTTGAAAGTCTGGGGTGCGTGTGCGTTTAGCTCTGAGTTGTCATCTTTTCTTCAGAGGACTGTAGCCCGTCTGATAACAGAGAATAATAGAGTTCAGAACAGAAAAGGTGCGCAAGTTTTAGCACTGCAACTGTGTTCTCTCTTTGTTGATTGCCACCACTGTGTTTCCAATAGTGTTCGCTTGTGTTAGAGGAGTATCTGGGCTGTCAATTGGTATCAGAGCCAAGTTATGCCCAAGGTGATGTCGAGGAGCGGCGAGCTCACCGACACGGCGTCATCTGGAGGTGCCGGCGTGGCCATGCCGACGAGGGAGAGCATCGGTGTAACCCTGCAGTATCCGATGCTCTCCAGGACCAACTACACCGTGTGGGCAATCAAGATGAGGACTTGTATGCGTGCTCAAGGCATCTGGGGTGCCATCGAGCCCACGACGCCGGAGATGCCTGTGGAAACCCGGAAGGACCAGATGGCCCTAGTTGCCATTTTCCAGGCAGTTCCCGAAGACATGTTGCTTCTACTGGTGGAGAAGGAAACAACCAAGGTGGCGTGGGAAACATTGAAGACCATGTATGTCGGCGCCGAGCGCATCAAGGAGGCAAAAGTACAAACTCTGAGAAGCGAGTTTGACCTACTCTGCATGAAGAAGTCGAAGAGCATCGATGACTTCACCATGAAATTAACAACAATTGTCAATAGAATCTGTGGTCTAGGCGACAAGATGGAGGAGTCTACTGTCGTCAAGAAGTTCCTGCGGGCTGTCCCACCAAAATTCCTACCGATTGTGTCAACGATCAAGCAATTTGGGGATATGAAAATATTAACCACTGAAGAGGTCATCGGCCGCCTAAAAGCCTTCGAGGAAAGGGTCCGAGTCACTGGAGATGGCGACGAGGATGATGAACAAGTCCTTCTGACCCGGGTGGAGTGGAAGGCGAAAGAGAAGGAAGCTGCTAACGGCTCCTCATCCAAGCCATCCAGGGGCGCGGTAGAGGAACATGGGCACGACCGAGGACGCAGCTGTGGAATTGGCCATGAAGATGAAGCCCGCAACGGTGATCAAGGCCATAGAGAGAAAAGGTTTTATAAGAAGAAAATGAAATGCTTCAATCGTAACAATATGGGGCATTTTGCTTATGAATGTTACTCAAAGAAGAAGGAAGAAAAACTTCACATTGCAGAGAAGGAGGATGAAGAGCCGGCTTTACTAATGGCCGAAGCTTGTGCTTTGATCAAGAGCTCAGAGGAGGTTGTACAAAAAGTGTTCCTCAATGAAGAGAAGATCAGGCCAACCTTGGGTGAAGGGACAAGGTATGAAAGTGACATATGATACTTAGATACATGTGCTAGTAACCATATGACCAGCAGTAAGGTGAAGTTCACAAATTTGGACACCACCGTGTCTGGAAAAGTTAAATTTGGAGATGGTTTTGCTGTTGACATCAAGGGGCGATGTACGGTACTGTTTGAGTGCCAAAATGGTGAACACAAGGACCTAATTAATGTGTACTACATTCCTTGTCTCAAGAGCAACATAGTGAGTCTTGGACAATTGGATGAGCACTGTCGCAAGGTCATTATGGAGAACGGCCTTCTGTACATCTTTGACAGACAAGGGAATCTGCTAACAAAGGTTAGAAGATCATGGAACCGGCTCTACAAGCTAAATCTTACCATGGTCGAACCCATATCCTTGCTGGCAGCAATCAAGGAAGATCCATGGTTGTGGCACACCCACTATGGACACCTCAATTTCTAAGCACTCCACAAGCTAGCATAATTGGAAATGGTAGTAGGTTTGCCATGCCTTGATCATGTCGAGCAAGTATGTGATGGCTGCTTAGTAGGCAAGCAATGTCGAGCATCCTTCCCACCGGAGGCAAACTACCGTGCTAAAAAGCCCTTGGTGCTTGTGCATGGTGACCTTTGCGGCCCAATCTCTCCACCCAAACTGGCCGGTAAGAGATATTTTTCCCTAATTGTTGATGACTACAGCCATTACATGTGGATCATGCTTATGAAAAGTAAGGATGAAGCCCTAGAGGTGTTCAAGAAGTTGAAACAAGAACCGAGTTGGAGGTGGACCTCAAGATCAAGTCCTTACGGACTGATCGTGGAAGGGAGTTCACTTCAAACGAATTTGTGGCCTTCTGTGAAGAAGCAAGTATAAAGAGGCTCCTCACTGCTCCATATACGCCGCAATAAAATGGTGTTGTGGAGAGGAGAAACCAAATGGTTGTGGGTATGGCTCGGAATCTTCTTAAGAGCAAGAATATGCCGAGAAAATTATAGGGAGAGGCTGTCAAAACTGTTGTTTATCTTCTCAATTGAGCTCCTACGAAGAGTGTTGATGGAATGACACCATACAAGGCGTGGTCAGAGAGGAAATCGTCTGTGCAGCACCTTCGCACATTCGACAATGCGGCTCATGTGAAGATTTTGGGGCCAAACATCAAGAAACTCTCTGACCGAAGTGAAAAATGGTGTTTGGTTATGAGCTGGGATCAAAAGCCTATAGGGTGTACAATCTAGTGACCAAGAAACTCCATGTCACTCGTGATGTTATCTTCGAGGAAGACAAGCAATGGGATTGGAACTTGGCCTCCGGTATGAATTCCAGTGATGAAGGTGAGGTATTCACTGTTCACTATCCGAAATACCCTGATGCAGGTTCAATTGGAGATGGCGGTGAAGATGTATGCCCAGCTACCCCTGTCGGTTCAGCTATAGCACCTGCCATGGATGCCATGGCAGGAACGCCCACTGCCACGGAGTGCACCTGCTGCCGTGACAACGATTTCTGCTGCTGTGACAACAACTTCTTCTGCTGCAACAATAATTACTACCACCTCAGAAGGGATGCCCATGTCAAACTCTTCTGCCTCTTCAGACGAGCCACAACATTATCGTTCTCTTCCGGATATATATGAGAATACCTCTCCTGTTGAGCTGGATGAACCCGACCTCTGTTTGCTCGGCGCAGATGAGCCAACCGGTGTGGTTGAAGCCATGAAGCAACCAAATGGGAGAAGGGCAATGGAGGAGCTGGCATCCATCCAAGTTAATGGAATGTGGGAGTTAATCACATTGCTTGCAGGGAAGAAACCAATTGGACTTAAATGGGTATTCAAGCTGAAGAAGAACCCCGAAGGAGAAGTAATCAAGCATAAGGCATGGCTTGTTACGAAGAGATATGTGCAACGCCGGGGGGTGGACTTTGATGAGGTCTTCTCACTCGTGGCAAGGCTCGAAACAGTGCGGTTGATCCTTGCATTGGCAGCTCAAGAGAAGTGGGAAGTTCACCACATGGATGTCAAATCGGCCTTTTCAATGGAGAACTCCGAGAAGAAGTGTATGTGCCCCCCCCGGGCTTTGAAGAAAAAGAGAAGAGTAGGCTCACAATGTGCTGAAACTCAAAAAGGCACTCTATGGGCTACGCCAAGCTCCGACAGCTTGGAAATCAAAGTTGGATGCCACACTCATTTCACTCAGCTTTGAGAGAAGTGCTCATGAACATGCAGTCTACAAGAGAAAAATGGGCAATACAAGGCTGCTAGTTGGAGTATATGTTGATGATCTGGTGATCACAGGGAGCTGCATCAAGGAGATCATGTTTTTCAAGAAGCAAATGAAAGACATATTCAACATGAGTGATCTGGGTCTACTATCCTACTATTTGGGGATAGAAGTGACTCAGGATTCTCAAGGAATCACACTAAACCAAACAACCTATGCCACAAAACTGCTTGGGAAGACCGGAATGAGAGATTGTAATTCTTGTCTGACGCCCATGGACCCAACAGCAAAACTCAGCAAGGAAAGTGAGTCTTCACTTGTTGATCCAACAAACTATAGAAGCATTGTGGGGAGCCTCAAGTATTTGGTAAACACAAAACCCAATTTGGTGTTTTCGGTTGGCATTGTAAGCCGATTTATGCAGGAGCCAAGGTCTAAACATTTGGCATATGTTGGAGTTGGGCTACAGCTACAAGAGAGGTGATGGAGTATATGGGCCATATACCGGCCGGCCCATGTGGCCCATGTATTGTGTACGTATATATCAAGTGAGCAATAGTGAATACACAAGAAAAATTCACAGATCTACATGGTATCAGAGCCCTTACTTGTGCCCTAACCCTAGGCACTGTGGCGGCGGCGCCTGGTGCTAGAGGCGGCGCCTGTCGCGATGAAGCGTCGGCCCTGAGCACGCGGCGGTGCGCGGCGAAGAGGAGGATGAGAGCCTGGTCAACCAAGGTGACGCGCAAGTCAGCGCCGGTGACGAGCGGCATTAAGAAGCTGCAACCCTTCCGCCTGGGCACCGTCGCGCTTCGATCGAGCAGGGCTCGGATCCGGCGCTAAGACGCGGGATCCGGCGCGGAGAGGAGGGATCCGACGCGGGGACGAAGGATCCAGCAGTGGACTGCGTGGTGTAGTGGAGATCCGGCGCGGGCGCAGGGGAATCAGGGAAGAGGAGGACGAGAGAGCTCGCCTTGAGCTCTCGTGCGGGAGGAGGAAGACTGAGCTTGCTGCGGCGCATGGAGAAGAGGAGGAAGACTGAGCTTGCTGCGGTGCGCGGTGAAGAAGGTACGTTTGCTTGGGTAGAAGAAGGGGAGAAGAAAACACCGAAGTTGTGTCATCTGGACCGAGGCTATTCTTTGTTTGCTGTGGGGAGAGAAAGTGCTGTCGGAGTGAGCTATGGGCGAGAATAAAGGACTACAGCAGGTGCTCGAGACATTGGCACAACTTCTCACATAGAAGATGAGTGGGGCATTGTCCTTAGGCAGTGCAATTGTCCCTCATGCTGAGACAGTGCAGAAAATAGAATTGATGTCGAATGATGTTCAGTTAGAAGATGTGAGAAATTACTTGAGTTGGTCACGGAGGGTATTGCTGATTTTGAGGACAAAAGGGCTAGAAAGCTTTGTCAAAGGAGAATCAATTGAACCGGTGGACAAGACGGGTGCAGAATGGCGAACTTGGAGTACTACCAACTCACTGGTGGTGGCGTGGCTATTGAGTTCGGTGTCTCCAACTATTGCTACAACTGTCGAGACCATCTCAAATGCGGCTGAGGTATGGAAAACTCTGTCAAAATTGTACTCGGGAGCAGGAAATGTGATGTTGATGGTTGAGACACAGGAGAGAGTTAGTGATCTGAGACAGGGGGAGAGCCTTGTGATGGAGTATGTTGCTGAATTACAGCGATTGTGGGTTGATCTAGATCACTACGATCCTCTAGAGTTGCCTCACGCAGACTGCATATCCATTGTTAAGAAGTGGATTGAATGCAGGCGGGTGATTGAATTTCTGAAAGGGTTAAATCCAAGATTTGATGGAAGGCGAGCTACTATCTTTCACCAGCCTACTCTTCCTACACTGGAGGAAGCAATTGTTGCTATTGCTCAAGAAGAGACTAGATTAAAGGTGATGACAAACACTACATTGCTAGTTACTCGTCCTGCCTTTGCAGTAACTGAAACAAGAGATTGTTTCAATTGTGGTGAGATGGGTCACCTGAGCTGTAACTGTCCCCATCCCCGCAAGCCTAATCGGGGTAAAGATCGGGTCTATATTAAAAGTGGACAGAAAGGAGGTGGAAGCAAGGGAGACAAAAGTATTTGGATGTACATGCTTCGTTTGAGATCACAGACCCTCGGTGGAAAAGCTGGATCCTTAGGCTGTTAAGTGCATCTTTCTGGGATACTCTTCTGGACAGAAGGGATATAAGTGTTGGAGCCCTTCTGAACGACGCACATTTGTGAGTATGGATGTGACTTTTAGGGAGTCAAAGCCCTTCTATGGAGAGAGAACTGATTTGAGTTCTTTGTTTGACCTCGACTCTCCTAGCATGGATGATGCTTGTCGAGAGGGGGAGCTTGAAACCTCAAGGATTGAGGAAGGTGGGAAACCAAGGGTTGTGGTCGGTTCAATTCCATGTCCTATGAGTGGAGATAGGTGGAGAAGGGTCAATGAGGACGAAAATCTAAGGGTGTATTCAAGGAGGCAAAGAAGAGAGTGTTCCAACAAAGAATCGAGGCACAATTGTAGGTAGCAACAACAACAAAGAAGTTCCATGGGTCGTTGAAGGTGCCGACTTATCTCGATGATGAGTGTGGTGCTGTGATGATTCGATGGATCTGTCTATTGCCTTGAGGAAGGAACCACGAGTCAAGGTGGAAACCTCCTCTAAGGTATGGCTTCGAGCATGATATAGCGAACTATGTGTCATATGAATCTCTGTCACCGGAGTACAAAGCCTTTATTGCTTCACTAAAGTCTGTAGTAGTTCCAACTGATTGGAGAGCCGCGAAGCAAGACTCCAAGTGGCACAAGGCTATGTTGGAGGAACTGGCAGCTCTAGAGAAGAATAATACTTGGGAGCTTGTGTTGGAAATATGCCCTAGAGGCAATCATAGAGATGATTACATTTCATTATATTCATGACATTGGATAATGTGTTATCTTGTTCCTAGAATAATATTGTTAATATTTATTATCAAGTATGTGACTTGGTTGTGAAACTCTATATTTCTGCAATAATTATTCTTATACGATCCCTGGTCGTAAACATATGAGGACACATATGAATAGACTAGCATATGTATTGGTTGATGACTATGTTTCACGAGTCATAGATATGGAGATATCAAACCAATAATATGGACACATGTTAGAGAACATGATGTTGGATAAGACCCACCTTGAGGCACTATTGAGATTGTTATGAATCTATGTGTCATTAGTTGGTCTCAAGCAATGATGATGTATAATCCTTAGACCGAGATCAAGCATGGTTTCCTACATGTGTAAGAGCACGCTTAGGGGTTGCCAAACGCTACACCGTGAATCGGGTAGTTATAAAGGTAGCTTTGGGTATGCTCAAACATGGAGAGGAATGTGACCGGTGGGATATGGGATTTGCCCTCCTAACATAACAGAGAGATGTCTCGGGCCCTCGCAGATCGGATAAAGAAAGTGCATGGCCATGCCACTAGTAGTCGAAGTGTTCGACCACATAAGGTTATCGATACTCGATCGAGAAAGTATTGAACAGTCCATGGATGACACAACATCTCACGGAGTTCAACCAGATATCGTGAGGCAAAGGGAGAATACATGAGAGGTCACTTAGTTCGACCGACTACCGATCGGGTCGTATGGAGATACAAGCAAGTCGAGATCGGTCGAACGTAATCACAGAGTGGTCGAAACCAAGTCGTAAGGAGTTACGAGTTGGTCGTGATCAAATACGAATCGGTCGATAGAGATAGGACCGGTCGTAAGTGATGAGGACCTGGTCGTATATCATATTGCATTAAGGTTCGTCCGATATAATTTGTGTGTTTTCGGGAATCGATATGTTCTGCTAGGAGCCACTACGACTCGTGATCGGAAACGGTTTCGAATCACAACCGAATCGCACATGAACCTGCTGTGGTCACACACTTAACGGGTTGGAACAAACCAAGACGAATACGATTAAATAACGTGTCCAGATAGGATCCGTCACGAGCACTATATAAGGAGGTGCATGAGGCTATTGGGATAGGGCGTGAAACACCATCGAAACCCTAGCCGCCATCTTCCTTAGAGCTCCACCGTGCGATTTGGTGCTGGCACACCAGCGTTCGGTTGTTCCTTCCCTGGACGTGTGGATACCGAGAGGCGCATTACGATTGTTGCGCTTGAGGACGATCCGCGATCTTCACAAGGAACCGCAAACGTTGCTGGAGGAGACGATCGACTCGTGAGGACATTGGACGATCGACTACGACCACTACATCGACGCGCTCTTCGTTGGACCTGGCTGCTCCAACCCTTCTTCCATTGCTCTGCTGGCGGCTCGTGGTAACGATCTATGATCATCTACTTGCATGGCTTCCTGGTTTGCGTGGTAGAAATTTTGTTTGTAGCTATCGTAGCCTACCCGTGACCCAACAGCTTGTACCTCTCCCAATGGAGAAGAAAGTGGTTAATTGCAAATGGGTCTACACTGTAAAGCAAGACCCAAATGGGAAGATTGAAAGATACAAGGCTAGGCTTGTAGCAAAGGGTTATAGTCAGACCTATGGGATTGATTATGATGAGACCTTTGCGCCTGTGGCAAAAATGAGTATAGTGAGAACATTGATATCCTGTGCAGCAAATCGTAATTGGCCTTTATATCAACTTGATGTGAAGAATGCATTCTTACATGGTGATTTTCGGAGGAGGTTTACATAGAGATTCCACCTGGTTGTGGTACACCTCGCACTAAGGGGAAAGTCTCAGAGGTTGAGGAAGTCATTGTATGGGCTTAAACAATCTCCAAGAGCATGGTTTGATCGATTTAAATGCGTGTTATGTGTGGTATGGGCTACGTGTAGTGTAATGGGGATCTGCTGTGTTCTATCATCACTGAGGGTCACACCACAATTCTTATGTATATGTGGATGATATCGTCATCACAGGAGATGATAATGTTGAGATGTCGCAACTGAAGCAGAGACTAAGCAAGGAGTTTGAGGTTAAGAATTTAGGCCAGCTGAAATATTTCTTTGGCATTAAAATTGCAAGGTCCCCCAAAGGGATAGTTCTCTCACAGCGGAAGTATGTCTTGGATCTTCTCAATGATACAGGAATGCTTGGATGCTGAGCTGCAATGACCCCAGTTGATCAAGACCATAAACTGTGTGCTCAGTCAGGAGATCCAGTTGATAAGGAGAGCTACCAGAGGCTTGTTGGTCATCTCATTTACTTGTGTCACACAAGGCCTGACATCTCCTATGTAGTAAGCGTTGTGAGTCGCTATATGCATGACCCTAGGAGTGGACATCTGGAAGCAGCTCATCGAATCCTACGATACTTAAAGGGGAGTCCTGGAAAAGGCCTATGGTTCAAAAGGAATGATCACCTGGACGTTGATGGCTATTGTGATGCTGATTGGGCTAACTGCCTTGATGATAGGAGATCAACATCGGGGTATTGTATCTTTGTGGGTGGAAATTTAGTATCTTGGAGGAGTAAGAAGCAATCGGTGGTGTCCAGATCAACGGCCGAGGCAGAATATAGATCCATGGAAATATGCTTGTGTGAAATGCTATGGATGAGAGATCTCCTATCGGAGTTGAGGTTACTAATAGGTGGACCATTAAAGCTTTGGTGTGACAACCAGTCAGCAATCAACATTGCAAATAATCCAGTTCAGCACGACCGAACGAGACATGTGGAGATGGATCGGTTCTTCATCAAAGAGAGACTCGATGAGGGTACCTTGAAGTTGAGTCATGTAACTTCCAGAGAACAAATAGCCGATTGTCTAACAAAGGGGTTGGGAACTAAGGAGTGTTTGTCGGCATGTGAGAAGATGGGAATGATAGATATCTATCACCCATCTTGAGGGGGAGTGTTGAGTATATGGGCCATATATCGGCCGGCCCATGTGGCCCATGTATTGTGTATGTGTATACCAAGTGAGCAATAGTGAATACACAAGAAAAATTCACAGATCTACAGTTGGCTTGGTCGGTTACAGTGATAGCGATCTTGCCGGGGACACTACAGACCAGAAAAGCACAACCGAACTGTGTTTTATCTCGGTTCAAATCCTAACACTTGGAATTATCATAAGCAAAGAGTGGTGGCCCTGTTGTCGTGTGAGGCGGAGTACATTGTAGCTACCACAGCTGCATGCCAAGGTGTTTGGCTCAGCCGGCTACTAGCAGACCCGACAGGAGATGAAGTGCAAAAGGTAATTCTCAAGGTGGATAACAAATTGACAATAGCACTTTGCAAGAACCCCATTTATCATGAGAGGAGCAAATATATTGTAACATCCCAAATTTCCAGAGTTTTTGAAAATTTTAAAAACTTTAAAATTTAACCATTCGGTTTTATTAATTTACCAAAGCTTAACTTGTAATTTAGAATTTTAAAAGCAATTTAATTTGAATTAACTAAAACTTCAACTAATGCAAGTTAGTTTAGTTGAGTTTTGTTGGATTTTAAATTGGTTTTTCCTTTTGCCCTAAGTTAAAAATAATTATTTACAAAAACTAAAAGCAAAAGTTAAGCTGAAAATATTTTTATTAAGTTCTAAATAATTCAAGAGATTTCTGTGAATTTTTCTTGAATTTTTGGACGGCTTTAGCTATTTTCTAAAAAGGTTTTTGCTTTTCTGGTATTATCTAAAATCAAAAACCCTTAAAAAAATCCTCCCTTGGCTTTGGGCCGAATTTCTTCGGCCCATATCCCCTGTTCACCTGCGTCGGCCCAACTAGCCGGCCGCTTGTCTTGTGTAGCTCTCCTCGATCGGCCACCGTCCGATTTTAATCGGATAGCCCCAACCCGCTGCAGTGTTTCGCTTCGCTCCCGCTGCCGACCTGGTGGGCATTGTCACCGGACGCCGGTCGTTTTCAACCTCCGGGTGGTATGGCGCCCATGCCGCCGCCGAATCACGCCGCCGCGTGCCGCTTGCTCGTGTTGCCGCCTCCTCGAATCTGGCGGCGACGCTGCCGCCTCCGCCCCGCCGCACTGCCGCCGCCCACGTTTTTCCCCATGCCTCGCTAGCCCATGCCGCCATGAATCCGCCGCCGCGTGCCGCCATGTTGCCGCCATGCCTCGAATCTCGCCGACGCTGCCGCCTCCCACCTCCGCCGCACCCACTGCCGCCCCACGTTTTCTCCCCCATGCCCTGCTAGCCCATGCCGCGCCGGACGAGCCGCCATTAAAGCCGACTCAACCACGCCATGCCATCCTCCTCCTCCGGACCTCCCCGAGGTCTATAAATATGAGCACCAGACACGCCTCCCTCTCCTCTAGCTTTTCCCCCCACTCACTCTTCCTCTCCCCTTACGAGCTCGCCAGATTTGGAGCTCCAACCGCCGCCGCCTAGCTTCGCTTCGTCGCACCCGCCGCCACCGTCAAGCCTCTCCAGCCGCCGTCGCCTACACCACCGGCACCGCCTCATCGCGGCGCACCTAGTGCGTACCTCCCCTTCACCGGAGCCCGGCCGGAACCCCGCCGCAGCCTCCGCCGCTTTTCGTCCTCGCCGCCGGCCTCCCCGTGTCGTCGCGTCCTCGAAACACAGCGCATCAGCATCACCGCAACTTCCTCTTCGCTGGTGTCTCACCGCTTGTGCCATGTGACCGATCGCCGGCGACCCTTAGCTCCCATGCGCCGCCAGGCGACGTGGCGTGGCTGAGGTGGCGCCACCTCGGCCAAGATGGCGCCACGCCACTTTTTGTCGACGTGTTCCGCCCGCCACGCCCATTAGCGCCGCGTGGCATTTCCACCGGATTTCCTTTTGAAAAATAATTCAGAAAATCTGAAAAATCTCCAATTTCATCATTTTATGTGTTTTTCAAACTTCCTTTGGCCATAACTTCTTCATTCGAACTCCGATTCGAGTGATTCAAATTTCTAAATTCATCTAAATTCATTATCTTCCTATTAGTATTTATTTGTTATTTATTTGAATTTTATTTGGAGTTGTTTTATTTATTTAGCTTTGTTCGCACATATAGATTCCGGTGTTTTAGACGATTTTGCAGACCCAATGACCGAAGCACCTCTACTCTTCAACGAAGGCAAGTCGTAGACCTTTGATCATATTGAACCCATCTTTATAAAAGTATATTGTTTGATATAAACATGCATTGCTAATTTTATAATAAATGGTTTCGGGAATTAGTTAAATTACCTAATTGCCATTATGCCTCCTTGACAATTTGTGAATGACATGTATCCTTGAATGACATAAATTCCTTAGACACCCTAGGATGGATTATTAGTTGGATATTATTGTACTACCAACATGGGTATCGTGTTTGCTTAGCCATGCTTTGGTAGACGTCGATCTCGCCATGAATCATTCAATATTAGTTTACCCCTAGCACACCGGTTTGTGGCTTGTGTAGTAGCGGTCAGTGTTGCTGATTAAAATGAAGTGTGGTCCTGTGTGAGACCACGACATTTGTTGTCGCCTTAACTAAAATTTATGATGCTAGGACTGGGGTGGTCCTTTGGCTGGGTTGAACCCAACAATGATTGAATTTGACTAAAGGAATTATGGAACCGTGGCAGAGCTACTATCGATAAAATTTGTTGTGCGATGACTAGGGTGGTCATTTGGCCGGGTTGAACGAAAATGATTTATGCTCGGACGAGTGGGTGGTGGAAAAGGTGAGTGCCGTAAAGCACATTGGGATGCGGAAACGTCTCGTCTGAGCAACCAACTAAGGACTTAACCTTGAACCATTGATCTGGGCCTTAACCGTACAACCACATGTCTAGACTGGGATAGACCTGGCCGACTAATTAGCAATGTTTTGGTTTGGTTCTGTTTTGGTTGATTATGGCGCAAGAGGGGGCCCGTAACGGTAACCCCTTAGCGAACAGAACCGAGTCAAAACAGAACTTTGTAAAAGCCTTGTCACGTGTTTCTAAATCGCTACCTAAGGTAGTGAGCGGTGGCATAGAATTATGCCGAACAAACTAGAGAATTCGTGTCTTGTGGGTCAAGCCGCACAACCTCTGCAGATGTAAAACTATTCAATAGCCGTGTCCCTGTTATGGACATGCTTGGTGATTTCACGCAAGGGGTAGATCTTTTATCGAAAATGTTGGAATGGGTTGTTCGAATCTAGTAGATGGTTGTGGTTGATGGTTGGGGAGTGAATAGGGTGTTCACTAGTTGTTTCAAAGAAAATTGATTACTTATGTATTAATCTTTTAAATTGTGCTTTGCAATCTACTTATCAGATTATCGTCAATATTGCTTTTCGCAAAATAGCCATAAAGCTATCCTTGTCAAACCTTGCATGAATATTACTTGCATACATTTCTTCATGACTTTGTCGAGTACATTCAAAGTACTCACGGCTTTTTGCCCTCCGTTAATCACCATCAAGAAGAACTTGGAAGCAACGAGTTCTATGAAGAAGACTTCTTTGAAGACTATGCGAATTAGGTCGCATCCTTCACTCGATTGCCTGTGGGCATATTGAGTGACCTCCACCAGATGTTTTGTTTCCGCTGCAAGCTACTCTTTTGTTGCTTAGCCCTGTGTGACAAACGTTCTAAGACTTGACCATAAAGTCTCTTTTGCTAAATAATATTAATTTGTCTGCTTCATCTATAGTTTGGTTGTGCGGTTTTGATTACCCCCAATGTTGCGACTGTGTGCACTAGCTACTGATCCAGGGAATAGTGCGGATTTACACAGAGGGCCCTGGATCCGGAGATCCGGGGTCCTGACATATATTGACACTCGATACCACTTTTATTCGAGAGTGTACTGAAGCTAGCAAGATTGAAGTGAAGCACGTCAAGTCAGAAGATCAACTCGCTGATATTCTAACCAAGGCCCTTGGGCGAGTAAATTTTCAGGAGATGCGTCAAAAGCTTGGCGTGCAGGTAACGAAGAAATGACAACAAGATTAAGAGGGTGATTGTAGATGTTAATCTTGTTGTGTTGGTGTTAACTGAAGTTCGGCTTTAGTCTGGAATTCAAAACATTGTCATTGAAGTTCAGAGTTGGTGCAGAACTTTAGTTCGTGGCTAAAGTTGTCACGTCTTAGTGTTGTTGGTCCATGATCCGAGATGTAAGGATCGTGGCCGAGTCTTAGGCTGATTAGTGGCTAAGAATCCGGAGTGGTGGTTGAAAGTCTAGCATGTGTGTGCGTTTAGCTCTGAGTTGCCATCTTTTCTTCAAGAGGACTGTAGCTCGTCTGATAATAGAGAATCATAGAGTTCAGAACAGAAAAAAGGTGCGCAAGTTTTAGCACCGCAACTGTGTTCTCTCTTTGTTGATTGCCACCACTGTGTTTTCAATAGTGTTCGCCTATGTTAGAGGAGTCCCTGGGCTATCACCACCTTCTGTCACACGTCGTGTCATTATCAGGCGCCGAGCGGCCGTGCCGGCGCGTGACGGGCACGCTGTTCGGTCACCGCAAGGGCCACGTCTCCCTGGCGCTGCAGGAGACGCCCCGGTACCTGCCGAGCCTCGTCGTGGAGCTCGCGCTTCAGACGCTCGCGCAGCTCCGTGAGCTCGGCAACCCCACGGGCGCGCGCATCGTCCTAGAGACGGAGCATCGCACGGTCGCGAACCGCGGGGGCCGGAGGTGTGGCGGCCGCGCGCCGCCGCTGCTGGACGAGGCGGCGTGGACCATGTTCTGCAACGGGAGGAAGACCGGGTACGTGGTGCGGTGCGGTGGGAGGCGATGGACGACGACCTAGCGGTGATAGAGAGGCTGCGCGCCGTGTCTATGGGCGCCGGCGTGCTCCCGGCAGGGGACGCGCGCGGCAGCCGGGGGGACGGACGACAAGGTGGCATACATGCGCGGCTGCTTCGACTACTTCGTAGCTTCCCGTGTCTCGGAGACGCTCTACATGGTCGCGCCCCCGGGCAGCGGCACCGGCCCGGAGCTCGCCGTCTTCTTCGTCAGGCTCTGACCACATATGGAGTGCTACGCTCGTGTCGCACTCGCATGTAGGGCTGGAAAAATAGCTCGAGGCTCGCGAACTAGTTCGGCTCGAATCAAGCTCGGCTCGACTCGGCTCGGGCTCGCAATTATTCAAGCCAAGCCAAGCCTTACTTCTGGCTCGCAGTTTTTTCAAGCCAAGCTCAAGCCGCTCGCGAGCGGCTCGCTTGGCTCGTTTGGCTCGTTGCCTCCCTCTATTATTTCTCCCGAGTCCTTGACTTCTAATTCTTCCCCATTCCATTTTGTTGCCTCCCTCTGTTAGTTCTTCCCCATTTCATTTCTTCTTCCATCCCTCCTCCACTCCCAATCTCTTCCCTTGCCTTATCCACGCACCACTAGCCGAACATGCTTCAGAGTCCACCCACGCCTCCACCTCCTCCACCCGCCGCCTCCGCCTCCCCATCTCCACCGCCGCCTCCCCTTCCACCCACCCACTTCGTCATGTCATACTCATACAGTTCAGTTTAATTGGTGCGATGAGTGTATATTCGAAGGCTTCTTCAGAAACCAAATGAGTATTATTGCTAGTAGAGGAAACAGTGGCGAGGAACTTGACATGGAGAATTGACTGACAATAGCATGTTAATGAACAACCGAAACTTGGCCACTTAAATGGATTCTTTGCTGGTGTTAAGCTCACTTTAGGCAACTGACAATGAACCAATGTTGACTTTGTTTTTGTAGGATCATTGGATGCTTTGGATGACAAGATGGCACCAATACGCCATGACATCGGGCCAAGATGACCTTTTATTTTGGAGTTTAGATTTTAGACTGTTATGTTGAACTCTTGTACATTAAGTGCTTAGTGCTTACTACTTAGCATAGATCCATGGACTATTATATGGATGATGGTTCAATGGATGGACTGTTATGTTATATGGACAATGGAGTTATGGGTTGTTATATATATGGAGTTATGAACTGTTAAATATTAAGTGTTAGTCTTTCAATTGAATGGATTATGAATCTATGGTGAATGCTTGTATGGATTATGGACTGTTATGTTTCTGGCAGTCTTTCAATTGAATGGATTATGAATGAATGAATCTATGGTGAATGCTTGTATGGATTATGGACTGTTATGTTTCTGGCTTTGTTTTATTGTTTATGATGATTGGATTATAAAAATAGGATGAATGATTCACATAATCACATTTTACCTCTATTTCTGGACTTGGGGGTCATTGGCTTGAACGAGCTTTTCGAGCCGGCTCGAGCTTTTTTTCGAGCCGAGCCGAGCCGGCTCTCGAGCTTGTTTTCCAAACGAGCCGAGCCGAGCCGAGCCTACTTTGGAAACGAGCCCGAACGAGCCGAGCCGAGCCGAGCGTTTCCAGCCCTACTCGCATGCATGCAAGACGAAGGGCATAGATCTAAGTAGCGTCACACATCATGATTCGTGCAACCTCACAGCGGCGTTGAGATTATGGAAGGGCCAACATAATTCCACATTGTGATTAATTGGTTTTGCTATTCCACAATCGTTTGATTTTTTTTTCTAAAGTTTCAGTCGATTTTTTGACCATGGGTTCGAGCTTTGAGGTTCGTATAGGATCAGTCTCAGTTAACGGGTGCACCAATCTTATTGGTTGTTATTCAGCCCGGCCCATTATTGTTTCAGTCAGCTCACTGATGTGGGCTGCATTTTTAATTATTTTTGTTATTCCTCAAACCACACTCCTTCTTTCGTGTCCGCGTGAGGGGAGAGAGAGGGCGGAGAGCTCAAGAGGGAGAGAGCAAGGAGGCGAGCGGGCGATTCGGTCGGCGGTTGCAATAACGAGTTGCTCGGGTGGCGCGTACCAGAGATTTTGGAGGCGAGCGGAGAGCGTCCGTCGAGGTTCTATTTGAGTTTGCTGGTCGGATTTGGCTGTACTCGAGGCGAGCGACACCAACAGAGTTTCTAGCGATTTGAGGTATGGTTTTTCTACTGGTTGTTGTCATTTTGATTCTTCCTGGGCAAGATCTAGTCGATTTGTGAAATCGCATTCGTAGTTATTTGTGCCACGAGTTTCAATTTTTAGGGGGGGGTGGCGATCTCTCCCTCGATGTGATGTTCATGTTCTGCTCCTTCTTGCCTCTACTCTTCCTCTTCCATGGGGAGATGAAGGCCTTGTGCTTGGGCTTGTCGGAACTCGGAAGCCACGGCGGCGAGGGCGGGTCCCGGAGGTTGATCACTAACCCCTCTACGGAAGGCGAAGCTGGGGCCGCCGCGCCGCCACCGCCGTCCGCATCGGGCACTCAATCATGACTCCGAGAGCCGTGAGGCGCTACACTAGGGGTCTTCTTGGAGGAGTTGTACTCCATTGAGATGCATTTCGCGAACATGAGCTCCTGGAGGAAGAGGAGCTTTGTCATGGAGGATGGCCAGCTTATTGGGGTCGTTGTAACATCTCTAAATTAATAAATGATAATTAGCGTGTATCTCATTAATATGTACAGTGTTTTTAAATCTTTTACATTATTTATTGTACTTGGGTTTGTATTTCAAATGTATAAAAATAAGGAGATTTTAAAACTTTTGAACATGCATTGGTTTTTCTAGAGCATTTGCATAATTTGTTGCTTTTGAGAATTTTGAAAACAAAGAAAACGTACACTTCAAATTTAAATTCTAAAAGAAAAATAAGAATAAAAACTTATGAGCATCATTCGAAATAATTTATTCAAATAATATAATAATTATTATGAATAAATATAATTTTTCTCAAATTTTTGGTAATAGTTTTAACCCTCAGAAAATTCAACTCAAATCAATAATCTTTTCCAAGTTTGATTTTAAACTAAGCAAATAACTCTTAAACAGTGGGGTTTAAGATTTTATTTGAGTATTAGGATGTCCTAGGAACACCTCTGAAAATATTTAGAATTTTATTTCTATTTTTAAAGCCTCAGTCAAACCGAATGCTTCTCGGTCAAATCTGTTTTTAAAATTCAAATCCTTAGCACTGTAGCACCGACCGGACCCATTCGCCATTTCGGTTCGACCTAACCCCAACCTGGAACAGTCACCGATCGCACCCAACCCACCAGACCCAAAGCCGCCTTCCCCCTCTTTTCTTCCGCTTTCTCCGCTTGAAAGCGTACCCTTGTGAAGCTGTTTTCCCTCCCCATCCGACTGACCAGTGGGCCTCGGTGCACAGCTCGTCTTCTCCACGCGGTGCTTCTTCTCTGCCCAAGCACGCGCATGGCCGCCATGCCGCCCAGCCTCCTCCGTCTTCCTCCGTCAGCGCAGTTGAGCCACCGCCGAAGGCACCCAATCCGTAGTTGTCCGCAACCGACGCCGTCGCATCGCTCTCCATCCACGCCGAGAAATCGCGGGAAGACACCATGACCGAGAAGAAATGAAGCTCAGGTTCTCGCGAGGAACTCTGTCCTTCTCGCCCCTTTTAAGCCGAGCACCGGATGCCCCGACTCCTTTTCTCCATCTTCCCCACCCCCTTTCACTATTCCCCCTCTCTACTGAGCTCCAATCGACCAAGCTCCGAATGCCATTTCGGCTTGGCCGCACCGCCTCCAAGCTCTCCGCCCGCGCTGGCGACTCTCGATCCTTCCCGACTGCGTCACGGCGAGGCCTACACCATAAGGAGGCTTTTTCCCCAGTTAATTTGGAGCTATCGCCACCGAGGAGATGCGCGCCCTTCTTCTTCTCCAGTTCCGGCCAAACCAGCCGCCACCATTGCCGCACCTCCTCCAGCGAGCCCTAGCTCGATTCTTCTCTTCGTGAGTATCCTCCAGTTCCCCTCTACCTCCCCCTAGCACTCACTTGTGCCCTCTTCCTCTCCAGGACTGGCTCCACGGTGGAGCACCCGCGCCGCCGCCAAACCAACTCCGACAACCTCGTTGGCTCCGCGTCACACGGGTGAGCTCAATGAACTCCCCTGTTGCTCATGCGTGCGTTGGATCGCCTCGGGCGCCATTGCTCTACGCATTGGCTTGTAGCCCGAGCGCCACCGCCACCATGGCTCGTCACGCCAAGATCGAGACCACCGGCATTGCCATGCTGGTGCTTGCCGGTCGAGGTGTGGGCTTTCCATTTTGAGCACTCACCCGAGCCGCCCTAGCTTTCCTCGCCGACGACGAGCGCAGCAATGCCGTAGCCGCACGCACTCCCTCTGCGTTGTTGGAATTTCCGACCGAAAATTGTAACTCATTAATTAACCAAATCTCAGTTTTGTTAGCGCTAATGATTGCTTAAGAATTTAATAGCTGTCTGAAGTGCTTAATGCGTCACTTACAAGTGGGCCCGAGACCATTACATGCATACTAACTAGCCCATAGACCTTGCACTGTGCTGTGGACTTTAGTCCACACACTATTTGGTGAACCTTGTCTATGACAACTGGGGCCCGCATGTCAGGACGCTTCAATTCAAAAATTAATTGGGACTTAGCACTGTGCACTGGACCCCATCCGTCATGGACTATGGCTAAGGTAGGTCTCGGTGAGAAAAGTCCTAAATGCTTATAGAAATTCTGAAATGATTAATTTATGCACTGAAAAATACATTTAACTTCAAAAATACACAACTAAATCATTTTAACTCCAAAAACAGTGAAACCAATTTTGTTATTTTAAATTTTACATGAGATATTTATGAAAATATATTTCAACCTTGTCACTATCTCATAAAATATAGTTATTGGAGATTGATCCAAAACTCATTTATTTATACACTAGAAAATGCTTTTAACTTTAAAAATTCATAACTATTTTACCTTAACTCCAAAATGGATAAAACTAGTTTTGATAATTTTCATTTTAAGTAGGTTTCAAATGTGTCTCCATAGTAGAAAATATAGTTGTAGAAAATGATCCATAATTCTATTATTTTTACACTATAAATTGTTGTTAACTTTAAAAATTCATAACTAAATCATAGAAAACTCCAAAAAATTTATTAAATTTTTTGGTTTCCTTTTTACATGTACTTTAATATAAAAATGGGTTGAACCATGTTACTGTTCTAGAAATCACTTTTGGCAAAATTACTTTAGGTTTAGTATTATTGTTGCACTAAAAATCGTTTTAACTTCAAAAATGCATAAGTATTTCTCTATAACTCCAAATTGAGTGAAATCAATTTATTGGATTCCTCTATTGCTGTACTTTAATGTAGAATAGGTTTTGAGCTTCTTACTATCTCTGAAAATCTTATGTTACAAATGTCTTGTGCATTACTTTCATGACTTTGAAAAATCATAGAAAATTCATCTTAGCTCCAAATGAGGTGAATCAAATTCCATTGTTCATCTCATGTGATGCTCTGTCTACCATAAAAATTTCAAGTACACCACCTCTCTGGAAAGTTTTGCCAAAACAATTAATTCGGATGAACAGTAACCGGTAGTAATTTTACTGGATTTTCTTGAAACCTAATAAACCTGATTTTCAAACTACCATAACTTTTGCATAGAACATCCAAATCAATTGATTTTTATTGCTAAATTCATTTAAAATCATGCTCTACCTTCTATGAAAATTTCATGATTTTTGGATGAATTTGAATTTTTGAGTATTTCGGTGTTATCCTTTCTTATTGGTTCTTTTCGATTCTTTCGCTAGGTTTCGACGATTCTATTGTATACGAGAGCAATCCTCTGCAGCAAGTCGAGTATCTCCAGCAAGGCAAGCAGCCTCCCTTTGATCATATTGATCCTATTACTTTCGTTACAAAATATCTTATTTTCAACCTGTATGTATGCATGTTCTACTTGAATGATTATTTCTCGTTAGAGGTAGTTATTCCTAGTAGATGCATGAGCTATAGCAAATGTTTATCCCTTGCCACTAACCCTAAGTTATTATTCCCGCTGATGTTAGTACTCGGTGGATGTTATATAGTCTACTTATGTTTATGCGATGTCATGCTTAGTCATGCTTAGCTTTCGATAGAATTGGACGGTTATCGACTTAGTTGATAACTTTGATCACACAAATCATTTTATTACACTATGTCCAGCACCTTGTGCTATATTAATTTGAAAACTAAAAGTGTAAATGAAATGATTTAGACTTGGGCAAGTGGTTGGATGGTGTGATATCGGATGTGTGAATATCTTGCCTAGGTCAACAAGGACCGAACATCTTGTTTCACCAAAACCAAGCATAATTGCGTGCAAACCACATGAGAGGGATATGAGACCTCTCTTAACTTAGTACCTTGGGCGGTATTAATTAATGAGTCGCTGGTGGTAAAAAAAAATGTTGTTGTTGGGAAATGAGGGGAGCATCTGCAACGGCTTGAGCTGGGCCGATGTATCCTACTCTTCGTAGGGGTCCTTAGTGGGAGCCAGGACTGCGTTTCACTAAGGGTTAACCCCCACACGTGCGACTCTTAATTAGTACAATTCATTGGAAAGCGTCTGGTAAGACTTAGCCGTGCCGGCATACCAAAGGAAGTGTACTAAATAGCTTGGCGAAAAGGCGGTCTGACATGTGGGTACATTGGTACACCCCTGCAGGGTATAAACTATTCGAATAGCCTCATCCTAGGTTATGGACACGCTTGGGATTGGATTTGCAGGAGTTAGACTCAACATTTTGGAATTTTTAACTTAAAACTTGTTCGGGTGGTATTGAGAATGGTCTCATGCTATGTTTGTGAGCTGTGGGGCAGCCACCTATTATTGTTTAGATGTTGTCTAATATTGTTTAACCGCTGTTATTTAAAGTTATTAATGTTTGCTTACTTGCTATTTCAATCTATTACTTGTACTTCAAATCAAAGATTGCTTTATGCTGAAAACTGCTTAGTGTAGTAGCCTTCTTTTGACACAAGAATGCATCTATATATTCTTTTGCTTGTAAGTCTTGCGAGTACAATTTTGTACTCAGCTGCATTGATTTAATTATTGCAGAGGAGGTTGATCCCCAAGGGATCGACTATTGTGAGACTGACTTCGTGCAGAACGACTAGCTAGGCGGCCCGGTCGGTTGCCTTGTGGGTAATGGCAAACCGTTTGGCTTTTGTTTATCGCTATCTTATGGCTTATGTTTCCACTGCTACTTTGGTTATTTACCTTGTCATTTGGCCGGTTGGCCCTACTTTTGTAATATGAACTTGTATGTCCTTTAAGTTGTACGTTTGTAATGACTTGTGTATGGAATGGATGTTTAATTTTTGTATGGGGCATGTGTACTGCAATTCTGGGAAGTACATATACGCCAAGAGTTGGGATATTTGATTTGTAATGCTATGACCAATTGGATGATTAAGTATTATGAGTTAAATACCCTGGGTTGTCACAGTCGTGGCGAGCATATAGTGTATGTTGTATTATTTTGTTTTGTGTCCTTTTTTTTTTCTGGTTGCATGTCCTACTCAAATCCCATCGAGCCATTGAATTCTGAATCGTCCCATGCATGCTGTTGAATACCTACATGTGGCTTGTTGTTGCGCTCATGATGTGTCATGGTCTTCCTAGTAAATGAAGGTGCGGTTAAACAAGTTGCATCTTGTCCTCCTTTCTCCATAAACGGATTCAGTTAATTTGTAAACATACCCTGCGATCAGAGCTAGCTGCTAATGGCTAGATAATCTTTAGCAGGTTGTTTCATTTAATTTCCTTTTTCTATATCTATGGTTTTGATGATTTACCTTCCTACGGAAATACCATACCAAAACTGCTTGCCAAACTACAACTTGCATACAAGTTTACTTACAATTTCACTTTCTTGTTTTGTGCAATTTTGATACAATCAGCGTGCACATTCTGATTTTTGTATATTTATTGCTTTGGTTATTGCAAGTGGTAGTATAGTTGTCTAGAATTGTACATGCACACGATTTCCCTTGCCGTCCTAATGATATTGCAGTTGCTCTCTGAAGATCAGCACCAAGAACCTGCTTTTGCTTTCTATGGGCACCAACCGTAGTGGTATGAGTTTTGACGAGGATCTAATAATTCCTATTTAATTATTCATCTGTAATTTTTATTATGGATAATCATACCATCATATGGTTTTTTAGTATATCCCTTAACGTTCGTAAAGGAGGCGCTGGAGGTCGTAAGTTCTTCTACGTCCACCCTATAGTCGTAAGTCCTTCTACGACTACCTCATTGGCGCAAGTTCTTCTACGACCATTCTCTAGTCGTAAACTCTTCCACAACTATCCCCTGATCATAAGTCTTTCTACGATTAGTCTGTGGTCGTAAGCTTTACTACAACCATCACCTGGTCATAAGCCCTTCTACGACCAGTCCCTAGTCGACGGGGCTTACAGACATGTAGGACTGGTCGATCAGGAAATCTTCTACACCAAATTTAAAGATATGGGTAGTTAATTACGCATTTATTCTCTGGAATAACTACACGTTTAACTCTCTGTCCTGATGGTAACTGTCTGGCGACGTGAGAACGTTATAACTCCATTAATAATCTTTAGTAACTGCTCCAACATATGAAGCGTTGAGGCACCCTTTGGACTGGAGAAACGGACACCCACTTCAAGTACTATATAAAAGACAAGATAATCAGGAGAGGGGAGGGAGAGAAAGAAAAGAGGAAAAGGGGGACAATCAAGAGCACAAGACATTACATTACATTTGAGTCTTTCTCTTGATCTGTAACCAGCATACTCAATATATCCACACAGGAGTAGTGTTGTTATTCTCTCCAGAGAAGGCCTGAACCTGTATAAAAATCCCTGTGTCATTCTCTCTACGTGATTTGAGTCTTAGAGACCCCCTGAATCAAACAATCATTACGTAAGATCGGTTCTAAAACACTGACAGTTGGCACCGGCCGTGGGGATATTCTAGTCATCAGGTTTCCTTCATTTCTCCCAACTCTAATGCTTCCATGGCAGGAGAGTGGAACGAGGAGAACTGGTTCGACTTGGCCGATTACGCAGATATCAACATGGATACCGGCTTCAACTACGAGCCGAGTATTGCATCATCCGACGGTAATGTCGCCTCTGGAGATTATTCTCTAGGAGACCATACCACCGATGGAGTTGAGGAGGGATCCTTTTCCCCCCACAACGTTATGTCCAAATGAGGAACTAGCTTCCTCAGAGGGCAAGGGTCCATCTGACCACAATCAGGGTTGTCCCAAGGTAGGCTCAAAGCATGGCGAGGGTTCCCTCTCTAAGTGTTCAAGTCTGTCTAAGACAGTCCAACCTGGTAGGGTAAGTCCTGGAAACCATCATTCTGGAGCTTCATCAGCATCTGGTGGTCATCTCTCTCCGGTTAGCCCCACCGAGGATGGGATCGAGAACGCTTTTCCTGCGAGTTCGACCATGCCATCGCAGTGCTCACCTACGGACGGAGACGGTTATAATCCGGAATTCCCCTTCTTGGATGAGCTTGCTTTAAGTCGCCAGACGGTGTCTTTCGACTACTCCTCAAGCGAGGAGGCCTCAAGCGCAAGTGGAGATCATCAACGGGAGGTCTTCGTCCTTCTCTCAGATAATGATCACTCTCCTAAAGACAGGACTGAGGACATTCCCCGACGATCACACACTGCGACGCCTCGTGGTAATGACGAGGACATCTCCAGTGATGAATAGGGTCAATACACTGATGAGCGTGCGAGTAATCCTCGAAATAATCGCACTTCATTGAGGCAGGCTCAAGGATCAGATATAGATGATCCTGAGACAACCCGACGGAAAAGAATTGCAACTTAGAGAAATCTGCTGGGCACATTCAATATCACGGAAGAAGCTCAGAACTCCAACACACCAACAATCGCTCAAGAACCCATCTCGAACTTGTCCGAGATCCGCCACGACCTCTTTGTCAAGAGATCGCATGAAGGCTTCAAGCATGATGACCGACTCGAGCACCCTCGCCAATATCATTCCTAAGTCGAGTGGAAGCAGCAAAATGGTTCATGATGAGAAGCTTGATTACTCGATTTGGCGTCCCAAGTCGAATAATTGATTACTCGATTTGGCGTCCCAAGTCGAATAATCACAGATAATGGTAAGCAATTTTCAAGTGCAAAATTCTAATAATTTTGCGATGAGTTGGGAACCAAACTGTGTTACACCTCTGTGGCCCATCCTTAAAGCAATGGGGCAGTCGAAAGAGCGAATGACCAAATAATACTGGGAATCAAAACTCGAGTTTTTGACCAGCTTGTCAAGCCCCCGAGCTCAGGGGCTTGGGTCCAACAATTTCTCTAAGTATTATGGGCAGTTCGTACGACTACTAGTCGGGCTATAGGCGAAATGCTTTTTTTTTCTAGTTTTCGGTGTCGAAGCCATGCTTCCACCAGAACTAAATATTAGGTCAATAAGGGTTGAAAATTTCAATGACTCTATCCAGGAACAACTTCGAGCGGATGACATCATCCTGCTCGAAAAGAAGAGAAATCAAGCCTTAATCCGCTCAAATAGCCTACCAAAGACGCTCGCGCAAATACTACGATCGTGAAGGTCCAACCTCGCAGACCTTCTTTGTCAGAGATGACTTGGTATTGAAGAAAATTCAATCCCGCCTAATCGAACAAGTTTTCCCCAAGTGGGAAGGTCCTCACACGATGGTTGAAGTTACGTGACCGTGTTTGGTACAATTAGCAATGGAAAACTTTGAATTCTCTCCAATTTTGAACATCGACCGCCATTACACAAATTTTATGTGTAACTGACCAACCATACAATAAAGTATCAGGTTCTTTCTATCTTGATTGTATTACTTTGAGTAGCGCTTTGATAATTTTTCGACCATTACCTGGTCGTAAGTTCTACTACGATCAGTACCCTAACTTTCTTTACACTGGTCTAAAGAATGGTAACATCACCTAGTCGAAACGTTTTCTTTCTGCACGTGGTCCTGCCCACTAGAAGGAACTTTCTAGTGTCGACTCGTTTCTCCCTTTTTGCTGCCAACACAAAGAGCTCGGGTTCAATACACATGGTCGAAATATTTTCAAAGCCGACTCTTAGTACCTTAGTTTATTTCTTCATTTATTTTGAAAAATACTCTAAGCAGAGTACACTTTTGAAATTTGTTCAACTACTTTCGGTAAACTTGCTTCGTTCAAACTGGTCGGAGAAAGACACAACACCTACCCGAAGTCTTTCCTCTCTGAACGTGGTCCTGCCCACTAGAAGGAACTTCCTAGTGTCGTCCTGTTTCTAACTCTTGCTACCGGAAGCGAACCTACTGAGTGCACTGGAATAGGTCGAATGAATTTTTAAAGTACTCTAGACGTTTGTCTAACTCAAGTTGCCATTCTTGATTTGATTAACCTGGTTGAAGAAGGTAACATCACCTAGTCGAAGTCTTTCCTTTCTGCACGTGATCCTGCCCACTAGAAGAAACTTCCTAGTGTTGACTCGTTCCTACTCTTTCGACCAGTGCATGATAATCGTGACCGAAAACTATAAGTTAGTTAAACCTTTTTTTAAGAATACATTTCACACTATTTCCTTAGTTTATATAAATAAACTAAGCAAATAGTCGGGGTTAGGATAAAGTTATTAATATGACTTCAATTCTTAATCTTAATTTCTTTTTTTCATTCATTATCTTATGAGTTACTAACTACTCAACAAGATGATTTGCAGGAAGAAGAAATGATTATATATATCAACAACAAAAACTTGTCTTTACAGATTTTTAGTAAAAACTACTCTGATGAGGGAGACCCTATTTGCATCTCCTCCGTGACTTCCTTGCTGATCGACCGCATATC
The DNA here is from genome assembly GCA_036346405.1 of Phyllostachys edulis. NCBI lineage: Eukaryota > Viridiplantae > Streptophyta > Magnoliopsida > Poales > Poaceae > Phyllostachys > Phyllostachys edulis. Next base: position 11,101,136 of record CM070560.1, on the reverse strand, counting down.
TTACATCAACCGCTCCGCCTCTGCTTCAGAGCAGTCGAAGTCGACTTTGATTGGTTGCAAATTAAGATTGGGGCCATGAGCTTTAAGTTTTTCCCGAACAAAACTTATTGCGCCTTCGACTGCCTCTTTTATCGAATCAGCTTGGTTGGTCTTCAGAATAGTCACCAACTCTTGCAAAGTCCCGACTTGTTCTCCAATAGTACTCGTGTGAGCAATCATCAAGTCTTCACGAGGAGTGATTTCCTCAGCACGTAGCCCACTGAGTACATTGTTCAAGAGAGAAATGTTGTCCTGAAGGGTGACCTTCATCGACTTTATCTCCTCTTGGTTACGAGTCGAAGTCTCACGGAGTTGTTTTATTTCGACTGTTTGCTCTGCAAAGAATAAGACTAGTAAGATAAAATGACCCCGAAAGGAAAATAAAACTGGTCGCAGTTAAAGACTGGCTTACTTGTTAGTCGAGAATCTAACCTCTTGACTTTATCATCATGAGAGGTAGTGCTCTTTGCATAACACTCCTTTCACGACTTGATCTCCTGATATTTTTTTTTGGCGATATGGGAAATCTTGTGAACAACTATGGTCTTTTCTTTGACCTCGGTTTCAAGCTTCCCTATTTTGACATCTTTTTCTGAAAAGAAATAAGAGTTAGAAAAAGAAAAGAAGGTCATAAGCGGTTTTAAGTTCAGCACTTACCGTTTATTCGTTTCTGCAACTTTCGAATTGCAGAGTCTGCCTCTTGAAGCTTATTCGTTCTCGTAGTCGAGCGAATCAGCCAAGGTCTTTTCGTCACTCTTGAACCTACAGAGGCGAAGAGTAGACTTGAGCATAGCACAAAGTGGTCGTTTTATACGACCACTCACTAGTCGTAAGTGTTTCTACGATAGACCTTTGGTCGTAAGTTCTCCTATGACCAGTACCTAGTCGTAAGTTTTTCTATGACAGTCCTCGGGTCGTAAGTTCTCCTACAACCAGTACCTAGTCGTAAGTTTTTCTAGGACAATTCCTCTGGTCATAAATTCTCCTACGACTAGTACCTAGTCGTAAGTTTTTCTACGACAATTCCTTGGTTGTAAGTCCTCCTACTACCAGTACCTAGTCGTAAGTTTTTCTATGACAATTCCTTTGGTCGTAAGTTCTCCTATGACCAGTACCTAGTCGTAAGTTTTTCTACGACAATTCCCTGGTCGTAAGTCCTTCTATGACTAGTACCTAGTCGTAAGTTTTTCTACGACAATTCCTCTGGTCGTAAGTTCTCCTATAACCAGTACCTAGTCGTAAGTTTTTCTACAATAATTCCCTAGTCATAAGTCCTTCTACGACCAGTACCTAGTCGTAAGTTTTTCTACAACAATTCCTTGGTCGTAAGTCCTTCTACGACCAGTACCTTGTCGTAAGTTCTTCTACGACAACCCTTTGAATATTGTGCAAGTGGTCGAAACATAAACGACTACGAGTAACAGTAACTTACCATCTCTCTGCCTGCTCACAGAGTTCTGCTTTCTCCTGTCGCAGCTACATAAGTTGTCAGTTGTACTCTGCAATAGTGACAACTTGCTCTAGAGCTCTCTGCATAAAGAAAGACAGTAAGAAGCAAGAAAATCCACATGTATAAATGTTGAGCAACAAGTATTTACGTTAATGCTCGTTCGAGCAAACATAGAGAATACTCCAGTGGGGTTATTCAGTTCGTCGATCTCTTCAACCCGATTCCACGACACCTTTTCGAGACGCTCATCGTCGAAAATATTCCCTGTTTGGAATATCCTTGGGGTGGGGAACTCGGTTACGAGATCTAAAAGCAGAAGATCCCACAACAGAAGCTGGGCCGAAGAATTTAGAAAAGAAGTTGTATTCTTCTTCTTCTGATTCGGTGACGGCAGCTCCTCCTTAGGGACTGGGAGGAACGTCTACGATGACTTCCTTCCTGGCACGGTGGCCCAACGATCCATTGCCTTGGCCTGATGCCTCTGTTGCATCATGCGTCGTTTTCGCCTTAGCCTCCACGACTGCTCCCGTGGTCGCAGTTGCTTCAGCAGCAACAACTTCTTCCACCACTTGGACTGTGGACGACCCTTCGACTACCGTCACTGTCATTTCTTCGACTACTGGAGAAATAGCAGTGGATTCCTCGACAGAAATGTCCTTGAGGGCTGGAGGAGTCGGGCTAAGATCACAAAGAGGAAAACACGTCAGATGGTAAAAAGCAAAAGGTAAATGATGTTCTTACACTTTTGTCTTTTTACATACCTTCGTTTTCTGGATTTGATCTTGAATCTGGAAGCAACCTTCCTTAAAGAAGATTTCTTCGACTTATTATCTTCGACCACGTCTGGTCGAAAATCAAGCTGGGGGATGAGGTCAGCCATGACCATGTCTGGTCGTGGGTCTTAAGCGAGAACTACCGCTCCTTGAGCCTCCCGGCTTTCTGGATGGCCGAGATGTTGGAAATATGCCCTAGAGGCAATCATAGAGATGATTATATTTCATTATGTTCATGACATTGGATAATATGTTATCTTGTTCCTAGAATAATATTGTTAATATTTATTATCAAGTATGTGACTTGGTTGTGAAACTATATATTTCTACGATAGTTATTCTTATACGTTCCCTGGTCGGAAACATATGAGGACACATATGAATAGACTAGCATATGTATTGGTTGATGACTATGTTTCACGAGTCATAGATATGGAATTAAATAATTGTTATTACGTTCCAGCCATTAGTAGAAACATTATCTCTGCCTCATGTTTGATGGCAGAGGGTTATAAATTCATTATAGAGAACAATGGTTGTTCTATATTTTTGAATGAAGTGTTTTATGGCTATGCACCTATTTTGAATGGGTTGTTTATTTTAAATCTTGATGATGCATCAATCTATAATATTAATGCTAAAAGGCTTCGGCCTAATGAAATAAATTCCACTTTTATTTGGCATTGTCGCTTGGGTCACATAATTGAGAAACACACGAAAAAGCTCCATAATGATGGAACTCTAAACTCATTTGATTTGGAATCATTTGAAACATGCGAGTCTTGCCTGGTCGGAAAGATGACCAAGACACCTTTCACTGGTCGTAGTGAAAGGGCGTCCGACCAGCTTGGCACTTACATACCGATGTCGTGGACCAATAAGTACGATACTAGAGGTGGTTTTCAAGATACTTCATTACTTTCACCGATGACTATAGTAGATATGGAAATATCTACTTAATAAGGCACAAGTCGGAATCTTTTGAAAAGTTCAAGGAGTTCCGTAATGAAGTACGAATCAACTTGGCAAGACAATCAAATCTTTACGATCCGATCGTGGAGGTGAGTTTTGAGCCATGAGTTTGGTAGTCATTTGAAACAATGTGGAATTGTTCCTGACTTACACCACCCGCACTCCACAATGGAATGGGGTGTCCGAGCGGCGAATCAGACCTTGTTGGACATGGTTCGATCAATGATGAGCCAATCGGATCTGCCATTATATTTTTGGGGTTATGCTCTAGAAACTACCGCTTTCATTTTAAATAAGGTACCATCTAAATCAAGAGATAAGACACCATATGAGATGTGGATCGAAAAGTCCTAGTTTGTCTTTTTCTAAGGATTTGGGGATGTGATGTCTATGTTAAACGCTTGACGCCCGATAAACTCACACCCAAATCGATAAATGCTTCTTTATAGGATATCCTAGGGAAACCAAAGGATATTATTTCTACAATCGGAAGAAGACAAAGTTTTGTTGTCGAAATGGTGTCTTTTGGAGAAAGAGTTTCTTTCAAAAGGAGTCATGGGAGAAAGGTGCAACTCGAAGAAATTCGGGAAACATCTGAAAGTGTTTCAACTCCTATTGAACCTCTACTGGATGAACAAATTATTGTTGAACCTGTAGATAAGGCACCAGCCCCACATAGATCTAAAAGGCCGCGTCAATTACCTACAAGGTATGGGCATGATGTATTATTATTGAATAATGGTGAGCCTAAGACTTATGAGGAAGCAATGATGGACCCAGACTCTGAGAAATGGCTTGGAGCCATGAAATCCGAAATAGATTCCATGAGAGAAAATCAGGTTTGGAACCTGGTCGATCCACTTGATGGTGTTAAAACCATTGAGTGCAAATGGATCTATAAGAAAAAGATTGATATGGATGGAAATATTCACATTCATAAGGCTCGACTAGTCGCAAAAGGTTTTCGACAAGTTCAAGGAGTTGACTACGATGAAACTTTCTCACCGTAGCGATGCTTAAATCTGTTCGATCATTCTAGCTATTGCTGCATATTTCGACTATGAGATATGGCAAATGGATGTCAAAACAGCTTTCCTTAATGGAAACCTAGATGAGGATGTGTACATGACACAACTGAAGGTTTTGTCGATCCAAAGAATGCTAGTAAGGTATGCAAACTTCAAAAGTCTATTTATGGATTGAAGCAAGCATCTCGGAGTTGGAATATACGCTTTGATGATGAGATCAAAATGTTTGGTTTCACAAGAACAAAGAAGAACCTTGTGTTTACATGAAGGTTAGTGGGGCGCACTTGTTATTCTAATCTTGTATGTAGATGACATACTCTTGGTCGGAATGACATTCGATGTTAGAATTGTTAAATCTTCATTAAGAAAAGTTTCTCAATGAAAGATTTAGGAGATGCAAGATATATCTTGGGAATAAGGATCTATAGAGATAGATCTAAGAGGCTAATTGGATTAAGCCAAGAAATGTACATAGACAAAGTGTTGAATCGGTTCAACATGCAAAATTCCAAGAGAGGATTCTTGACCATGGCACATGGCATTAATCTTATAAGAATCGTGTCCCACGACCACCGATGAGCGAGACAAAATGAGTGATATTCCATATGCTTCGCCATTGGATCTATCATGTATGCCATGATATGTACACGCACCAGATGTATCATATGCTCTAAGTGTTACGAGCAGATACCAAGCTGATCCCGGTGAAGGTCACTGGACAGCTGGCAAAATATTCTTAAGTACTTAAGAAGGACTAAGGATGTGTTCCTAGTTTATGGCGGTGATGAAGAGCTCGTTGTAAATGGTTACACCGATGCAAGCTTTCAAACCGACAAAGATGATTATCGTCGTAATCTGGTTTTGTATTCATTTTGAATGGAGGAGCAAAGTGAGTCGAAAAGTTCCAAGCAAGGGACGGTTGCTGATTCCACGACAGAGGCCGAGTACATTGCGGCTTCTGAAGCTGCAAAAGAAGGTGTTTGGATAAGGAATTTCATTGCTGAATTGGGAATAGTTCCGAGTGCCTCGAGCCCAATGGATCTCTATTGTGACAACAATAGAGCCATTGCTCAAGCTAAGGAGCCTAGATCCCATCAGAAGTCCAAGCATATACTCAGGCGTTATCATCTTATTCGCGAATTGGTGGATAGAGGAGATGTTAAGATATGCAAAGTTCATACGGATTTAAATGTTGCTGATCCGTTGACAAAGTCTCTCACACAGCCAAAGCATGAGGCACACACAAGAGCTATCGGTATTAGATACCTAAATGATTGACTCTAGTGCAAGTGGGAGACTGTTGGAAATATGCCCTAGAGGCAATCATAGAGATGATTATATTTCATTATGTTCATGACATTGGATAATATGTTATCTTGTTCCTAGAATAATATTGTTAATATTTATTATCAAGTATGTGACTTGGTTGTGAAACTATATATTTCTACGATAGTTATTCTTATACGTTCCCTGGTCGGAAACATATGAGGACACATATGAATAGACTAGCATATGTATTGGTTGATGACTATGTTTCACGAGTCATAGATATGGAGATATCAAACCAATAATATGGACACATGTTGGAGAACATGATGTTGGATTAGACCCACCTTGAGATACTATTGAGATTTTTATGATTCTATATGTCGTTAGTTGGTCTCAAGCAATGATGATGTATAATCCTTAGACCTGAGATCAGCATGGTTTTCTACATGTGTAATAGCACTCTTAGGGGTTGTCAAACGCTACACCGTAACTAGGTAGTTATAAAGGTAGCTTTCGGGTATGCTATGAAACATAGAGAGGAATGTGACTGGTCGGATATGGGATTTGCTCCTCCTAACATAACAGGAGAGATGTCTCTGGGCCCTCTGCTAGATCGGATAAAGAAAGTGCATGGCCATGCCACTAGTAGTCGAAGTGTTCGACCACGAAGTTATCCGACACTCGATCGAGAAAGAATTGAGCATATCCATGGATGACACATCATCTCACCGAGTTCAACCGCACATCGTGAGGCAAAGGGAGTATACACGAGTAGGTCGCTTAGTTCAACGATTCATGATCGGTCGCATACGATACGAGCTGGTCGAGATCGGTCGAACGTAGTCACAGAGTGGTCGTAACTCAGGTCGTAAGTAATTACGAACTGGTCGTGACCAAATACTAACCGGTCGAAGTGATGAGGACCTGGTCGAGATCATATTGCATTAAGGTTCGTCCGATATAATTTGTGTGTATTCGGGAATCGATATGTTCTGCTAGGAGCCGATACGACTCGTGATCGGAAACGGTTTCCGAGTCACAACCGAACTACACATGAACCTACAGGGTCACACACTTAACGGGTTGGAACAAACCAAGATTTAATACGATTTCAGAACATGTTCGGATAAGATCCGCCACGAGCACTATATAAGGAGATGCATGAGGCTGTTGGGAGGACACGAGAAAACACGACCAAAACCCTAGCCGCCATCTTCCTAAGAGCTCTGCCGTGCGACTTGGTGCTAGCACACCAGCGTATGGTTGTTCCTGCCCTGGACGTGTGGATACCGTAGAGGTGCTACTACGATTGTTGCGCTTGAGGATGATCCGTGATCTTCACGAGGAACTGCAGAGGTTGCTGGAGGAGACGATCGACTACGACCACTACATCGACGCGCTCTTCGTTGGACCAGGCTGTTCCAACCCTTCTTCCGCTGCTCTGCGCGTCTAGTGGTAACTATCTGTGATCATCTACTTGCTTGGCTTCTTGGTCTACGTGGTAGATTTTTGTTTGTAGCTATCGTAGCCTACCCCGTAACCCAACAGTGGTATCAGAGCCATCTTGCGTAGTTTTTTTTATCTGGATCAATCGCATATATTTGATATGTGGTAGTAGTAGATTGGATCTATTACTGGTCGAGTCTGGTAACCTAAATCGGTTCATATAGATGGAACGACCTAGACCCTGGTCGATAAGATCGATCAGTTTTTCGGTGGTAATAGATGGGTCTACGAGGAGGTATGAGCTTATGAGGACCAGATAGTTTATTGCACTTGTTCACCACTCAGATCAAGATATCACTCCTACGGTCGGAATTCGCCATCGGAGTATGCCGAGGCGTGGTCGATCAAGGCATTGATCGGATTGGTTCGAATAGGGACCGCCGGCCGGGTATTCGCATCACGCGCGCTATAGGTAGTGTGTGCTCATGTCGTCTGTTAGAATTGGATTCTCGTGCATAACTTGTTTTTGCAGGATTAATGTGAATAGTATGACCCATGATGTTTCATGTATGAGATGCATGTATGCGTAGTATTGTTCATGACCTGCGTGTCATGTTAATTGCAGCCCAAGGTCAGTCTATATTTGTATAACGGCCACGGTCGACTTGTGATGCTTCTTTACTCCTTGTGTTTCATTACTAGTGCTATTAGAAATAATGGCTTAGTGGGAGTGCTTGGAGGAGTCGGCCACTTGAAGACATGGTGAACAGGATGCATAGCGATGGAGATTACCATGAAGAAGGGTCATGCTATATCACAATGCAATTTGATTGTCTGTGAATGCCTTTACATTCCTGTTCATTTATTTCTATGCATGTTATTTTGCTTCATTTGCTTTTGACATGGTAGAAGTAAAATTCCCTCACATAATATTAGGTTAAATTGATACCCTCCTAAATATGCCGCACCATCCAAAGTCATGTATTTTAATGGTAGGTCTTGCCAAAGTAGAGTACCATTAACTCTCCTTGACTAGATGGGTTTGTGTCTACACTTACACGGCATTGGTTTAACTTAACAAGGTTATCATAACATTTGTGGACCTTGGGGCATAAAGGTTGGGTGTCAAGTATAAAGATGTTGCCCAACAACAAGAGTCATATAGTAGATATGATTAGCAAAGGTTGCTTACCATTTTCACTAGTCTTCTAGCAAAGGAAGCCAAAGCTCACTAGTTGATTAAATGATTATGGATCTTGAATCATTAAATGTCATAAGAGGGATGTGGTGTTTAGTGGGAGTATCTATATTAAATTGTTTAATAGAAGTTACTTTAATTGAACATATGTCTTAGTTTTGCATATATTTTATGTTGTAGATCATGGCACCAACTGCTGTACCTACATCCAGTTTTGCTTTACGTTCAATACTTGAAAGGGAAAAATTTAATAGAACAAATTTTGCAGATTGGTCCCAAGAACTCGAGAATTATTCTCGTGCAAGATAAAAGGAACATGTTCTAGAAGAACCAATTCCGTATGCCTACGTAAAATGTCATTGCTATTAAAACCGCCTATAAAAGGCATGTGATGAGTCCCTTGATGTTAGTCGTCTCATGCTTATCGCTATGAACTCGACCTTCGAAGCGCTTTGAGAACATAGAGGCTCACGATATGATCAGAAGCGCCAAAGGCATGTTTGAGACACAAGCAAGTTTTATTGTCGTAGTAGAAGGGTACCTTAGTCTTGGAGGCTTTGTGTTTGAGAACTTCGGCCGCTTCGATCGCCTTTGCCTCCTCCGCAGCAGCCCATGTCCGAGAGTAAATTTTGCAAAAGGCTTGGTCAAGCAAGAGAGCTTGAACTCAGACCTCCCTTGTCGGCGACTTTCACGAAGTCGACGTTTTTTCACGGAGGAGCCTCGACTTGTTCGCCATCGCGCCGATGACCATCGCCGACCTCTTTGTCGTCCCGACGGTCTTCCATGCCTACTTTATGCAGAAATCGAAAAGAAATATTACTAAGCGGTCATAAGTTTTTCTACAACCAAAGACTTAGTATTAAGATTTTATACGACAATTATCTGGTCATAAGAATTCCTATGACCAATACCTAGTCATAAGTTTTCACGACTACAAGATCCTGAAGATAAAATCAATTCTTGAATACCTTCAGGCGTTCCATGTTGTCCTCTGCGGATAGGACTACTAGGATTTGAGGAGCCACCACATTGGGTGGCGAGGATTTCTCACAAATGAGCTTGACTCGAGCGTCAATTTTCGCTTATGAAATATCTACAGGAGTAAGTAAACTTTCAATAGCCAAGTTCAAAATCAACAAAAAGAAGGCTAAGATTAGAAATTTACTTACCCTTCTCAGAATCCCTAGTCGGGTCTTTTAGCCCCGAGTACCTTCACATGGGATGAGCCCTCCTCTTTAGAGGTCTAATGCGCCGATGATGAAATCCTTCACCACGCACCATCCGGTAAGCCTCTTCCTTCAAGTCTTTGATGGCTTGAATGTAAGGATGATCCGACTAAGATCTCCAAGAGTCGGATCCCGTGAAGAACTCTTCTCGACGGCAATCCCGTGAAAGAGAGGTTGTCTTCACCGGTCGCTCGCCAAGAGAACCACCTCTTCTTCCATCCCCGACCATGACGATCGGGTGAACATCCGAATGTACTCTTCGACTTTCCGTCAGGAGCGCCGATCGCAGCCTACCAAGGATTCCTCGCTAACTCGTCATCCCAGAGAAGTACCGAATAATTCCAAGTCGGCCAGAATCCCTAGGTGACCTCGCACAAGTAAATGAACACGCCCAACATCGTGATAGAATTGGGAACGAGGTTCACCAACTCCACCTCGAAGTGCTCGAGTACGAGTGTGAGGAAAGGGTGAGTAGGCAATTGAAGGCCACACTCACAGTACACCTAGAAGACAGGAATCTGCCCAATCTCCCTTGACGGCCAATGTTGCCCAAAGCAGCCTCAATCCACTTGACAAGCTCCTCTTCGATCTTCTCAGAGCTTACCGTGAGCCTTCATCTTGGTCGCATCCATCTCCGATTCAGCCCACTAGGAAGCGGCCCCGGCCATCTTTCTCAAGAAAGGGAGATTTGGACTTGGAAAGGTATCAAGAGGGTGTACGATTTGGTTGATGGAGGAGAATACAAGAGCTCGATGAACAGTTGGAGTGATTGGGGAAAGGTAAGAACCCTAGAATCACACCCACGGTAAGTTTTTATAACCGCGCACTTGGGTTAAAGATGTGGCAACCCAACAGTTGCCACTTTTTCGGGAACTGCTCCAATAGACAGGTCTACGCAAGTCGATTGAGATTCTTAAATTTGTCTGTTCGAGAAAACCGAGTCTGCCTTTACACTTCAAGCGAAATTACCTTCTTGACCAAGTCTATTTCTGGTCAAATGAGATACCAGTCGGAAAGGTTTTACTTCCGATCACCATACTACGACCACTTTGTAGGCGTAAGATTTTCTATGACTATCTTGTAGTCTTAAGATTTCCTACAACCTTATTGACCAAGTGAATTTATGGTCAAATGAAATACCGATCTAAAAGTCTTTCCTTCGACCAATGTTCTACGGCCGTCTTCTGGTCGTAAGATCATCTATGGCTCCTTTTCCATGTAAGTTATTTTTACTTGAAGCTGGGGGCTAGATGATGAGGATCTAATAATCCTCATTTAATTATTTATCTATAATTCTTATTATGGATAATCATACCATCATATAGTTCTTGAGTATACCCCTTAACGTTTGTAAGGGAGGAGCTGAAGGTCGTAAGTTCTTCTACGACCACCCTATAGTTGTAAGTCCTTCTACGACTACCTCATGGTCGTAAGTTCTTCTATGACCATTCTCTAGTCGTAAGCTCTTCTACGACTATCCCCTGATCATGGGTCCTCCTATGATTAGTCTGTGGTCGTAAGCTTTACTATAACCATCACCTGGTCATAAGTTCTTCTACGACTAGTCCCTAGTCGATGGGGCTTACAGACATGTAGGCCTGGGCAATTAGGAAATCTTCTGCACCATATTTAAAGATATGGGTAGTTAATTACGCTGTTATTCTCTGGAATAACTACACGTTTAACTCTCTATCCTGATGATAATTGCCTAGCGATGTGGGAACATTACAACTCCAGTAATAATCTCTAGTAACTGCTCCAACATCTGAAGCGTTGAGGCACCCTTTGGACTGGAGAAACGGACATCCACTTCAAGTACTATATAAAAGACAAGATCATCGTGAGAGGGGAGGAGAGAGAAAAGAGGAAAAGGGGACAATCAGAGCACAAGACATTACATTTGAGTCTTTTCTTGATCTATAACCAAAGATACTCAATATATCCACATAGGAGTAGGGTTGTTATTCTCTCCTGAGAAGGCCTCGAACTCAGATAAAAATTTCGTGGTCATTCTCTCTGCGTGATTTAAGTCTTGGAGATCCCCGAATCAAACAATCATTAGATGAGATCGGTTCTAAAACACCGACAAATCAGTACTAAAGTTTTTCCGCTAGGTTTCTATGTGGTGTTCTCAGATGACTAGGGTACCAAAAAATGAATGTATATGTTTATTGGCAGAGGCTAATGGAAGGATACTGTTGTTTCTTTGCATCAAGAATGCTTGGAAGTGCTGACTTCCATGGTTTTATGGAGCCACAGCTCCTTTCCAAAATGTGGATGTGACATCTTAACAACTACATGTAGATAAACTTTGTTGAAATCGTATTAGTTTATAATTTGCATAACATTTGAATTAAAATTTTAGTGTAATGAAATATGCAATTTTAGGACATTTTAGTGCAATTATCTTTTTGCCCTTTTATTATGCTCTTTTATAATTTAGTCCCAAGTGCTATCCATTATTGAAACATACATGACTTTATTGATTTAGTGTCGTTGTCATAGTTTTATTTTTCTGCAGGTGCTTCTCCTAGGTCAGTAATTAGTGTCTTATGTTTAGGTTCACATGGTATATTGTTAAGCTATGAACAACATATATATGTTAGATTAAAATTGCATGCGATTATAACTAAACTTACAATTCCTATGCAATGTGTAATTTTAGTTCTTGTGCAAGACAATTTCCACGACCTTTTCTTTTTATTTTTATAATAAATTAATTTTTTTTCTATTTTATGTTAGGATTCACCTAGGTTAGGACCTTTCGTGTTTGGTAGAATAATTTATGTTTCTTTAGGTTTTTTGTTTTATGTTAGGTTCACCTCGTCAGACATTTATGTCCTTGGTAGAATAATTTATGTTTCTTTAGTTTTTGAATTAATCCTTATTCGTAATAAAATCGCATGTCGTCGCATTCTCACCTAACTCTCGACTTCAGAGATGGCAATTGGCATCCATGTGTGTTTAAGATTTCTTTATGTGAACTCATGTTCGATCTAAAAGCAAACATGTGTAACTTTGGACAATTTTATTCTCCGTGGAGGAAGAGCCAAAGGAATATTGGATTGCATTGGTGGATAAGAAGCAAAAATCATTAATGCATGGCATCTACTTGTCGATGGTTTCATATCGATGTTATGAATGAATGCTAGGGCTCTTCTCGGAGTGAAACCATACAAAAAGGGACACATGAATTTTATACAGTCCGGTCTTCCTCGATAGAATAATAACCTTACTCCTCGCTTTGTCGTATTGATTGTATTTACAACAAGATGGAGTCACTAAAGCTAGGGCTTAATCTTCTTGTCTCTCGCTTTCGCTCCCTCCCGCCCTCCTCGTCTCACCGACTTTACTCTTTGTGTAGCGCATGAAGGGGTGACAATTGTCTACGCCAAAAGGCACCTTGTCATTTGATGCAATACACACGCTTAAGGGTAGTTATTGTCGATATGCATCCCAAGACGCCGCCTTGCGGTTATGTCGAGACAAATGTTTAATATGTGTAGTTATCTCAGAATAACGACACATATTAACTATTGCATGTATTAAACACAACAGAAGCGCACAAATGTCTCTAGTCGATTGGGCCCACATGTCTTAGGCTTTATAGACCATAGGGTGGTCGTAGATGATTTGATTGTAGTAAAACTTACGACCATGAGGTAATCGTAGAAGAACTTATTTACCATATAAAGTGGTCGAAAATAACGCATTTCACCACTAGGTGTATATGATCTTCTTTATTGTTAATATTGAGGGTATCTTTGAAGGTTGTATAAAATAGATTATTATCTATAAACATTATAGATAAATAACTTAATTAATTGAGAATTATTAGATCCTCATCACTACTAGACTGCATCAGGAGAAGAAGCAAATGAAAACTGAAATGTCATCTACTTCATCGAATTGGTGGAGGAGAAACAAGAGAATCAGTGGATTTCAAAGTATGAATTCAGCAGCACAACACTTACCTGGGGCTTCTGGTTCGTATTTCTGAGATCAACTCGCACTTGTCCGTCCCTATCTGAATCATTAATTTCCTACCATCTTTCTTTTCTTTTTCTTTTTCTTTCTATCGTGTTTCTTCTCTCGTCCTTCTCTGCACTTCTTCAGTGGCCTGGGCAATAGACGGCCCTTAATTAATTAATTAATTAATCGGATTTGTGTCCTATACATCATTGCATACTCTAGTGGAGTACGAGGAAATGAAGTCGTTTGCTGCTTTCTTTCTCCTGTTTGTTCATCTATGTTTTCCTGCCTCTCGATGATTAAGCTAGTTATTAACATAACCAAATGTCCACCTGGTCTATGTTTTCCTGCCTCTCGATTATTAAGCTAGTTATTATTTATTAACATAACCAAATGTCCACCTGGCTCCATCCATCCATCCATCGATGATGATAGCAATAAGCTAATCAATCAAATCGAAACATCTAAATCGATTCCTCATAGTGGCGGTAGTGAACGTAGTAATCACGGCATATATACAATAAATATATATGCGCACCAACGTAGCTCCTTTTCGAAAAATCGTAGTCCGGCTTTCTTTGCACGCACTAAAGAATACAATTCATGATAGGGCACTTAGCCCACCGTAATCACGTTTGCCCGATCATCGACTTGAAAAAGCAAGAGAGCAACGTGTGTGCATCCGATCCGGTGCGCCACCGGTTAGCGGCTTTAATTCGAGATATTTTATCAAGGACACGTCACATTTTTTCTTTATCATAGGCTCGTATGGCATATTAATATTCACACAAATCAAATGGTCGCAACAACAGAGAGAGTATAGAATAAAACCGATTATTGCAACTGTATAGGCAAAATTCCTTGCTACCTTTTGGGCCTGTTTGGCACGGCTACAACTTTTCTAAAAAGCGGTTTTCGGTCGGGCCGCAGAATGAATGACCGAATAAGAGGTTTGGTGTTTGGCATAGATCTGCTTTTAGGTAGGTCTGCAAATTTTCGAGATGAGAAATATCTGAAATGCCATCGAGAATAGTAATAGCTTGTTTGATGCCGCTTAACGCTAATTAACGCAATTGATGACAATTAACATAACTAACAACAATTGTCGAAATTAACGATAACTAACGAATTGACGACACCACCACGACTAACGATAACAATCGAAATTAACGATAATTAATCGCAATTAACGATTTACCACCGCGATTAACGATTTATTAATGCAATCGATCGCAATTAATCACATTTAATGCAATATACCGCAATTAACGACAATGAACGCAATAAACCGCAATTAATGTAATTAACAACAATTATTATAATAAATAATTATTACAGTGAATAATTATTGCAATAAATAATATTTAATTAAACAATTATTACAAAATAGTTACTTTACAACAGAAAAAAGGAAAAAGAAGAAGAAAAAATAGAGGCGGCGACGGCTAGGGTTTGGGATGTCGCCGCTGGTGACTTCAGGAGAGGAGTTTGGCGGCAGGGTAGGGGAAGAAGGAGGGTAGCACCGGATTGTGGGAGGAGACCGACGTCAGGGGCGAGGGAGGAGGCCAGTGTCGTCGGCGGGCGGAGCCACTAGATCCGATTGGGTCCGGAGGCGGGGCGACGTCGCAGGCGGGTGGAGGTGCTAGATCCTGGGGAGGAGGAGGTGGGGCGCCGGCGTGGGAGTTGGGCGCCTCGTGGAGGGAGGAGGGGGAAGAGGGTGTTGGTGATATGCCCTAGAGGCAATCATAGATGACGAGGATTAAAACCTCTATATATTATCTTAATACATAATAAAAGACCATATGTCTTCATGGTCGTAACCTCTAAGGCTAACGATCTCACTAGTCGTAAGGATTCCAGAGGTTACATAAGGGTACCCTGATCGGACAAGGTCCTGCACCTAGTCTCCGACTAGGTAGCTGCTCGGAAAAGCTATGAACGGGTATCTATAACTGATCCCAAGTATATTCTTACCGTGCGATGAATATAGCATGTGTTGTATACTTCATATCACACGTTACATAGTCCTAAAGACACTAACAACAACCACGATACGGTTGAGTATCTCTAAGACACTTAATCGCAGAAAGCGCTTAACACATTGTTAATCGACGCCGCCTCACTCAAATGCAATGCTTTACGAGGACGCTTCTTCTAGGAGTAACTGCCACCTCTTCGGAAGTTATTTAAAGGTGGAGCACAGAAGACCAAAGGGGAAGAGACACACAGAGAAGCCAAGGAATATTGAGAAGCACATCGATAATCACAATCTGGTCTGAGACAAGCAAGACAATATCATCATATTAGAGCATAGCAATCTTCATATTCAGTGTAATTAGGATTAGTCCCTAGTTGGGTCATAAGCACCCCCTGTAAATCTAGTTCATATCAACAAAGAGCGGCCCCATTCTATCCTAGGAAATATCACGTCATTTTTCTCTTTTGTTTCGTAAGATTGGCGACTCGACCGTCGACAACTGGCGCCGTCTGTGGGGAAGAAGACGTAAGTTTCCTGAAGAAACTCTCCATTCATCAAATCCTTGCTCACTCCTCGTAATCGCTCATGCGACTATGGCCGGAGTTTGGGATGAGAAGAATTGGTTCGACCTGACGGACTACTCCAACCTCGATATGGAAGGATGCATCCGTGCCATTTAAGAAAACGACATGTCATCCTCCTCCTCCTCCACCGCCGGTTCGCACGTCGCCGACGTTAGCAAAATCGACCAGATGGATGAGGATCCACCACTACGACAAGTGGCGCTTCTAGCCATTCCGACCAGCTCGGAATGTCCAAAAGCCACTCCAAGCCCGGTCCTTCCGACCGGCGAAACAGGTTAAGAAAATTCAACACCGCCACTCGAGAATATTTATACTCTCGATGAAATCATGGTTGAAAGGTACTCGCCCACGGCTTCTGGCAATTTCAAGAGCCAACCGACATCCGTAACGGTGTCGATGAAGCCTCCAATCGGTCGGGCCAAGGGATGATAAGGCTCAAGATACGATCGGCATTCATGGATCAGTCGCTACCACCAAGAAGACCTCAGGAGGTGCTCATCTCCGATCGCTCTCCACCGTGGAAACTCCTAGTAGAAGCACTAGAAGGCTCTCCATTAGTTACAATGGAAGCTTGTCGGAGGATCGCTGCTAGAGGCACGAGGTCAATACGATCGGAGATGCAAATTAAGATGCCTTGCACGGTCCTACACACTCTGCCACGCCACCACGTGTTGGTGGAGATGTTACGGTCCATCAAGCACCAACTTCCGGAGGCAACAGAACTGATCGACGTCCATTAGTTAACTCACCTGACACTGCCCCACCAAGAGTAGCTGGTCGGACGGAACAAATCTGAGGTCGGGAAGGTTCAGACCACAGACACCTACTACCAAGATGAACCCCCGAGACCCTCAGAATCGTGATTTAAACCCGCAACGTGTTCAAGATATATTGAATAATTCTAACCTCGTTTCTAGCAGAAACCCTGTGTTTTGTACACCAGAGGCCAAGTGTCGAGATTCCGCAACAAACCATGCAATGAACAGAAGCGCATCGGGAAGAGAGGAATTCAGGAAGTCAGACCATGACTTCGTCCCAATGCTCCTCCCTCAGTAGAGGGCAACATAGTCGTGTTGGGGAACAATCAATACCAAGGCCTCCTCGATGATTCCGACCAAGGAGTCATGAGGGAAGAAGGTTATTCTAGGTAGCCACTCCCTCACCACGTCGAGAAGAACAATCGCTTGGACCTGACGATCTCCGACATCGTCTAAATCAAGTAGGCACGAAGGCATCATACCAATGTTCACGATCGGATCGCACACCGGAGCTCCAGCTGCTCCAACCCTAGGAACCGGTCTCCCACCGACATAATCCGCACCTTCCGAAGAAGGTGTCATGAATCGATCACGTGTTGTCGAGCCTTCTCGCAGGCTCCAAGCTATAAGCACAAACAGTTCCGACCGCCAACTTGAACAAGTTCAATGGGACTCGTAACCCATTATAATTTCTCCAAATATATACCACTACCATCGAGCCGGTGGTGACGAAAATGTAATGGCTAACTATCGCCCATCGTGTTCAAGGGTCTACCCGCCGTGGTTACTTAACCTACCAATGGATCAATCTATACTTGGGAGCAACTCATGACCTTCTAATTGTGAACTTCCAGTACGACGATCGCTTCTAGAAAGGAGGACGACCTCCACCGAATCCGAAGGCTCATGAGACTCTCCACAATACATCAAGAGATTCAACTAGGTTCGTAATTCCATACCGAGGTCGCAGAATCATCTGTTATCCGTGCTTTAAAAACAGTTTGAGGAATTGATGGTTTATGGAGGATATAGCAATGAACCCTCTACTTAACAACCGCCGAACTTTTCAACATGGTCGATAAACACGCCACCGCTAGCGAAGCAATAGAGTGGTGTGAGGCCATTGATCAGAAGGACAAATCCCCTACCGCTTGAAAAACCAGAGAAAAGAATAAGAAAGCTCTCAAGAAGAAGAAGAACCGCAGACCGATGACAAAGAAGTCCTAGCTATCCTCGAAAAGTTTACGAAGGGTAAAGGACTATACCTACGAGGCAAAGCAAAAGCCCCAACCAAGGATTCTGTAAAAAACAAGAAGTGGTGTCCACTTCACAAAGCAGTGTGGCACGACCTTCGCACCTACCGAGCCTCGCAAAAGAAACTGGAGGACTATTATGCATGTAAGGGACCATTTCCCACAATACAGGAGCTCGGAGAAATGAGTTCCAAAAAGGACAAAGATGGCGACGAAGAAATAATTGTAGTACCAGGAGTCTCAACACACGATCAACATGATCTTTGGAGGTTCTTCTTCATACGAGTCAAGGCGTCATCTGAAGGCCATGGAGCGGGAGGTCAATCTCGTCGAGCCTCCGACCGTCATCAAGCCATCAAAGTGGTCGGACACGATAATCTCCTTCAGCAAAGAAGACTGCCCCATCTCTTCAGCTCGACCAGGTAGGTTCCCTATTGTTGTTGAACCTACTATTAATAACTATAGGGTTAATCGAGTTTTGATAGATAGTGGTAGTTCTTTAAACATTTTATTTGCGGAAACTTTAGAAGACATGCAAGTTCCCAAGTCCAAGGTGAAACCAGTGAAATATGCCTTCCATGGTATAGTCCCTGGCTCCACCGCTAAACCGATAGGACAAGTTTTCCTACCAGTTACGTTCGGAAGACCTAACAACTTTCGAACAGAGAAGTTCCCATTCGATGTGGTGGATTTTGAATCCGCATACAATGGAATCCTTGATCTACCGGCCTTAGCAAAGTTCTTGATAGAGCCACGCACTACGGTTATCAAAGTTTGAAAATGCCGGGACTGAAAGGAGTCATCGCAGTTCAAGGAGATCAAAAAATAGCTTACGTGTGTGATCGAAAATCCTAGAACTGGTCGATGAACTTCCGACCAGAGAGGCTAATCCATCTACCGTGTAGGTCAAGCACTTGGGGCCAAAGATGACGCCAAAGCCATCCGACCAAACAAAAGAGGTACCGCTTGACAAAGGCGCCCTGGATAGCAATTGTCGCCACTTGGGTCAGAAACACCGACCCATCTACCCAAGAAGATACTAGTCGGGCAAGACTCGACCCCAAATAGGAAGAGTCGCTGCTCCTTCCTCCGAGCAAATCAGACGATTCGCTATAAAAGGCCCGACATGCCCCGAGTCCTCGAGGTGATCGAGCACAAAGCTAGCTCTCCATCCTCGACAAGAAACCGATCAAGGTAAGCCGAGGCGCTTTGCACCTGATCGAAAGGAGGCAATCCAGTCGGAGATTGATAAGCTCCTTAAGACTGGATTTATTCGTGAAGTCGACCACCCTCAGTGGCTCGTCAATCTTGTAATAGTTAGGAAAAATAATGGGAAATGGCGAATGTGTATTGACTTCACAGATCTTAATAAAGCTTGTCCGAAGGATGATTTTTCCCCTTCCACGCATTGACCAACTTGTGGACTCTACTTCCGGGTGTGAGTTACAAAGTTTTTTAGATGCATATTCAGGGTACCACCAGATTAATATGTGTAAAGAAGATGAAGAGAAAACTTCCTTCATCACTCCATATGGCACTTATTGCTATGTTAAAATGCCATTTGGTCTCAAAACGCCGGTGCAACTTTTCAAAGGTTGATGCGTAAAACCTTAGTCCACGATAGGTCGTAATCTAGAAGCTCACGTTGATGATCCGTCGAAGAGCACCAATGCTAGCGATCATATTCTCGGCCTACAAGGGACTTTTCAACAATTTGAGAAGACATAACCTCAAGTTGAATCTGGAGAAATATGTGTTCAGAGTTTCTACTGGAAAATTGCTCAGTTTTCTAGTCTCGGCTAGAGGTATTGAAGCAAATCAAGTAAAAATATCGGCCATTGACCAGATGCGTCCTCCGACCACGAAGAAAGAGGTCCAGAAACTAACCGGCTGTATGGCAGCGTTAAGTTGTTTCATAGCAAAGTTAGGAGAAAAAAGATTACCTTTCTTTAAGCTTCTTCGGAAACATGGGAGTTTCGAGTGGACTAAAGAGGCAAACGATACCTTTGAAGAACTTAAGAAGTACCTTACGAGCCCCCCGATCTTAGTTTCTCCAAGATCGAGAGAAACATTGCTAATTTACGTGGCTGCAACGCCACAGACAGTTAGTGGTGTGCTGGTCGTAGAACGGGATAACATCCAATGACCAAGATATTACGTAGTTTAAATTTTACATGGATCAAGGGAAAGATACCCACAGTACAAAAGTTGCTCTATGGTCTCCTTATGTCTTCAAGGAAACCGAGGCATTACATTTTCGTGCCCACAAAGTGGTCGTATTCAACCGGATATCCCTTGGTCAAGTCCTTGGAAAAAGGGAATTATCGTGACTAATAGCAAAAGGGCAGAGAGCTAGGGCGTTTGACCTCCATTTCATCTCACTTAACAAAGAATCAAGTCCTGCATAATAATGTAATTCATTGTCGAATGGACAAACCCCGAACCCACCCAAGGGCTCGAGTAACAACACCACTAAGAGTGGACAATGTACTTTGACTCGTTCCTTGATGCTAAAAGGCCTTGGGGCTAGAGTTGTCTTGATATCCTTACAAGTTTAACACATCAAGTATGTCATCCAGCTTAAATTTTTTTCGCCACAAACAACGGGTAGAATATGAAGGTTTACTAGCAGACTCGAAAGCAAAAGCTCGCCTGGATTTGCAGACATTAGTGAAAGGCGCATTCTCAACTAGTAGCAAATCAAGTAGGGAAAGAGTATCAATGCTCGAGTACCAAGATGTCATCTTATTCGCGGAAGTACGGAAACTCTAAAAGCACTTCTTCTGCTTCCAAATCCAACATATTTCTAGAAAGAAAAACTTTCTAGCAGACCAGTTGCACGGATGGCCTCCACAAGGTCGACCGTCCCGCCCAGAGTTTTCCTCGAGCAACTCAATTCACCCTCAATGGTCGAGCCTTCCGAGAACATACATGATTCTCATGTGTCGCATAAACCGATCATGAAAACATGGATGCTCCACAGATCGTTGACAATTGGCGCTGTCACGATCAAGGTAGAGATTGGATGACATCGATCTACAATTATCTTCAACATGACATAATTCCAGAAGATGATGTAGAGGCCGATCGCCTAGCACGTAAAAGTTAAATCATACACTCGATCGAACGATCTTGTATAAACGAGGATCTCACAGTAGTATTGATGAGATGCACATCTCAAACAGATGGCATTAAATTGCTAATCAAATCCATGTAGGAGTCTCAGGAGCACATCATTCCTACGTAACACTCGGCTCAGTAAAGCCTTCAGCAGGATACTATTGGCCAACCGCCTTCATGATGCGTAAAGAGCTCGTGATGAAGTGCGATAATGTCATTTATAGCCGATAAGTACATCACCGCACAAGAGCACCGGGGCTTCAATTCATCTTCGCTATGATTGACACGCCATAAAATGGATCGGCCGAGCCTATTATTAAAACAACAACCGAGGCCGCTTAAGAGATTTCACTTAAAAATGTGGTCACACTATTTGGTGTACCCAACAGATAATCATAGACAACGGTGCCCGCTTCTCCAAATGTCAATTTAAGAATTATGTGATGAACTTGGTATCAAAGTTCATTTTGCTTCTATTGCTCATCCACAGAGCAACGGAGCAGTTGAGCGAGCTAATGGTATCATTATGCAGGGGATCAAACGCCAAGTGTTCGGCCAGTTAATCAAACAATTAGGAGCTTGGGTTCAAGAACTCCTGCTCAGATATGGGTCGTTCAACTACCTCCACCAACAGTATAATCGTGAAACACCATTTTTCTTAGTTTATGGTAATCGGCCATGCTTCCTCCGTAACTAAAAATTGGTTCTGCTCAGACTGATTGTTTCAACAAAAACAATCAGAATGAATGACGACTTAACGACATCAATTTCCTTGAAGAACAACGAAATCAAGCCTTGGTACAATCTGCAGTCTATCAACAAGCCATGTGAAGGTACCATAGTCGAAGGTACAACCTCGCAGCCTCACAGAGGTGATCCGTTCTCTTTAAAATTCAGTAACCAAGCAAATTACAACAAGCTTTCCCTTGGGAAGGTCCTTACACCGGGTCGAAGTCACACCGACTAGGTTCTGTACGACTAGCCATGTCGGACGGAAGTTTTGTCAAATTCTTAGAACATTGATTAATTGCGTAAGTTCTATGTCTAAATCTTTTGTACATTATTTCAATTCTTTTCATTAGTACATTCATTCATTTTCTTTGATGAGTGATATGGTTTATATATCTATGCCTATATTCTCGTCACATACTATTATTTGTTTCGATGGCCTGAGAAGACAATTTTTTCTCCGATATCCTTTATCGTGAACT